>UFQX01000822.1:0-189814 GCA_900497675.1 Arapaima gigas | reverse complement strand
TATATATATATATATATATATATATATAAAAAAATGCAAAGAGAGCCCAGGCTATTTGTCGTCGAGTTTTCCTTGTGGCATGTGCTTTGCCCTCATTGTTGCGACCAAGGCGCTCGACTCACACTGCCTTATAATTTGTTTCGATGTTGATTTATGAACTAATTGCCTCTAATTATTTCTCGGTGCTGTTATTAATCTGAACAGTTTTCTGAAGCAACATTCGTATAATGAAGTAATTAGGTTCCTTGCGGAAAGCAAGAAGGGAAAAAGGGAAAAGAACTGTCAAAAAACCTTATGAAATGAGGGTGAGGCGGGGCCTTAATTCCCCTCCCGCATGGTTCTTGTTACGGGACCGAATTATTGCAGCCTCAAGTTTATTCTATATACCTTTTCTCTCACTGCAAAACGCTGCTGCATGTGAGATGTGAAAACTCCTATCTAGGATTTATGTGAGGGACAGTGATTTAGTTTCATCCCTCTGCTGTGCCAGTGCGAAGCTAATATTTTG
This sequence comes from Arapaima gigas, assembly GCA_900497675.1. Taxonomy (NCBI): domain Eukaryota; kingdom Metazoa; phylum Chordata; class Actinopteri; order Osteoglossiformes; family Osteoglossidae; genus Arapaima; species Arapaima gigas. The sequence goes on along the minus strand of UFQX01000822.1, from coordinate 189,306 downwards.
CTAATATTTCCTTAATCGGTACTTGCGTTCATCAGATCTGGAAATGATCCTGCCTTAGATAGACGGTGCATTAACTGCACCTGTGTGTATGACAGGTTAAGGCTTTGTGGGGCTAAAGACCTGTGTACTGAACAAGCAGCAAAACTCCACTTTTTTTTTTAAACACTTTAGTCCTCTGTCTATGGGATCTAATAACATTTCTTGTCTTGAGTCTACGACTTCCTATCAAACTCTTGATCAACTCCCATGCGATCTTAATGGTTCCGTCTATGACAAATTACACCTAAAGATACTGCTAATACTAATTTTTTTTGTGCCGCAGTAGAAGAAAGAAAGACGTTTCAGAATTGTACATATCCGACACAAAGCATGCCAGTACAAAACTGAGGTGTGGAACACTGAAAAGTTTTATTTTGATCTGGAAAATCACCTCTGGGCGGCTTGGCCCCACAAACAACCACAGCGATGACCGACACACGACACTTTCAGCGGAACGGAGGAGCGGAGGCGGATCTTGTCAGGGCTTCGGGGTTTCTGTGGACTCGGTGTGCGTATGGTTTTCGGAGCAGCTTATCCCTGTCGCTACGGGAGATGTGCAGAACAAAGAGGACAACGGGCACTCCAGCCAGAATGGTGCCAACGAAGCCTAGGAGGATGCCGTAGACCAGGGGCAATGCCCTGCTCAGCACATGCTGGGTGTAGGGTGGGAGCCGCTCATGCAGCACCACCAGCTCCAGGTCCTTCTGGTCTCTCGCTGTGAACCAATCAAAACAGTTGTCAGTACCTTGCTGTAAGCCAATCAGCAACACTGTTGCTGCCTCTACAATGGTCAGCTGACATGCCGCGGTAAAAGACCATCGTGGCACAGACCACGCGCACTGTTGTCTTGTGCATGTCTCCGTTGCAAACGTTTTTTTTATGTCCGTTTTACTTTTAATTGTATTTTCGTCACTTGCCTGTACTGGAAAAAATAGTTGTAGCTGAGCAAACATCACCTGTATTTCTGTGCTCAGGTACCAGCATTAAAATGAAAACAGCAGGAATGTGAAACTGGACCAATTCAGTTCACTTCTACAGCGCTTTGGATCAGTGTTTGATCTGGAACCAGTGAGGATTTGTAGTCAAAATTAAAATGATAAATGCTGAAGAGATTTATTAGATAAATGAGTCGTTCATATTTAAAAAGGGATTCGTGGAGATCTTTATTACAATAAATTTATTGTAGCTGTATCTGAGACTTTTATAGAACTTACTTGATGGTGCATAATTGTTTTTACGACTTTTAATTTATTTGTTATCTGTAGTCTCATTTATTCATTAGTCAAGTAAACCAAAAGTTAACCGAAGCTAATGGATATTGCAGATGTTGTTTCAAATGAATAAATGAAATTAAAAATGGGATGGACTGGTGTGCAGTCCTCACCGCTCCCTGGCTCATGCCCTGTTTCCCAGATGGACTTTGGAACCCAGTGACACCACAAAGGACAAGTTAAGTGTATGAATAAGGAATAAATCTGTAAAAGTTTTCCATTTACTTTTTTATAGACGATAACCTGTTAATAAATTGAGAGAAGTCTGTGTTATTAAGCTTTTACTAACTGGTTACTCAAAAAAGTTGCAAATGCTGTTTGTAAGTTAAACACCCAGTATGTAATATTTGGCACAGAGTGAGGCTTTATCCATACCCTGTCTCACTAGGTCCTGTTCCTCAGCCTCCTGGGATTGTGTCCCTGCTGTCTGCACCAGGGACGACTCCATAGCTTCTATGCTTTGGTGGTAACCGTCCACATATCGCTGAATGCTCAGTATTTTGTCCTGGTTGATGTCCTTTGCCACCTCTGGAGATACCAACGAATAGAGCAGTGCAAGTAGGTCTCCTGTGCTCATCATTCCAAGTTCTTTCCTGACACAGTTAGCTGCATTGTACAAACACACATTGGATGCTGCCAATTTAATAGCACAATAAAACAGTTGCATACATCTCACACACCCCACAGTTCCCATGGAGAACCAAGCTGAGCATACAGATCGAACAAACAGCCAAAGAATGATTCACGTGTGTGAATGAGTTCTGAGCTGGGCCCTCAAAACAAAGCGTAGCAACAATTTCTTCAACAAAAACCATATCTGTCATTAAATGTAATTATTCTTAAGTTTAAAAACGAAGTTTTGTTTATCCTGTGTTTGATATTTATAGATATGAACGTGAACCACATTTCCATATTTCGTGTCACCTTGTGCTTCTTTGACTGAAATATTTACAGTTCTGGAGCTGTCATGTTTGCGTATTTTTTTTTATTGTGTCCTGCCTGCCTGAGCGAGACGATGAAAGGAACAGATGGTTTGCACCGAATTTGCTGTCGAAGCCAACCAGCCAGCCGTCACGCCATTTACACCTCCTCTTGGTGGAGGAGCCACTCGGCCATGCAGTTTCTCACGGTCTTGGCCACATGGAGTGTAAAATGGGAACGTGAAAGATGCAGAACGAAAACTTTTGGTGCATTGTATTCTAAACAAAGCTAAAGCTGCACGACTAAAAGTTTAATACAAATACTTCTGTACCAGTAACTGCCAGTTGTAGTTATCAGTAACCAATAACTACTGATGCACTACTGTATTTACAGGTGCATTTTTTTCTATAATACTGACAGCATATAAATACGCTGCATGTCTGGAGTTGGCACCTTATGCACTTAACCTACTGTCCTTTATCAGCTAGTAACTGTCTGTACAGAGGGTGTCCAGCCTTATCGGTACAGCTGTCTGGCACCACCTTAGGGGTGTCCACATGACTCTTACACACTTTACAAATGCTTTAAGAGGACCACCATCTGACCTTTGGCGATGTCGCTCCTGCCAATCTGCATCAGTGTTCGGGAGAGCCGGTCGTAGTATATCTGCTGGCCATGAGCCAGCAGCCAGTCCAGCAGAGAATCTTGGCATGTAGCCTTCTCGACTAATAATAATAATAATAATAATAATAATAATAATAATAACAACAACACATAGCATTTGAATGATTCAGCGCTATAAACAGTAAGACATGAAAAAATGAGCCTAATACAGTATTTCCTTGATTTTCCAGACAATATGGGAGGCTGTTCAGATGTTGTGAAAATCTGGAAAATCAAAGGGGTAATTTTTAGCCCAATATTTGTTCACTACAGAGCTGTACAACACTGTCCTATGTGCTATAGTAACACTGTTATAACCTAATGTAACATGTAATATGCATAAAAAAGTGAAACAGTCAGTGATGTAACTGAAATATGCATACATACATACAGTAAAGTGAATTAGATGCAGAGAGCAGTGAATAAGGAGCAAATGTGAGTTGATCACACCGCATCTACGGGGGGATGGTGCTGCCTTCACTGCACTGATAATGGAGACTGCTGGATGGCACTTCATTGAGAGTATCAACATTAGTTTATGCCTTGGTTACTTCTTTAAAAAGGTAAACATTGGTTAAATATTGATATTTTCCCTTATATTATGTGTAAATATAGTTTTTTTCTTATTTACAATTTTTTTATTGCGGAACATTTTTGCAAAAAAATGCATTTTTGAAAAAGGTCATGGCTGAAAGAATATCTGTGTTTCAGAGCATGTCTTGTCTACTGGATGAGGCACGTATGAACACTGTCAGATGTTCTAAACACATTTCTTAAGACTCAAGACCCTTTTCATGTACTGCAGCAAGACAGGGGGGCAAAATACACTGCATAAAATACAGAATATAACTTCCTGCATTTCCAGATGGTGGCATAAATGTGAAGGATCTAAGCAGTCTTAATAGATCCCATGAACTGCTACTGTGACTGTGTGTGCTAAGTACCATTCAGTACAGCTGGGCAACATGCACAGTCATAACCTCTGAATAAATGTGAGGCAACCAGGCAAATAAGGGAGAAAGGAAATCTGAACAAAAGAGAAATGGCCTCCATTGGCCATTAGGAAGTGGACACGGTTGTTTCTATCCAGCAGCAGTGGTTTAACTTATCCAAGTCCTCTGGCTACTACAGCAGTGTAAGTGTGACCGATGGGAAGATGAGGCAGGTTTCGGCTTAGGAGAGCATCGATAGTGGATGATTTATTTAGCAGGCCGTTCCACAAAAGAAACCAGCACAACTTTACCAAAAGCAAAGACATGCACTGCTGGCAACATCACTCACACAGAGATGAATGAAAAATTAATGGCACCCTCAAGGTGAACAACTTCTTGGATATGATGCAGGTGTTTGTGATACTGAAGCAAGGCTGGCTTGCGAGCCAGAGTGTGGGAACAAAGCAGCATTGTTACCTGTGGCCTGGCGGCGGCGGCGGCGGTGGCGGCGGCGGCGGCGGCGGCGGCGGCGACTGGAATAGTCTGAGACCTGCAACTGGTTGGTCTTTAGTGAGAGGCGTTGCAGTCTCTCCAAGATACTTTCCTCCGGGTGGGACAGAAGCGCGAGGAAATCCTCGCACTCTTGGACTGTGAGCAGCTCCACCATTTGACTGAGCTGGTGTACACTGAAGTCCTCGGTCACTTTGGGAGGCAAGGAACAGCTTGGAGATAATCAGAAACATGAGCAGGACAATGGCTAACATGGGGTGTGTTTCTCCCCCCCTGCCGAGCAGTCCAACCTTCACCTGAAATAATTATGAATAACTGTCCTACTAAAGTTAAATAAACATTATTATTACACCTTTGGATTTGAATATTACAATACCATGCTTTACACACCAGGGTAATTCTTACTATTATGAATTCAGCACAACAGCAAGAGCAGGGATTCAAACCTGGGAGCTCCAGTAACATTGCAAACTCTAACCATTGTGCCATCTACTCGCCCACATTTTAAAGACATCTGATAATCTCATATTGAACAATATGCCACCCTCTCCATCCCCTTTAATGCAATGGAGCAGGTTGTCTTCATATTTTTTCACAGGAAAAGAAATCAAAGCAATAAACACATCTAATGTCAAATATTCATGGGGGAAAAACAATAAAGCATTATGTTGAGAAATAAGGTCAGTGACCACTGGAATATACTATACTCCCGTACTAGGCACAGGTTTAAATGGTAGATAAACTATGCATTTGCACTAAATCTCAATTAATACAATTTGAAATGCAGGAGCCTTTTGATTTATTAGTTTCTGCAAAGGTTGGTCATGAAAAATTGCTATTTTTTTACAGCAATTTTTGGTACCCAAACTGTCTATATCCGAACCATTGCTACAGCGGCCCATGAAAATGAATACCTGTATGCTGGTAACCAAAAAGAAACTTTTCTTACAACAAATTTTATAATAATAATAATAATAATAATAATAATAATAATGGAAACCTGAATAAAAATTTATATAATAAACAAATCCACAAATAAATACTGTGGAGGACTGCAGGCCGAAGTAGGACGCAGACACATTACCACTTGTTTTGCTTTGTCTGAACGCGTTTGCTCTTAAAAAAAAAACAACTTTGTTTGACTCTTTAATTTACAATTAATGAAAATAGAAACATAATCCTATTCACTTCTGTTTGTCTCTCAGTTTTGCGTGCCATGTCCCAGTCCCTTCCACCTTTGTTTATTATCTCGCAGTCGGTCTCCTTGGCGACAGGACACATTTTCGTCATAGTGCTACTGGAACCACGGCACACCAGGCGCGATCTGTAAACACCGTGGGAGTCCAACTAATCCATTCCAAGCATTGTCCCTGTCCTGCACGAGTGCGTTTTTGGCCACAAAAATACAGACTCACTGTTTACTTTGCGAAAGACAGTCTTTGACAAGCATAAGCATCAGGAAAATAAGCATTTTTGTGAAATTCATGTCTCAAGTCTAGAAGGAGTGTGCGGAGAAAGAGAACATTTCTCATTCGCAAAGTGTGAACGTGAGATTTAAAAGACTGGAGCAGGAAACCATTTGGCATCACATTTAGTGCTCTGGGGATACAGGCTTACAGAAACCAGACTCTATTGTGGAGACGGTGCAGTCTTGTGCGTCTCTGTTCTTACCCGTGTCTTCTCCCAGACTGGGACTGAGGAACACAAGGAGGAGAGGTGCCATCAGCCTCTGTACTCTCATCGCCAGGCTCTGCTGCTAAAGATCTGCTGAAGATCAGTCTTAACTTTTCAGTTGTAGTCCATGAGTGAATACAATATTTTTGGTGCCCCAGTACCTGACAAGTTGATAGATCCCTATTGAGGATTAACAGATCAGTCCCTCTGCAAGGTCCTTCAGCGCAGTGTGTAACCACAAGATCTGAATGGGTACAAGGAGTGTGACTGTGTGTATGTTAGGCATGGTTGAGAGAACATGGTGACCGTTATAGTCTTTGATTCTGGTCAGTGTTGTGAGAAGAGTCTTTAAAATTGCCTTCTAATTGGAGTTTTGTACAAATGAAAGAGCAAAATTTCAGTAGGTTGAAGTTTAAGTTTCTATTGGTAAGAAATATGCTAAGGGGTGAATACTTTTCAACGTTGGATTTATCAGGTTTATATTTTTTGTACTTCTCATAGAAATGATTATTGCCTATCAGAATGTTATGTATTGTGGCCATTTGTGGGGTAGGGCACCAGACAGCAGGCTTCCCCAACAAGAAGGACTATAAAAATACAAGAAAACACAACAAATAACCAAAACAAGGTCCTACACAGCCACTTACTCCTTTACACAGGTTCTGCCAAAAAGTCTCACCTTAGCTGCTTCCATAGTTTCTCTTACCAGTTCCAAGTACCATCAGCTAGTCCTCATGCCCTTATAGAAATTAGGTGGGGCATGCAACATGTCTGTCAGGCAAACTCCGCCCCTGCCAGGTTTATCCCACCCATCAGCTTGCAGCATGTTTTTTAACCATACAAAAAAAACTCAGTCATATGTGGTGTAACCCAACAAATTGCAGAAACAGTTTGTGGGTAGTGAATATGTTCTAGACCTACCATTTACACCAAACTTTACCTATTCCCTCTTTTCACTCATAAAACAGGTGTAAAAAAGCAATATTTATATAAACTTTAGCCTTGATGGTGGACATCCGCCCCATGCTTTTGCACTTAGCACAGCTGAACACCCTTCTATGAGAAGAGGCTTCAGAAAGGACATTTTCGATCTTGTCTGGGGGGGTCAGGTAGGGGTATGTTAGGAGGGAGGTCATGTACCTTCCTAAGGCAGAGGGGAGGGTGGTGTGCTTGACATTGCTTTGAAACTGGATTGCCTGTTCTTTTCCCAGGTTTGTAACTGTCTGGCTGTTCCATTGGAACATCCGTCCCCAGTACTTTGTGCATTTTTGGCTGGTTCTTCTAGCGCATCAGTTGGTGGAGTCCTGGTTTAGCATCAGGCTGAACACTGAGATTTGGCCTGTACACTAAAGGCATGCTGTTGACCAAAACCACTGCAGTGGGAGTTGACGTAGAGAAAAAANCTGAACACTGAGATTTGGCCTGTACACTAAAGGCATGCTGTTGACCAAAACCACTGCAGTGGGAGTTGACGTAGAGAAAAAAAGTAGACAAAAAAAACCTCAGTCAAATCAATATTTGGTGGGACCACCCTTTGCCTTTAAAACAGCATCAATTCTCTTATGCAAACTTGCATGCAGTTTAAGGTAGAGGTTAGTAGGTTCTTCCAAACAACTCAGACTTTGGTACTCTGTCAATCGCTTCTTCCTGTCTGCAGTGGGAGTTGAGGTGGGCAGCTTCCTCAAGAATAGGGCCTTGTATAACGCCCTGTTGAAAAGGAGGTGGATGCAGGCTGTGTTGGGGCTTGAAGATGGCATGTGGGCCAGGTTTCAAACCACAGGGCTTGACCACGATCTGCAGGACATGATTTGGTGCTGCCTTTTAGGTAAGTTGCTGCTGAAGGACACAGTCTACAGGCACTATCTGTCCACCCGCCCACACTGTCTGCAGACCCATTGTGGTGAGAGGGAAACCCTCACTCATATTTTTTGGGACTGCGAGCAGGTAAGGGAGATCTAGCTCTTGGTAAGTTGCTTTTGCAGAAAGATTGATCTGCAAATGGCAATAACATATGACAAAGAGTTGAAGGGATGGGACCCTGGCATTTAAAAGGGGGAGGCTGCCTGGGCTTAGCTAGTGATCAGCATGACCAAGCAGATGCTGTAGAATGCAAGATGCCAGCTGGTCCAAATAAGGGCAGACTTAGGCGTTCAAGGTGTGTTCTCCAAAATCTGTCTAGGATGGAGATGGATGTCACGTAGTGAGGTTACACAGAAGTCAAGGAGAGGTGGAAAGGTCTCTTTTGGCTGTAGCCTCAGGAGGTTTGTAGCATGTGAATGAAGAAATTATCCATGCCTGAAAGTTGCTGGAGTTGTTAGGCATGAAACAAAGTCAGCAGGACACCTGCAGTACAGCATGAGATATCCTTATTCCAAGGACGCGATGAGCTCACCACAGACAAGAATAAGGATGTGAAGAAGACAGATTAAAGTGGGTGAACATCCTTGGTTTGCACGAGTTACAATGATGGATGCTTTGGGCGTAGATACCCTTAAGCCAATAGAAATTAGACAAACAAGTTATATATCCAATAGAGAGCTGAATACGAGCTGATCATGCGCTAAACATACCACAATGTAACCTATATAATGTAATGAGTTTCTTTGTTCAAGGAGACTCCCTTAACTCAGACTTTGGATGGTGGGACTCTCCCTCTGCGCAGAGAGAAATAAAGGTATTCTGTTGAACACTTTGTCCTGTCTGTTTGATAAGTAATTCTAGGCTCTTTTAAATTAATTTTTCTACCACAGTTTTTTTGAGGGCTCGTCTGGGATAGTGAAGTTCTGCCTGCGTTGGTCTGTCTGCACGAGGGACTCCCCTGAGAGGAGACAGCGTGATAGGTTACACTGTTGGGACCGTGCCCAAGACAAATTTAGGCCAGGCTTGTTCCTGTGTGTGGCAGGTTTCCTGGGACAGAATGCACCACTACCTGTTAAAGTTTGATTGGCACCAAGTGAGACCACAGCAGAGACGTAGGAGAAAGCGTTCCTTTGTACTTGGTTAAAGGTAGGTTGGCAAGCCTACAGAAAAGTAGCTACATAAGTTAAACGGTGTCTTAACAGGCCTTGGATAAGTGGATGTTTTCGATTCCCACCTTGCTGTTTGAAAGGTAACAAAGGGTTCATAAATTATCTCAAAGGGAGATACAGGATTTAAAAGGTGCACATGGTATATGTCAGATGGACTGATATCGTAAATTTCAACAGAAACTAGATGTTGCAATAATATTTATATATAAATATTTTATTTACAAAAATATATTCATTTGTATAATTGTGTTTTGGTGTCATATGTAATATTAGTGATAATAGTGATGAATATCATCTTCACAAGGAAGATTATAACATAATAAGGGCAGAGAGTGACTATAAAATTAGGGCCGTTATGCAGTTTTGATTGTTTTGTCATTCCTTGTCGGTGAAATTGCTTTGAAAAGTTCCGCTTTTGCAGACAGCGTAAGGTGTGACATTCTAGACTTACGGAAGGTAACAGCTTAAATGCCACCTGTGCCTTGTTGTGTTCTAACTTTATCTCCCAGTTACTTGGTCAGCTCACTCTCTTTACCACTAGGGTAGAATGCTCTAAATTAATAATACACAAAGGACAGGAGAAGGAATGTGACTGCTGGGACAAAACTGATTCTGTGCAACTGCGTATATGAGAACTCTTGGAAGAATAGTTATTCTTACTTTCCTGTGGGTAGAAAAGTAGGTAGAAAAGTATGAAGGAATAACTGAAAGGTTAAAAGTAAAAATGGAAAGATGGATTTAAAGAGATGGACAGATTCAAAAGTTTGAAAGACAGGTAGCAACAGAAGCAAAACAATTGGTGATAGGGAACAGAAAGGAAGAAGATCTAGAAGTAGCTAGCGAGGGTGATGCGGAATGTCCCTCATGGTGGCAAGATGTGCCAAAGAAATTGTGGGCACAAGGGAAAAATGATTTTGGTAGAATTAAAACAGCGGAACCTTTAATAGTACATGCAAAATCAGACTACAGACCCCATATGGCTCAGTATGCTTTATCTAATGAAGCTGAAGAAGAAATCTCTGAAATACATTAGGATTAGTTAGAAGGGGAGCATTTAAAGAAATCCAGTATTCTTCAGTAAATACTCCTATACTTTCAGTGAGGACAGCTAATGGCTCCTGGAGATTTGTACAGGACCTAAGGGAGGGTCAGTACAGCAATGCTTCCATTATTCCAAACCCTGCCACTATTCTGTCCTCCATCCCTGCAAATGTCCAATGGTTCTCTGTTGTTGATTTGGCTAATGCTTTCTTTTCTTTTCCAGTTCATCCAGACTCCCAGTACTGGTTTGCCTTCACCCTGAAAGGAAAACGGTGGACCTGGACAGTAATGCCACAGGGCTACAAAAAGTCGCCCAGTGTTTATGAACAGATGGTTGCATAGAATCTAGAGGAATTTGTCCCTGAAAATGGCAGTGTTCTCATACAGTATGTTGATAATTTGCTTTTGTGTTCAGGAACAAAGTATATGAAAAAGATTTTGGGTAGTGACTGAATAGAGGCCATTATCAGTATTGGGACTGACCATGTATCGTAGACTTTGGATGCAATATTTTGCGCAGTGAGCCCAACCTCTTCAGAATTTAATCCAGGGACAAGGTCTGGCACAGACGAATAGAATAGAATGGACAGAAGATGTTGAGAAGGCCTTGACTGACTTGAAACAAACCTTAATGATTGCACCAGTGCTGGGGATTCCTGACTATGGGAAACCCTTTATTCAATTTGTGGATGAGAAACATGGCTTTATGACCTCAGTATTAACCCAGCTGCATGGAGACAACCAGCAAAAAGTAGCATATTACCCAAAGAGACTAGATGCTGTTGCTGCGGTGTCCAGGCTGTAACAGCCATCACTGAAACAGTATTGTGCAGCACTGACATAGTTCAAATGCATCCACTGATAGTAAAAGTTCCACATGCAGTTGCATAGAATACTAACCCAAGCTAAAACCTCCCAACATCACTGCCTGTTGAAAGTAATGGGGAACTGCATTGTTGCTTTTAAATAATGGAAGTAGTATGTAACCCCAGGCCTGACCTCAGCAACGAATACTTGGAAGGTAGTGAAGAAATGTTTGTAGATGGCTGTTCCCTCAGAAAAGGGGGTGGAAGTCCCTACACTGCCTATGCAATAGTAAAAGATGGTGAGCTAGCTGAACGGGCACGTCTCTCTACGGCTCGGTCCGCCCAGGTAGCCAAGTTGTATGGGCTAACAAGATCATGTGTATTGGGAAAAGGACTGAGGGTAACTATCTACACAGATTCCAGAGTGTGTCATGATCATGGTTCACTGTGGAAACAGAGATTTAGAACGAGCACAGGAAAGCCCATTCAGCACCATAGATTCGTGGAAAACTTACTGGAGGCAATAGGCCTGCCAGATGAGATAGTGGCACAGAGAGAAGAGGTCCTTTTGGTTTTGGCTTCTCTGCAAACAGGAGATGATAATCAAACTAATGATATATTTTCCATTCAAACAGGTGCAGAAGACAAAGACCCAGAGGGAGTGTATCTGGGCATAAGCACTAACAAACCTTTTCTCCCTAGGAGTGCGTTCCCTGGCATGGCTAAGCTGGTGCATGGAAAGGATCATGTTTCCAGAGATGGAATGGTTGCACAGCTGGCTCAATATTGGTGTGCCCCTGGGTTTGCAGCCTGTGCAGCAGCTTTCTGTCAGAAATGCATGATTTGCATTAAATTTAATGTAGGCAAGGCATTAACTACATTTGACTCTGTTACTCCTTTACTGGATGGAATATTTTTACATTTACAGAAGGATTTCATTGAATTGATGCTGGCCAAGGGATAGGAAGATTGTCTGGTGATAGCTGTCATTGAGTTGAAGCTTTCACCTGTAAGAGGGCAGATGCAAGGTCAGTAGCAAAAAACCTACTCAGAGAGATCATTCCGAGGTAGGGTGTTCCTACCAGATTGACCAGTGAAAATGGTACCCATTTTGTGTACACCAGTTGGCAGATTGGTTGCAGTGTGACTTAAGGCATTATTGTGCGATCATCCTCAGACTGGAGGAATGGTGGAGAGAGTGTTAAGTTCGAGCTAGCTAAAGTCACAGAAAACACTGGTCTGAGCTGGCCTGATACTCTTCCAGTAGTCCTTACACCTTTGAGAAGGCAAACTTGTTGCCAGCTGGCTTTGCCCCCATTTAAGATTCTGACAGGAAGACCAATGCCAGTTCCACTCCCAGGTGGCCAAATTACACTTGAGACTGTGGGTGGTGATATTTCTTTCTATCTTACAGGTCTGAGACAGTCATTGCAGTCAGTTCATGAGCAGGTGTGGAACCACTGGCAGACACCAACCGAGGGAGATCAACATCCTGTGATGACACTGGTGCCTGGTGAATGGGTCCTGGTCCAAAACACCCAGAGGAAACACTGGAATCAGCCCTGTTGGTGAGGACCCCACCCTCTGTTCCTGATGACTCCACATGCCGTGAAGGTCAAAAGGAACTGAAGGTGGATTCCCCTAACCCACTGCAAGAAAGTGTCTCATTCTCTGGGACAATGAATACGTTTTTATATTTGGGTCGTGTGTTTAGTTGCTTTTGGTTTGCTGTTTTTGATTTTGATGAAGAGCATATGCATGACAAGGGGTTATATGGCACTAATACGTATTTGGCTTTAAGCAAGGGCTATGCTGCATCTACCAAAATGGCAGGGCTGTTGGGGTGTTTGTCATCGTCAGTGTTTGCTGTCACTCCACCACATTCCTCATGCTGTCTCCTTAGGCTACCTGTTGTTTCCAGTAGGGTCCCCCAAATGTGTTATACATTAATGGATGTTTGCAGCAGCCAGTATGTTTTATATTGACAGAATGCATTGGGAAGGGGTAAAGTCCTCGCTAGAAAGCTGTACTGTTAAAAGTGCGTAAGTGGGGGTGTACATGTGCCATGATTGGGAATGAATGTTGCACGTATGTATCTGATCACATTAAGGAGTCAGGATCTAAGCTTCATGACTACAACAAAGGTTTCTCTTGGTGGGCAGAATGGTTACAAGGTGTTTGGCGAAAAATATTGCAAATGGTGTTGCCTGTGTTGGTGTCTGTAATATTAATTATATTTTTACAGTCATGCTGTCTGAGCTGTTTAAGAGCTTCACTAATGCGTGCCGTTATTAGCCAAAATCAAATGAAGTATCTGAGGAAGAAGTAGAGTTAATTTCCATGACTGAAGCAGAAACTTGGCATGAGCATAATATGCTCAAAGGGGGGAATGTGAAAGAAGAAATTATCCTTGCCTAAAAGAAACAGTTGTTGTTAGGTATGCATGAAAGTCAGCAGGACACCTGAAGTACAGCACGAGGTATCCTTATCCCAAGGACGCAATGAGCCAGTAGAAATTAGACAAACAAGTTGCATATCATGAGCTAAATGTACCACAATGTAACCTACAGTACTGTGCAAAAGTCTTAGGCACCTGTGGGAAAAATGCTATAAAGCGAGGATGGTTCCAGAAATAATGCCATGAATACTTATTAATCAATAAACCTTCTAAAAAGTGCAGGAGACAAAAAAACCTCAATCAGATCAATATTTGGTGGGACCACCCTTTGCCTTTAGAACAGCATCAATTCTCTTATGCAAACTTGCATGCAGTTTAAGGTAGAGGTTGGTAGGTTCTTCCAAACATTTTGAGGAACTGGCCACAGTTCTTCTGCAGACTTTGACTGTCTCTGCATGTCCTCCCAGACTGACTTGATCATGTTGAGATCAAGGCTCTGTGGAGACCATACTGTCTGTTGCAGGATTCCTTCTTTTTGCTCAAGATAGTTGTGTATGACTGAGATTGGGTGTTTGAGGTCATTCTCAGGGTGCAGAATGAATTTGGGACCAACCAGAAACCTCCCTGATGGTAGATAACAATCTACCTGTATTTCTCAACACACATTGAAGTTGCATGCCTAAGACTTTTGCACAGTACTGTATATAATGTAATGAGTTTCTTTGTTCAGGGAGACTCCCTTAACTCAGACTTTGGTACTCTGTCGATCGCTTCGTGTTGTCTGTTGGAAAAGTAATTCTGGTCTCTTTTAATTTTTCTATCACAGGCATCTCCCTCATCCTGGGTAAGTAACACACATCTTTTCACATACAAGGACATGCGACCTCTATTTTTGGTCAGTGTATGTGTTTTTGTGTTATATGTTAGGTGTAGGGTTTTATTTATTCATTTATCATCTATTCACTTTTATATACTTATACACTTTGTGTATTTACTTTACTTATTGTGCAAGTGTTTTTTAGAGGTCATATATACTTTGGCTGCTATGTCCATTGTGATTATTGTTTTATTGTACACTTTAGTAGTGTGGTTGAGATTTTCACAGAGGTGGGTGTTTCATAATGGATTATTTATTCAGTCTTTTAATTGTCAATAATAATTGTTGTTTGGTTATTGCCTTACGTTTTTTTTAACAGTTTTGATTTAATAAGGGAGGACGTGTTCACCCAATAAGGTAGGTTAGATGTACAGCAGCAGCACCCCGTGGAACAGGCCAGGGGACCACCCATCTTCTGTGGTGAAGTTGCTCGTAATTTTCATTTAACTATTTTTACGTAGATCCTTGGGGTATACTTTTGTGGTCTTAGTTTTTTATCGTCATGTACTTGGATTGCTTAAAGATGAGTTTTTTTTCCACATTGCGGTTTTAGCTATTTATTGTTTTGGTTTTATTAGTAGTATTTTAGGATGAAAACAGAGATGATGAATGAAGTGATTATAACTGCTGAGCTGGACAGTTGATGATGCGTGACACCTTGTGTCATAGCATGTCCGTTCTGATCTGGAATTTAAAAAAAGTATTTTTGCATGTACGCCTAACAGTCAGTTGTTTTTTTTATTTTCAAGAGCCCTTATGGCAAAGATTCTGATACCAAGGGACTGCTATGTTTATCAAATTTTTCTACCCTTACATCATTCATGTGCGCAACACAGTGTGTCTAACATCATGGACTTGTGCTTTGCATGAACTTACTACGTACTGCATTGTAAGAAGTACCTGTTTGCCAAATTTCAAATCTGTAGCTTGAAAAACAAAGCTGTGCATAAAGAACAAACAAACAGATATTTGAGCTTTACTGGTACAGAGATACCATCACCTGAAGCAAGTCCAGGAAAAACTTGTCCTCCTTTATCGTATTAAGAAGCTTAACATTCCAAGTCACTTTGGAGAACAGTATCAATGGAGTAAGTTAAACTCTGGTGTGGTAAAATATCTAGAATTATCTTGAAAGGCAATGTCATTACAAGCGATTGTATGGTTTGACTTACTGTCTATTGTAAATGATAGCTCATGAATCGCTTTGCAGAGAGCAGTTATGAGCATTAAAAGTGATTAAAGTAATTGTGTTATTAGGTAATGCTGTCTTGGATGTTTGTATTCAAACTTAGTACTATACTCGGTTTGGTGACCGTGTAATCATTGCGTTGCCTGCTTTCTGCCGTGTGTGGCAGTTTTTATTTGGGCCGAGGGGACAGAGTCATCGGATTGGCTGCACCCGGACTCTTTGCCAGCTGGCTGCGGTCACCGATCGCCCAGTCAGAGAAACAATGCTGGACCGAGGAGGAACTCTGGGGGGCGATGCGGTACCACAATGCTGAAACTGGCTGTCATCTTGGTCCCAGTTTTCAGGTCTGTTTTTAACTTTTTAATGCCAGCCGAGACTTTTAAAAACTCATCCTTGTATGTCTGCCCATTAACTGTGCCACTGCACGTTTGAGGTGCAATTCTGGCTGAGGTGTGTTTGTGTGCTGTGAGTTGCGTTGCTATGACTTCTGAACTGTTTGCTGTGGGGTGTAATTGCATGTGGTGGTGGAGATCCTCTGCTTAGGTGACCTCCTCCTGTTGCTGACATTAGTGACTGCAGTGGCCCTGAATGATTAAACATTGTTTTAAACTTGTGTGATGGTTTGTGTTTTACCTGGGAACCACTCTCTAAGTCAAACCTCTCTATAAGGACTGTGGGGAACCGTTCATTGGTTTCAGTGGGCTTCATTTCCCTGGGTGTAACCTACAGGGTGGCATAGTTGACCAGGAGCTTTTAACCACTATTGTACCTTTCATTAACTGGGACTCGATTAATTGACCCCTAGGGGCGTTTTCTAAACCTTGTGCCCCCCTGGAGGTGTCATGCCACATAAAGGAAACGTGCAACTGTGCTATTCATAATTCATTAATGTATTGATCTTAAGTCTGGATTTAATGGTATGCAGAAGTTATATTTTGACTTGAACTGAAATAAACTTTCTCTATCTGTAAAATATAAGGAAAGGATTTTGCATGTTTGGTGGTTCAGGAACACATGTAATTATTTCTGCCATTTAAATTAATGGCAAAAATTCTCTTTATAAGGAGTTTTTCAGGAAGGAGGGGAACTTGTTTAAAAGTACCTGTCCCCACCCCCTCCCCCCTCCTTTCTCCTTTCTGCTTTGTCTGCTTCTCATATCAGCTGTATGAATGTGTACATTATAACATTTTTGAACAAACCAAAAACACCGGTGTTAATGGAAAGCTATCAGTTTATTAGATGAACATTTATACACTTGGACCAGTTTCTTTCTTGAAATGTGAATGGGTGTAGACACCTTTACTTCTGCTGTGTGTGTACAGATGGGGAGGGGTGTCTTCTACTGAACAAGGACCTGTGTTAAAAGTACTTTTGTTATGACTCTTCAGCTTGGCATCAGTAGCTTACTAGCATGTTTTTCTGATGGGTGGAATTGTGATCTTTGTATGGTGTAGCTTGACACGTAAACAAGCTGCGGTTTGCACTGACGTCCAACACATTCTCTTTAAGTGAATGTGTTTTTGTCTTAATTGGGCTGTTTGTATATGAAGGTGGGACACCAAGGAGACAATATCAGTGGAGTACTTGACTGATAGCAGCAGACACAACTAGGGCCCTGCTATGTGTCCCATGTCGGTGAACCTGGATGCTTTTGCTTACAGGGGGCATGACTCAGCAGAGCTGAGTCGCCAAACACACAGGCTTCTCAACTAACACCCAACTTCATAAAAAGCCATTGATTTAATGGGGAGTAATAAATCATAGGAAAACAATAGGAGACGGACGTTTAGTGAGCGTCTTTCACCTTTGTCCCCAGCAATTTGCTCAACAAAGGTCCTTATCTGTAAATCAGAGATAGATCAATTGCTACTTGAGATTTGCGAATGAGTTTACTAATGTAAGCTGGGGGTGAACTCACCTCTAATATGCATGAATGCAGATTAGCATTAATTCCACCACCTTGCAAGTTCATGAGGTGAACTGTAATGCAGTACGCTCTGCGAAGCAGCCCTTGGATCACCGTGGTATATACCATTTAGAATGAATGTGATGTTTTGGAGACTGTGGGTACATGGAAGTGGTGTCTGCTGTAGTGCATTGTCGGTTACACAGCAGAACATGGTAAAGGACAATGGACTAGCTCAAGTGAGTGCTTTTCCAACACCATGTACAGTTGGCATACCATGGTGGGGGGGGTCCTGGTGACATTCGCAGCCCAGCAGCTCCCTCCGTGCTTCTTACACTTCACACCACTGAAATCTGATTTGGCGACACACAGACTCCGGTGGAATGAAGGATAGGATGCACGGACTGTTCCGGCTGTCCAGCCTTACCAACGATCCTTTGCACACTTCCTCTAGGAGTCTGAGTGGAACAAAGCTGAATAAAACAGTGTAGGTTTTTTTCCTCTTATTTTGGCAAGAGAAAGGTCTTTTATGCAATGATTAAGATGCGTTTCCAATGCTCTATCTGATGGGGGCACCAGCACCTTCTGCGTTCACTTTTTTTTCCATCAGCAGCACACCCTTCCTATAAATATGTTAAAGGAGAATCCCAAAAAATACAGTTGCTGTATGCCCAGCACTCCTAGTTGTGGAAATCCTGGGAAGGCGGGGAGAGCTTAAACAGAAAGGCTGTATTACTCATTGCCTTGCCCACACCTTCCTTCAAACTACTATTAGTTGGTTAGCAGGCAAGTAGCGACCTGAAAGCTACCATGGGAAACATGCTGGCTGACATATTGTGGTGCTGCCAGTGTTACCTGAACTCACACTGGCTTCCCTCACATGCTGCCAAGCCGTTTAGTCCTGTTACAACTTAGTCGTAATCTCTCAATTCAGGCAGTGTGATACTTGTCAATTTTCAACATCTACTCCTTTTTTTTTAAGGCTAGTTGTGCAAGTTTTATTGTTTGTTACATGCCATGAAAATGTGAACCACAGATCCCACAAGGTCATTTTAAAATGCATTGTTTGCTTAGAGCAATTTGTCGTCTTAAAAAATGCTGCTTTCGGCTGCAGGGTGAGATTAAGTTCACGGTTTGTTCACAACTACAGCCTTTTTCACGTTTATTGTCTAGAGATTTAAAAAAAATAATGATCTCTTTGGAAAGTCATCTAAACACAGTAATTTCCCCCCTTGTTTTAACCTTAGCTTACTTTGAAGAAGCTTTACATTTTGCCCACAAAAAATCACACCTACCTCCATTGAATTGATACTCACCGCTTTTTTTCGTGATAAATCCATATCTACAAAAACTTGCAGAAATTGTTAAAACAAACAAAATGTAAAACCTAAAACTTTTGAAAGGAAAAATGATTTCCAGTTGATTGAAAAATGACCTGGTGAAGCTTGCTGCAGATTTGACTCCACACAAGCACTGCCATGTGGTCAAAGAACAAAAGTACGCAAACAAACCAGAAGAATGAGGGATGGGGATGGCCAGGTGATAGCAGAAAGGAGGTGTTCAATAGCAACGGCACTCCCTAAAGCTCCTTCTTTCTGTCACTTGGACTTTATCTACCTACCTGTCCCAGGTAATGGAATTTTAGCTGCTACTAAGGACCAATGGGGTTTCAGTGTTGGGCTCAAACCTCGCCCTCTTTGTTCTGAAAAAGGATCCACACCCTTTAGGGCAAATTATCTCACAGAAAAATCTCAGCTCTTAAACTAAAAATTAAAGGGAAGCCGAGAGTTTGGGAAGAATAAGAGCCAGAAAGTTGGTCAGGCAACTCTGTTTTCATGGTTTGCTGGCTTTTGGGGACACTTATTACCAGTATTGTATTAATTCCTTAATTTCAGGTTTGAAAACACTTCATGAACTGCTTTATACATATATTGTATCCCTGTCACTTAGTTGTATTCAGAATTATAGCAGCTTTAGTCTGAATCACTTGTATAAGTAAAAGTACTTTGAAAAGTAGATAAGATTTTGAACACAAGTTAAGGTGCTTTTCTTTTTTTAGATTACCTGTGACCTGGCATTCTCTTTTGGTAAAACATTTTCAGGGTTGTTCCTCCAAGCATGGGGAGTTCAAATCAATGAAGGCACTCTGGATGGCTGCTAGGCTACTGGTTTCTACTGGCTTTTACTGGTTATAATCGGCTTTCCCACCATCCAAAGCATTTTATTCCACCCCTCAGAAAAGTGACATATAGCGTGAAAATGAAACCATCTTTGTTGCGGGGGGGAAGCATATTCTTTTTTAGTCTCACATTTATCCATCTAGCAGATAGCTTTTCTCCAAAATTATTCAGAATTCAGAGTAAACAAAAGTGCATTCCCACCAGCTAAGACTTTCAGATCCAGACACGTGATTAGTTTTCCCTAAAAACTTTTTTGCTAGTGCCTATTACATGAGTAGTTGCCTTCAAGACTGAGTTCGGTGGGAAATGCAAAGGTGATCAAATTGTGTAAAGCAAGTTTACATAGGAGATTGGGAGAGAAGCAGGTCTTAAAGAGGTGTGTTTTGAGATCTTTCTGAAATGTTGAAAGGGATTCATCGGTTTTCAGGTATAGGGGGAGCTCATTTCACCACATCAGAGCCAAAACCGATAACCTGTCCACTTTGTATTTTGGATGTCCCATGACTGGGACCACCAGAAGTGCTTGGTCTTATAATTACTGAGAAGCAGATCCTTTGTTCATCTTACATGCTCTCTGAAAAACCTTTGCCAATAAGCTAGATGTGAAAGATTTCCCACATTTCACCTTAGAAAGATAAAATCTGGTCCAGTAATAACCATAGAAAAGAAAACATACCAGAAAAAAGAGAGTTACAAGTTCCACATGACATTTCAAACAGAAAGTGACCATTTTCCTTGATGTTAACAATGCCAGAACCAAAGAAATGCAGGCTGCCTCTTAGTTGAGGGTGCTGGGTGTCAAGAATAAGAGTCAGACAATGTTGCAGGGCTCAAGTCGTAACATGATGAGCGCTACCTGTTCCTCCCCACACTCCTACCTCACATGGAATTAGAAGTCTGACAAGCATTCCAGCTGAAAACAAGGGTGATGGGGTTCACAGAATTCCTAAACTCCACAACTTTTTCACTTGGAGGTGGGCCTTCTCAACCCCCCTGGTGACAGGCAAACTTTAGCTGAAGTGGCCTGGGCGAAGTGCAGGCAAACACTATAAGGTTGCTGTCCTTTGTGCTCTTTCCTTGTGTGCGATAGTGTGTATCAGTTTGCTTGTGTACAAATGGACGTGTCCGATTTTGCAGGTCAAAAGGTCACACTAAATCTCAGCTGAAACCCCTTCCCCTAGCATATATTGACAAATGTGATAAACCAGGTCAGTACATAGCCAAGAAAGATGTGTTGTTGGAGCACAGTGGTGTAACAAATATAGGATACAAGAATCATTTCCCAAAATGCCAGTGAAATATCTGCTAGAGAGATTGGACTGCAACAGACATTCAAGTTTGAAATGCACCATGGTAATGTCTTAGCTGAGCTCAGTTAGGGGGTTCGCTGCTCGACCTCCAGCAGCAAGGTGCTGCCTTAACAAAGGCTCTGGATGTATCAGGAATGTGGTGGTAGGTGCACTGAGGTCACACCCTATCTTATTGCCTTGCAGCTGTAAGCACACACATTCTCTGTGTAGTGTCAGTTCCATGACTTCTTTATGCATGGATTTGAAGTTTGGAATGAGACAGACGATGCCTTGTGGAAAATGCTTGTTCCAGAAGAGACGTGTTTGTGGTACGCTGCCTGTGTTGTTGCATAAGGCCATTCAAACACTTGCTACCTTCACATAACCTTCTGCTCATT
Organism: Arapaima gigas; assembly: GCA_900497675.1. NCBI lineage: Eukaryota > Metazoa > Chordata > Actinopteri > Osteoglossiformes > Osteoglossidae > Arapaima > Arapaima gigas. The sequence continues at coordinate 168,183 of UFQX01000822.1, read as the reverse complement.
TTTTTGTTAGTTGGCAAACAAGCTTTGTAACGAGGGCCAGCAGTCCAGCCCAACGTGTTGACTCTGTCGTTCACCACCTTTTTTACAAGTGGCCCGAATTCTGTATCAGATTCAAGACCCCTACTAATGGCAACAAAAAATGGCCTTCTCATCATATTGTCCCTGGTCAAAGGTTACCATAAAGGCTGAAAAGCTTCAACATCCATCTTCTTCCACAGTTTACTTTCCTCCTTAATTAGACACTTAAGCAACGGTACCTGACTTAGTCCCATTTAAACTTGAATAATGCAGATGTTCAAACAATGCGCCATAATGTGACTGACAGATGAGGCTGGCTTTATATTAGCTTGGGTGACCCACTTTGTCATGGATTGTTAGTGAACGTTGAAATGGACCGTGGGTCAAAAGTTTGAACTAAAAGTGCACAGAGTGGGAGGTCAGGGGGTTGAAGTGCAAGACATGGGGCAATAGACTGATTTCTTCCTGGTGCGCTTTAAAGTGTATAGTGTTGTGTCAGTTTTGGAGACAGAATCAGCCCCATGCTGCAGATGACTTTGTCCCTCCATAAACTGTGGAGCAACCAAGGGGAGGTGCTCATTTTTACAAGAGCTGAAGATGAATTTCGACATCTTCTTCCAAAGGCAGCTTCCAGAGTGGAGGGCCTGCCTGGACATGCTGGAGGAGGAATGTATTCTCTTCTGGCGGTAATCAGCCCTCACAAAAAGGAGCTTAGGTAAAGCCTTGCATAAGAGCAATTTACAGAAACACACTGAGGGGAAAAAAAACACAAGGCTAGAATTGCAGAGAAATATTCCCTCAGCTTTTCTCTGGAAAATGTGCCCATTGCATGTTACTCTGCTGGTGGCCCTTTATGTAGAGTGCTGGGTGTACAAAGGTACCGTCATTTAGGTAGATGATGGGTGGTGCTTCAAGTAATGCCATGTGAAATATGTCATGGGCGAAATCCATCTTTTCTACCCTTTAAAAAGTTAGCCACACCAGCTAGTCCAGACTCTAAAATGTGTCCCAACTTAAACTAATTTTCAAATGTGGTTTAAAAGTATATTGGTCTCTTGGTGGTTTGTAGGTCTTCAAGTAACTCTTCCCTTTGAACTTGAGCAGTGAACTGGTATGGCGTATCGGGAGCAGTGAAATTGAGGTGAAAGTCCAAACTGACGTACATTTTGTATTTATTCGTTAAAAAGACACTTTTCTCCCAAAATGACGTACAACTTGAACCAAAACTGCCATGTCCGCAAGTCACCAAAGTCGTTTTCAGTTCACAGCAGAGACACACATTTTGATCCCCAATAATTCCCAACTGCACCCCAAACTGTATTATATTACATTTAACCAAGTTTTAGGCATTTTATTTAGGTATTTAAATTAAATGCCTCAAAGGAAAAAATGGGGCGACGGACTGCCTCAGAGGGGTGTCACATAAGATTAATAAAACATGTACAGCCACACACGCTGTAGGACAGAGGTTGTCCAAGGGGGGGCTGTTGGTCTGTGGGTCAGGCCCGTTCTGACTTGCCTGTGCAAAAATGCACCAAGGCACTAATGTACTCTCGTGTCCAAGTAAACCGACAACAAGAAGAACCATCATTTTACAAAACAAATATTTAAATTCCTCATTTGGATGCAGATTGGGGATGCTGGTGTTGGAAAACAAATGAGCTTTGCATCGCTGCAAATGAGAAGCACCTTCAGAAAATTAGGTTTGTTCACGTGTGTAGGAGCTTGAGTGTGCCTATGCAAATATGCTCATATCATAACTTGAATGATGCTGTATATGGAATTTGCAGTGGATAAAAAATTGAATTATGACAAAGCACTACTAACAAAATGATCTTAGGCTGCTTTTGATTACCTCTGCCTTTGACATGTTAAGCCTCCTTTCCCGTTGCTGTAACATATTAGCAGTGGAAAGGAAGCTGTCTTCTTCTGAGCAACTCTGCACTGCATGGCAGGCTGACCACGATGTTCTGACCTGCACTTGATAATTAATTGGAAGAAAAACTCTTTTTCCAAACATTTTCATATCTATTTTTGTCCATGCCAATTTAATTGCTATTGTTTTTCTATAATAAAAGTATAAACTAGTTTTATTATGCAATTCCTGTGAGAAGCACACATGTGCTCCTGCTGCTACTGCTGGAGTTTTGGGAGCTGGAATGCGAGGAAGAACCTCTGACCCCCCAACCCCCCTTCTCTCTCTCTCTTTTTTTTTTTTTTTGCAGAAACATCCTCTAATTAAACAGGCTGTAATAACAGTGAGGTGACCAACTCACAGGGGGCTATAAAGAAAGTATGGTTTTCTCAGAACCACTTTGTGTCTGTTAGCGCGGAGCACTGGACTGACTCTGAAATCCTGAAAACAACACAGAAGTAAATCACAGCACTTGTGTTCTAAAGGCGCAATGGTACCAATGTACCAATGGTACCAATGTTAAATTCACACCTCTTCTTTTGGCCGGATGATGTGGCACTGCTTTGGACATGGTCTTGCCATAGAGGATCCTGGCAAGGGATGATGGAACCTCCTGCTCAATAGGAGTGTGAAGTGTACAGACAAGGGTTCACTTTGTTGGTGCTTGTTGTGTGCAGATTGGGAGATCCTGCTTCCAAAATATCTGTCCTTTTCTATCCTCTCTTGCGCTTTCAAAACTTGCAGGGCGAATTGGATCTTGTTGAATGCTGGGTTCCCCCACCCCCAACCATTTTTTTTCCTTTTTTTTATGGAAACACTGTCACTGTGGCTGCAGAAACCTGACTTGCTTGAGGGGCTATTGTAAATGGGCCCTGCTTTTCCCCAGACGAGATGGGACATGCTTACCCCCTCCCAACCTCACACCCACATGTATGCCATCCTCCCTGGAGCTGGTGCGTAGCCACACACACCTGACTTTACAGCTTTCACACATCTGTAAGCCTTGCCTTTTTTCTTATTTAGTTTGCAGACTGTTGCTACTGTATGTTGCTTAAAGGAGGTGATCAAGGCCTGGGAACAACAGGGGCAATTCATGTGGTTGCTACAATAGTTTGAGGGGTGTGTTGGGACTCCCTGGTGGGTTCAATTTCAGTCCTTTTGCCGACACCATAAGCAGCTTCCCCAATTCTGAGCTTCCGTGAGAGTAATCTAGTGTGTTATGAGAAAGGTAAGTCATTGGATCCCTATCCTGAAGCAAATGTGTTCACGGAATGGAGTGCTAGTTTTATGGAGCCGAGTCCTGGAAGCCTGGAGCAACATGGCCTAAAGTAAAACTACAGAGCGTCGTGGCCTTGGCCCAAATCCCCTGTTGAAGGATGGCTTTCCCTGTGGGTGTGGGACTGAGCCTGTATGTGCACAGATAAGCTTTGGCTGCTCCGTAAAGCCAAGCGCTCATTGAACAGGCTGACACCCCAGACAAGGTGGAGTGACACAGTATCTCTAAGTTGTTGGAGGGCAGGAGTTAGAGGTAACAGCGAGGCAATTCCAGTCTCTTTGGCCTCAACATTTATTTGTGCTACTCAAGAGAAGAATGGTGCTTCCAATACCAGCGGTACCTCCAAACTTCTCCATGTCAGTCTTATTTTGACCACACAGACAGTCAACAGCTACTCATGAGACATTTACTGGGCTTGCTTTAGAAAAAAGGCCAGTGCTGTGCCTTGCTTAAAGTTTATTAACCAAATGACACTATGTAAATATGTATTATACTGCTGCCCAGAGTATCCATTATCCATAAAGAATGTTGCTCTACCATTTTTGTTTTAAGTGACTCTTTGCAAGAGAAAAACGAGGCACCATTTTTAAAGCAATCAGAAATCATTGTGTAAATACTGCATTTATTTCAGTTTCCTTTTTGTTTGGCTAAATGTCAGTAAATCTTGGTAGAGTACCATTAGATGTTCAAGAGCCTGTTAAGAGACATTTAATTATATAGATAAAGGTAATTTATTGCAAAGAGTGCGCCAAATGCCTTCTAAATGTGCACACATGTTAATGCACATGTGGAAGCTACTGAATTTGAGTAATTTTCTGTAAATGAAACCTCTTCTATTTGTTGATGGCCTTGGGGAGTTGGGGGCTGGGAGAAATATATTGGTTGTGGAGGGGAGGAATAATTTTTTATTTGTTTAAGCCTGAGAAACACAAAGTTTTCCTTCACTTGAGATATATGGTACTTTACAAAAGTCTTGTAAAGGCATACAACTTCAATGTGTGTTGAGAAGTACAGGTAGATTCTTATCTACCATCAGGGAGGTTTCTGGTTGGTCCCAAATTCATTCTGCACCCTGAGAATGACCTCAAACACCCAATCTCAGTCATACACAACTATCTTGAGCAAAAAGAAGGAATTCTGCAACAGTTGCTATGGTCTCCACAGAGCCTTGATCTCAACATGATCAAATCAGTCTGGGAGGACATGCAGAGACAGGAAAAGTCTGCAGAAGAACTGTGGCCAGTTCCTCAAAATGTTTGGAAGAACCTACCAACCTCTACCTTAACCTGCATGCAACTTTGCATAAGAGAATTGATGCTGTTTTAAACACAAAGGGTGGTCCCACCAAATATTGATTTAATCAAGGTTTTTTTGTCTACTGCACTTTTTAGAAAGTTTATTGATTAATAAAAGTATTTATGGTATTGTTTTTGGAACCATCCTCACTTTATAGCATTTTTCCCACAGGTGCCTAAGACTTTTGCACAGTACTGTATTTATGTTACCAAGAATGAAATTACCTTCCACATCCTATTTCCAAGAAATGCTAGTTATTTCCTGTTCCCTCAGACACGTGTTTTCAACTTTCCAGTCTAGCACAGACTATTTTATTCTGATGCCTAACAGGTGTGGGTGTAGGGGCAATATGTGTGATGACAGGTGTTTTGTAACAAATGTTGGTTGATGCCGTCCAGGGAAAAGGGTCCAATTGGAAATTCTACACGAAGCTCTATCAGACATGCCATGGATCCTGGTAGTGGTGCCATGAAAACAGGAGGAATGGCCTTGCTGCCGGCACAGGACTGTATGACAACACGTGAACAATGTGCTACTTCTGACATCAGACAAACTTTTTCATTTCAACTGAATTTATAGAGTGCTTCTTCTCACATAGTGACTCAATGCTGAACAGCAGTTTAAAACAAAAGAACAGGTATATAGTGAAGTTATAACTAGAGGTTACATGTTAATGAGTGCAACTATACATGGCAATATGGTAAGCCTGCCAACAACTGAGGAAAGGTTAACAAAAAAATTCCCAAGCAGGAAGTAAGGAAGAAAAATAAACCTCTAGAGGGGCAAGCCAAGGAGTTGCCCACCCCTCCTGGGCATTCTACACCTAGAAAAATAGTAGCAGCTAAGACAGGTTATACTGCTAAGGACAGCATTGTGTGGGACAGTAAAAGCTGAATAAAGTGATGTTGAGATGCAGGTGCCCTGATCACATCATCATGTTATGGGGTCCTGACGTCCTGGCAACATGGAGTGCTGATCTCACTGCTATTAGACACGTCACCTGAAGCATGTAGAATGGACAGGGCTTCCATATGGGTGAAACTACAGTTTGATGCAAAGCTTATACATGCTACACAAGACCTCAAAGGATGTCTACCAAAGTCATTAATACTGAAACAAAATAAAAGTCAGTAGTGTTAACTTTGTGAAATACTGAAAAGTAATAAAAACAGTAAGAGTATGATGTTAGGAAACCATTGGTTTTTTTTCTTCCAGGGACCATGTTCATGATTTCTTGCCAGGAGACGCCATGTGACTTGTGTTTGGCATCACAACACTTGCCAAAGTGAAACAAAACTTTGCAGTGACAGCGTGAAAGTAGCATATTTCAAACTCCCATCTTCTCTCTAGTGTTGGTGGGTGGATCAGCTCCTGCTTCTCTCTCACAGCCCTGCAACTCTCATGTTGGCATCTCTGTGATTGGGTGATAACACGGACCTGAACGCTTCATTCCACACGCTTCACATACAAGACACAACTGTTAGCATGTAGTCTTACACCTCTGTAAAGCTGTGGTGTACTGACCGAGACCCTACTAAATAAAGGCATTATAGCTCAACAGTTTCAGAAGTTGGCCTGTAACCTGAACTTTGCTAGTTGTTGTGCTAGGAGAGGTCCTGTTTAGTAACCATTGAGCTGGGCACTTGTGATCATCCCTAACAAGATGTGTAGCAATATGTGTGAAATGATAAATTAATTTGGATTAAAACAAAACTCAGAAAATTAGCTGACTGTGTAAAGGGGTAAATCCTGGAACATAGCCTAGCACTGTAAATCGCTTTGGAGAAAAGTGTCAGCTAAATAATTGGATATAATCATATATAATACAATATAATCATAATCATATATTATTATTATAATAATACAATCATAATGGATATAATAAATGGATATAATCAGATAAATAGGATCTTGCTTTGGATTCACAAGCAAAGTGAAAATGTCATACAATTAGTTAGTGACGCAAAAGTCCATTGGGCAAAATTACAATGTAATATCTTGACAAAGTGTATCATAGAAATAACCGGAAATCATCACAAAAGTGATAAAAAGTGTCTCCCTGGTTTAAGTTTGCGTCTAATTCCAAGTTTCACTTAAGAAGATGTGAGCTCGCATAGTACTGGGGTAAATTAACTTTTACAACCAAAACTCACTCCCTGTGCTGTAGAGATGCAGTTAGCCAAAAGGCAGATCCTGACAAAAACCAAGGGATGCGTAGAAAACAGAGAACGGCAGCCATGTTAACTCTCAAATTAAACCGAAAAGTCTGAAGGAGCCGACAGGCCCAGATACCTCTCCCAACTTTCTTGCTGTCTGTACATGGAAACCCTAAAATGCTTAATGCCCTCAAATTGGAGAAAGACAAAGAGGGTGGAGGTGTATGACCCCCAATGTCAAAACAATGGTAATACTGGCACTATTCAGAGCATAAACTGTAGGGACAGGGGTTGCAGTGAAACACTTAAACAGCTGAATGCTCGAATCCCCTTCATTTTTCAAATATGTCAAATTGTTATTTTAAGACTGGTTGGGACAGTGAGCGTGTAGTCAGTGTGAACCTTGCATGTTCTCCCCATGTTTTTGTTGGTTTCCTATCAGATGCTCTGGTTTTCATTCCAAGGACATACATTTCAGGCGGAATAGTGACTCTGAATGGGCCTTGATGTGTGAATAAGTGTGTTTCATGGTTCTGCTGTACATATGGGTAAATAGTTGTATGGAATTTATTGATGTAAATCACTTTGGATAAAGCTGTCATATAAATAATAAATAATATTGTAGCTCAAATTAGAGAAAAAAACATTTGCTAAACAGATACATGTAACAGTGAGAGCCTCTATTTGTGCACTGGTGTCTCAGAAGCAGCTTCAGATTACCAGTACATATGTCTCCTGCATAAAGGTGTTTGAAATTCAGTATCTATTAAAGAAACTGTAGATCTGCAAAACCACATTACTTTTTTTTTTATCTCTGACTAGCCATTTTATACAGCCCACAGGTTTTAAAATTGGAAAGGTAAGCTTAGCGAAGAGTAATGCTACGTAGGCAAGCTAGGCTCATAAACAATGCAGCACATGCTGTTTAAACAGCAAAACAATCACTGCAGCCTACAGTGTAGTCAGTGTAAATGGTAACATGGATTAAGTAACAAATAAACAAATGAAGAAGAAATATAGTGAAGTTGTGATGATGATAAAAATATCCAAAGGATCTATTAAAGGATTAGCTGTATGAGTTTGAGACATAGTCTGTGTATCTCTGGGCTCTCTGTTATTATATTGAAACATCCAGGTATCTAAATTTACACAATTCGCAAACATTCAAAGGCAATTCTCCATTTCTGTGAAGAACTTGTGCCTTTTCCCCAATTTCATTGTTCCACGTTGTCTCACACATTCCAAAGATATTCCCTGCACCCACCAAATGCTGGGAGCCATCACATTGTCCCACTCACATTGTTTTAGTGCATTTTACATTGGCCTGTAAATTAAACTGTATAAATACCCATAAAACAAGTTTTATTTGTTTGATTTACTTTTCTTTTGGCCTGTATTTGTGTTGCTTTATCCCTCTATCACCACCCCTGACTATTCATGCTCTCATTAGTTTCAAAAGCCCCAATATGGCAACCAGAAGCATATTCAGAAGGAACTGGCGAACAAAATGTGGAGATGATTCTTTTTTAGAAAAGGTCAGAGCAGTGTCCCATGTGGATAAACTCTGATGGCTTTAATAAACAGGCAACACTCAGTAGAAAAAAGGTGTCAATTTGTCCTTCTAATTGACTACATAGGGAGTTCGGTACAATACTGGCAAAATGAAAAATTCAGCCCTCAAGGGGTATAAGCAATAATATACCCCTTTCCATCGAACCTTTTGGTATGACTGACTGTGGGGGTGTGAAGAATGTCACATAACAGTGTATGTTTCCAGTCCCACCACTACTTCAAGTTGACCAGCAAGATGTAGTCCACGGGAGGTGTACACTGCAGCAAACCCCCTTCAGATGTCACAATACATGGCACTACCAGCTTGATGTTTGGTGTAAGTCCATAATTCTATTTATTCCCAAAGTAGTTAGAATTCCCAGGGGGTGGGACAATGGTTTGCACCCCCAGAGGCTTATTTTCCCTTCTGATCCCCCCAACAAGCTCTGCTCTGTTCCTTCTGGGTTTTCCAGTTGCTGTCACTTATGATAATATCTTGATGGTTTGGTTTATCTGCATATGTTTACACTGTAAAGTGATCTGTGGCAATCCATGTGGACAAAGAGAACTGAATTGAACTGAACTGGATTGCTAATTTTGCACAAAGCCAACCCACTGGCATAGGATTCAATTGGAGTTGGTCCAGAATTACACTTTTCCATAATCTCACATCCAAGCAGCTCCAGAACCATATTAACAGATTAATGGAAAGTGAAAGAGAAAGCCAATTTAATCTACCCACCTAACCAATACATGAATGCATTACTCAGCTAGCTACTAGCACATTTAATATACTTTGCACACTTCATCTGAGTTATTTTGATACAAAAGTCATTTAATGTTGGCATTAGTGCTTCAAATCTGAACTGTCAACATAATTAAACCAAAAACACAATTTCTTGTTATATTTATAACAAAGGGACTAGTGCATATTGTTTTATCAATGACTTTTTGAAGAAAAACTCTAACTTTGGAACTTTGTTGCAGACCTTAGAGTTTACAGGGAATATTGTTTTTTTTCAGGGGTAGACGGGAGTGTTGCGATCGGGGATGGATGGCACAACACTGAAATGAAATTGGCCTTGATATTAAAAAAGGAGGGAAAAAGAACCAATAAAAAAAACTGATGCCATGAAAAGCCCCAGGCAGGAGGAAGGACATCATTTTTCTCCACCACATCGATTAATATCAGAGTGAACGGCTAAAAGTGAGACATCAGCAGCACTGGGCCACCTCACTACACAGCCTATTGGCATCTCTTCCATCACCATTACAAGGGGAATGTGGAACAGACTCTCCATAATGGCAGCACTAGAAAGACTGGGAGTCTCTCAGTGGACACTCACCGCAGAAAGGGGTACAGAAATGTTGAAAGATACAAGGCATAAAGGCCCTAAACAAGAAAATGCAGTATTTCATTTTGAGAACACTGGCTGCAGGTCCCCTTCTTAAAGCAATACAGTTGGATTTAGGATGGTTAACATGGAGGGAGGAGGTGTGTTTGCAGAAACAGGGTTGCCTCATTAGATAATATGGACTTGATGCACATGAGCAGTGATGCTGAGCCTTGTCATAAGACACAACACTCGAGGGGACCAAACTGCAATAACCCTGGAAGGGTCCCACACTTAAAATGAGGGGTTCACCTACAAAAAAAACTTGTTTTCTGTTTAGGCTATCCTCCTGACACAACTAACTCCCAAGCAGTCTCTCAGCCACATTTTTAGCAACCTTTATTTTCTCAAAAAATGATTTTCATTTTCAAGGCGGTTTTGATCTAGGAGGTAACCCATGTATAGGTTGGGGTTAATGTGTGTCATAGATGTAGCATGGTTTTATAACTCAGTGACATAGAGACAGCAACCAGGGGGGTGAGTGCATGCAGTTTAATCTAACAAACGCTGCCTGACACAGTTAATGGTTTCCACCAGATATCGGCGTTGGAAATCACACTGAGCACAAAGATAATGACAATACACGAGAGCAAGGAAAACCTCAGTGACTCACGGTACCGATGCAAAGGTAGGGTAGGTTGGAGCGATGGCAAGTAAACCTCTGGAATGATGGGCTCTGACGATGCCCCTGATTCGAGGTGGGTGTGTTGATGGAAGTGGGCATGTACTTTTGTGTTCTTTGAGTCAGGATGATAAGACAGGTGGAAGTTAAACTGCTCGAAGAACAGAGCCCACCTGGCCTGCTGCGGATTAAATTGTTTTGCCTCCTGGATGGCTAGCAGGTTCTGGTGGTCTGTAGACACCAGGAATAGCTCCGAGCCACCCTGGAGTCAAGGCTGCCACTCCTCCAGGGCCCACTTGATAGCCAGCAACTCACGGTCCCCTACCCTGTAATGCTTCTGATTAGGTGAGAATTTCTGGGAGAAGTAGCCACAAGGATGGAGTTTCTGGTCTGGACCATGCTGGGAGAGGACAACTCCTGCACCCATGTCACAAGTGTCCACCGCCACTACAAATGGCTTCTCTGGGTTTGAATAGATGAGGAAGGGTGCAGAGTTGAACCGACCTAATAGATTCAGGAAGGTGGCCTTGGCTTGGGGGGGGGGTGGAACTGCCAAGGTGGGAGTTTTGGGAGAGCCATGAGTGGAGCTGCAACTGAACTGTAGTCCTGGATGAATCTCCAGTAGAAGTTAGCGAAGCCCAGGAAGTGCTGGAGTTGTTTCAGTATTGTGGGGCTTTTGGGGATCCATAGCTACACACTAGGGTGAGATGACGAATCCCAGGGATGTAGTGGAGTGCTGGTGGAAGCACATTTCTTCAACTTACAGTATAGTTAGTGGGTGAGCAGATGCTTTAGCACAGCCCGAACATGGCAGATGTAATCTTCTGTTATCTTCGATTACACAATGATATTGTCTAGTTACACAAAGCCCCACTTGGCCAGCATGTTTTTGAGGACATCATTCATGGAGTGCTGGAACACAGGGGAATATTGGCCAAGCCGAACGGCATCACAGGGTACTCATAGTGGCCAGTGGGGCAGATGAACGCCATCTTCCACTCGTCCCCCTCCTTTGTAGATTGTAGGTTGTAGATATTTTGCAAGTCGAGTTTTGTGAAATAGGAAGCACCAGCTGAGATGTCCAAGGCGGTGTTCTTTAATGGAAGAGGGGTGGCAGTTCTTGATAGTGATTTTGTTGAGCCAACAGTAGTCAATGCAGGGCTGAAACCCCCTGTTCTTTTTAGAGATGAAGAATCTGGTCACTGGGTGAAGTAAAGGACCGGATGAACCCATTGCATTGGGCCTTGGCAGTGTACTCCTCCATAGCCCTGTTCTCCTTGGGGGGCACGGAGAACAGATGACTTTGGGTGGCATGACGTCTGGCAAGAGTTCAATGGCTAGGTAATATGGTTGGTAAGGTGGCAGTTGAATGGCCTTCTTCTTGCTGAAAACCTCCATTGGGTCTTGGTACTCAGGTAGAATGGCCTCAAAGTCAATGGGTTTGGGGGCTCCAGACCTCCTTGCACCTGGGACGTACCCCAGTCTGGGGTTGGAGGCATACTCTGTGGCACACTGCCCCTTACTGCAGCACATGGCTGGTTAACCAAGAGATGAGGGGGTCATGTCTGGTGAGCCAGAGGTTGCCTAAGATGAGAGGGATTGTGGTGGTGCCAATAACCAGGATCTTCTCGTGGTGCTCTTCCAGGGACATGTGAATGGTGCTGGTACGGTGGGTGATGGGTCTGGATGTGAGGGGCTTGCTTTCCACAGAAGTGATGGTAAGAGGCTGAGGCATTGCTTCTACAGCAAGCCCCAGAGAGAAACACAGTTTTCAATCAATGAGGTTTTTCTCAGCCCCAGAATCCACAAACGCCAACTGTGGTCCTCGCTGGTTCACCTGCTAGAGTTGCATGGGCAGGGTGAACCTCGCAACGCTCGGGGTGAGGAACACGTCAAAGCCAAGCTGGACTCCCCCAATGTCCGGTGGGTATTTTTTTTTTTGCTCTGCTGTTGGTTAGAGGCAAATGGGCCACCTGCATGGGTTCCTCAATAGGGTGGGCCACCGGAGGAGAAAGAGGGTTGGACAGAGCTGTTGCAGCTGGTGCGGGCAGTGGTAGTGTGAAGACCGTATGCGTAGCAGGTTTAAAAGTCGCCAGGTGCTGACCCAGGCACAAAGCCAGTTGGACTAGCCCAGGAGGGGTGGACAGCTGTTGGTGTTTGGACCCCCAGAGGTTTATTTTTCTCCCTCGCCTCCTGGTTGGGGCTTTTTTTTGTTTTCCTCTCCTCAGTTACTGGCAGGTTTACTGTTTTGCACTTATATCCTGTATACATGTTCTCATTAAGATTTAACCTTTTACCTATAGCTTCACTATATATTTGTTTTCTGTTCCGTTATCCTAATCTGCTGTTCACCGCTCTGAGTCACTGTTGGAGAAGTGCTGTATACAAATAAATTGAATTGAATCTATGAATATGCAGTGTATTTTGTAATATACTATAGTATGCTAAATAAAAAGAGGTGAATGGACCATTATAGAATGGTACAGACCTATTAGCAAAAAGTAAAAATAAAAAAAAATGAATGCACACAAATTACCAGTGAATAGCCCACTTTCTACATTTCTTGGGTAGGTTGGTACTGATGCGGGGTATCTCTTATACATTAATTCATTCATATATATCCAGTGTGAGCTTTGCTTTTTTCCAACCAGACCGGGTTTTTATTAAGAGGTCTTCACTGGAACTGTGTGTTGATAGCACAGCCATTGTAATTCCTCGGCTGCTGAAGAGACTGATAGACTCAATTAACACACTGTTCTGCTGAAGGGTCCTCAAACGAAAAGGCTCTGCTTGATGTAGAAAAGGTTTGTTTCAAGTCGCTGAAGCAAAGTGCAGCATTTCAACTGCCTGTTCAGGCAGTAAGATACGAATCCAATATGTGTCGTCAAGTTAATCATTGTGTTGTTTTTTTCAGACCCAGCTGAGATATGTTTGCTTTTGCTGAGCAAATTCAGAGAAGGTGCTGTGATTCATCAGCAGGCAGCTGCTGTAACTTGGCAGTTTTGTTAGTCATCTGATGATAAGATCAGGATGGGTGGGTTTTGTGCTGAAGTTTTTCTTTTTACCTGTGCATCTGTGTGTTATTTGTGCTACCAATAAACAACAAAATAGAGCAGCAACATATATGAGTGTCCATCAGATTTATTTTGAGCCTCTGCCTGCACATGGATGTGCGGGAGCTTGAACACAGGCTGCTTCACGCATTCTGTGTATGTGAATGAAACATGAAAACAACTAAAGGCTATAGGCATTGTTTTTACGTTTGCTTAAAGACACAGGTTACATAAAACAAGTAAGTGTAGTAAATTATATATTTTTAAAACTGGACAAAGAGGGTAATAAGCAAAGAGGAAGTATAGACCTCCAAGAAGTTGTGCTTTAGAGTGAAATAAGACAATATGGATCGAAACTGCCACTGTTTACATATGCACCTTCTGGGTTGGGGTTTTTAACTAGGGCCATACAGACAAATGTGTTATTCCCCTATATTTGTCCAATTTAAATATGTAATATGCAGCATTTCTCTCTGTGTTCAAAGAAATTGACATATTTGTGTGACGCATTGCATTTCATTGTCACAATTTCATTTAAAATGATAAAAATGTATCCATTTTGTCTGAACTATCCCAGAAATATGAATGCTTTAGTGTGACGGACAAAATCAGTCGAAAGTTTTGATGGATTAACATTCTCACGCAACCACATTAGCTGTCAAACACACATCAGATAACCCTGGGATAAATATTCCTTGACAGCTCAAAGGTACTTTCTGGAGGGAAAGTGACAGTGATACTGTTGTTGAATTAAATTGAAATCACCAGTGCAACCGATGCGTTCAGGTCTTCCAGAAGCGAAGGCTTCACTTCAGAGCGACAGCTTCAGACACGCCCAGCAACGAGGGACGCCTCTGAACGGCGCAGATGTCCTGCTCTGACTGACAGGCGGCGGAGAAAAAAAAAACGCAGTAAAGCAGACTTTGTCAAATAAGCATGACGATTTGAAAAGATCGCTGTGTAAGTGGTGTATGCCTGCATTTAATTGTGAAACCTAAGACACTGTATTACAAAGTAAAGTGACTACAATAATGTATAACATTTTATATTGTAGAATATGATACTCTTGAGGCAATCACAGAAGTGATGTTTTATGCTTCCTGAATCAAAATACTGCAACTGCAGTTCCCGCTACACGGATTTATTTGATGCTTTTCATTAAGGTGGCTTCCAATGTTAAACTGCTTACAGTGGTCATTTTTACTCCACCGGTAAGTGCTGTGCCCAAGGGTACTGCAACAGGGAGGTCAATTCTAAAATGGATCCTTTGAGTCCAAAGGTTGCAGGAATACCCACTGTGCCGCTTGCTGCCCCTCATTCCCTCTAACAGTTGCTGTATGAAGATATGATCTCTTCTATGGCTGGACAGACATATTGTTTCGCAGATAGTGCTGACTGAATAAAGAGGGCCTGCAGGAAGTTACTGCCCTGTCAAAGAGAAAGGCATGCAAAGCGGAGACTTGTGTGGACCACTATCTCCTCTTGTATCTTTCTTTTGCCATCATCGTTTCCAACAAAGGAATTTTCCATGAGGACCGCCCTGAACACCAAGGAATGCTGACAGGACGTGACATGTTTGGAGAGCTGACTGCATTCTGGAACCCTCATGATTCATCTAGCCAGGAGTATCTTTGCTTAGCCCTTTGTGTCATCCTGTTCACAATGAAGTTTTAACTCTCTGTGTGTCTCATTCTTTCTTTGTTTTTCTTTTTTTCACTGTGTTTCCTAAAAAAAAAATCATTTGGCTCCCGCTTGACCTGTCCAGCGAACACGTTGCATGAGGTGACATGATGTGTTCAAACTGCAGGGTCTAATAAATCTTATCAGTTGGGAAAAAGGTGAATGATGTAAAAATTTCACCTTTTTCATTCTCGTGGCCCGACTGTATTCAAACATCTGACTCTAACTGCCTCCTTGTGAAATTCTTTAATATTAGGGGACAGTTACTATTTCACACCTATGTTTGAAAATTTCATTATCTCCTATACCAAGGAAATGACAACACTGGTGTCACTTTTTTCCTCTGGCCCCACTCATTTACATCTAGTATTGAAAAAATAACTGATCAAATATAATGTCCACAAAGTATAAAATAGAAGAAAAACAAAATACAAAGGGCACCAAATGTTCTGTTCAAAATAGTATTGCTTTAACCAGTGTGCATGGAAGTATCCAGGCCCTGAGATCTAAGTCAAGGTGATGCCCATTTAGACTCCTTCAGGTGCTTGAAAAAATCCAGTTAGTGACCACCATTCTCCTGAGGGGGTTCCCATATAAAGTGCATAATTCTCTATTCCCTTGCTTCCATCAGTTCAACTTTATTGCACAAAATAGGGTGTCAATATTAATTTTTTTTTTTTAAAAAAAAACATGAATTTCATTCCTCCCAACTTCTGATGCTGGAAAACCTCTGGGAGCATGTGTTCGAAAAGGAAAAGCCTTGGTGCTTTGCTGCAGTAAAAGGGTTATATGAGGGGCTTGGAAACAATTGAGACTTTTAGATGATACCTGCAGAGGAGAGAGATCATTCGAAAGGTGTTAGCGTCTGTTGCTTTTGTACTTTTTTTTCACTTGTATGCCGTTTTCTGTTTCCGGGACGAGATGTCCATTATCATGATTATGATTACTGTGAAGTGCTCTTCGCTCACAAATGACACAATAATCAGCATATAATCCATGAATCATTCATTAAAGATTTTGCTTGATGGGTGACTGCCGTCATTAGGTCCTTCCGCAAATCATGTGCAATTGCATACATCTACGTCGACGGCATAAACAACAACGACAGGATACTTGTACCGTTGTTCAAAGACGATATTTTGAACATAAAGTTTGGTGGACTACTTCATGTTTTTTTGTGTTTTTGTTTGTCTTGCTGCATTTTGAATCACTCATTTTGCACTGTTTAATCCTGAGAGGACATATTAGACCCCAGAATTTGAACTGACACATGGCACGTCACCACACACACCGTGTTTGCTGCATAGGTCAAGAAAGAGACCAAATGATTCTGAGAGAGACAGACAGACAGAACAAGAGGCAACGAGAGGGGCAGTCAGACAGAAAACGTGAGACAGTGTGAGGATGGAAGTGTGATGCAGGTAGGGCTCAATACCTTTGCAGGTTGTGGAGGTGAAAATGTAGAAATTACCAGAAATTTGATACGTCTGCTGTGTGTGCGTGCACACACACACGTACGTGCAAAAACAGGCTCCAAGACACTGTAGACACACATTTGCTGTATAACCTATTACTTTAGGAGGGGAGAGGGGTGGCTGACATGCTATGTGAGGATAAAAAGGTAAAGCCGCTGTGATCTTTGCTTTCTAAAGCCAACAGCACTGACCGCCAGGAGGACACCTGATAGCTTTTTGGGCTGGTGTGGGAACTAAAAAAATTACACATATGTCTTCCTTAAGTCTTCTCATTGTACTGCAAGAACTTTTACCCAAACAACCCCAAAATACCTCTCTAGTGCTATTGATCCAAAAGCAGGAAAGTTAATATACCTGTATGACGCTTTTTAAGTATCAAGGATAATATGACGAAGTCTGTGTTTGTGAAACTTACTCCCTAACGTGGACAATTTTTTTTTTAACAAAAAAGGCGGAAAGTGTGATGTTAAGAGCTCTAAAACCCAATCACCGTCACGTGTGGAACTCACATAGCTACTTTAGCGCCATCTGTTGGTGGCTCACTGCAAGTGCAGTGCTCCAACTTGGTGACATTTCGTGTGCTTCTATACATACTTTTTGGATGGTGTTTGCTGGGAGTGATGGGTACATGCTGCACAGGGTGTAGCTGGACCAACTAAGTGGAGACATAGTTCACTGGATGAGAAGCAACTTTGAGGGTGACACTGCTGGATGGCCAGCGCCCTTTGTAGCTTGATTAAGGCATGAGGTGCTCAGAGCTCATCAGTTCTTCCTCAGATGATATAAGAATCAAAATATTCTGTTAGTGAAGAATCTTACACTTTCCCAGACGAGACTCAGCAAACTTCCAACCATGGACAAGACCTTAACCTCAACAATCCACAGAGTTTACATTCTTCCCATAGGACTGTTTTCCCCTTTTCCATTTTCCCTATTTTTGCAGCCTGACCGTGTTCAAACATTTGACTGTAATTGGCTCCTTAAAAAAAGCTCATTAATATTAGCGGACGTTTACTATTTCACACCTATTGTTGAAAATTTTGTTATCTTCCACACCAAGGAAATGACAAAGACATCACCGGTGCCATTTTCTTTCTCAGGGTCCATTCATTTACAACTAGAACTGAAAAAATAACTA
This sequence comes from Arapaima gigas, assembly GCA_900497675.1. Classification (NCBI taxonomy): domain Eukaryota; kingdom Metazoa; phylum Chordata; class Actinopteri; order Osteoglossiformes; family Osteoglossidae; genus Arapaima; species Arapaima gigas. Next base: position 150,609 of record UFQX01000822.1, on the reverse strand, counting down.
ATCAGATGCAATGTCAACAAAGTATAAAATAGAGAAAATTGGAAGAGGCATTTTTTTTAGGGGGCAGGCTCTCCATGATAACTTTTAATGAATTGTTAATTTGAACATGAGCACAAGTTGCATATATGACTTACAAAAATGAAAACCACACAATAGGAAAAAATGTAAACTTGCTTTTCAGTCCATTAGAATCAGTTAAAGTGATTTTATCCACATTACAAGATCAATTTAAAAAGTCATAATCTAAATAGGTATTGTTTACTGAGTTGTTATGAAAGGTGCAAAAGGCTAACAAATGTTTAGCTGTTTGATCGACACGACTAAAAACATTTTTTTTACTTTTAGACAAAGCTTGTCCACGCATGGTTGCTATAGTAGCAGAACAAATGTATTTATTTAATGTAAAAAATGTCATATTATGTAGACTGGTTAATTGGAGACAGATAATTTCAGTCGCACTAATGACTAGTCTGGCAATTTGTACAGGAGTTACTTTGAGAACCAGTGTCTGCGTGCTTTGCAGATTTATGAAAACACGAGTCCCATTAGCAAACTCGAAACTGGGCCTTCCAATTAGCAAGTTCAGGTTAACTAATTTGAGAGCCGCCCGTGGTATATCACAAATATGTTTCTAATTTCCTCTCACTTGAGCGCTGCCCTCAAGTGAAGCGCTAATAGAAGTGTGGCTGTGGGGTGGCGCATGAGAGAAAAGCACGGGGTGACTGGATGGCTATTTTGTGGCCCTTTTTGTCTGGCAGTGCTGGAGAGGATTATTTAAACATGCTGTTGCTGAGGACTGTGTGTTGGGAGTCTAAATTTCCAGGTCTGTACATCGGTGATTAAACCAAGTTATGTTAGGAAACTAGATTCCTCATGCTGCTCCTTACATCAGAAGCCACAAGCAGCAGGTAATGGAAAAAATAATGCACACACACACACACACACACACACACACACACACACACACACACACACACACACAGATTTTTAGTCAGTTACACTCAAAATAGTTTTATTGAATTTCAAACCATTCTAAAACCAATTCTTCAGAAATCTCGATAGACCAGCAGTTAATGAAGAAGCAACAATGGCAAGATTATTCCATTTTGGAATTAAATAAGTGACGGGAAACTTATTCATAGGAGCAGATATTGAACAGCACATACCTCTGAAACAACATTTTGAAGCACCAAGTGGTCAGTAACCCTAACCCTAACCCTAACCCTAAGAATGTGCAACAGGGTGGAACATATAGGAACATATAAACCACAATGTTGAAAGTTACCAAGTGTGAATACACCTGTTATCCATGTAGCATGGTGTTGTAACCCAGTCGAGGAAAGTGACCAGGGAGGCTAATGCACGCAGTTTACTCTACTAACACAGCTACCTAAGGATAGTCGTTTCTACTAGAAACCGGTGTTAGCAAACACACTAGTCACAAGGATAATGACCCTGACCTCCCCTTCCTGGTGGGTGAAGAGTGAGGGCTCGTACCCATAGCACACCTCAAATGGGGAGAAGCTTGTGGCAGCTGAGACATGTAAGTTCTGGGAGAGCTCAACCCACAGCAAATAGCGACTCCACTGTTGACTGTGGGCTGAAGCGATCCACATCAGGAACCTACCCAATTGCTGGTTAGCTAGTTCTGCCTGACTGTTAGTCTGTGGATGGTAACCGGAGGAGAGGCTGTTGGTGAAGCCAATCAGGCAGCAGAAAGCCTTCCAAAACTGTGCAGTGAATTGTGACTCTCTGCCCAAGACGATGTCCTGAGAAAACCCATGCAGATGCACGATGGGTTCCAATATAAGCTTGGTGGTTTCTTGAGCTGACGGGAGTTGGGTTAAGGTCAGGGGTTGACTCTTTCCAGCCGATGGAGTATTAGAGGCTTTGGCCTGGGCACAGGTGGCAAGCTCTGACAAAGTCCCTGGTGTCTCTAGTCATGGAAGACCACCAGAAGTAACTCCGGAGAAGTGCCAGGGTGCGCTGCAGGCTCAGGTGGCTGGAGAGAATGGAGGAAAGAGTCCACTGCAAGGCCTCAAAATGGAAGAGGGTGAGGACACAGAGGTGGTGGGGGGGTGTCACCTGCTGGCTAGAATGACGGGTTGTGAGGATGCCCCAAACTTGGAGTGGGTGTGGTGACAAGAGAGGGCATCTGCTTTTGTGTTTTGTGACCTGGGAAAATAAGACAGGTGGAAGTTAAACTGCTCAAAGAACAGAGCCCATCTGGCCTGCTTGGGATTGAGTTTTTTTTCCTGCTGGATGGCTAACAGGTTCTGGCAGTCGGTCCAAATCAGGAATGACTCTGAGGCACCCTGGAGTCAATGCCACTACTCCTTCAGGGCCTACTTGATAGCAAGCAGCTCATGGTCTCCTACCCTGTAACACTGGGGAGTGGGGGAGAATTTCCAGGAGAAGCAGCAACAAAGGTGGAGTTTCTGGTCTGGACCACACTGGGAGAGAACAGCTTCTGCACCCAGATCAGAAGCATCCACCTCCACAACAAAGAGCTTTGCTAGGTCCAGATGGATGAGGATGGATGCTGAGGTAAACCAGGTCAGTAGATTCCTGAAGACGGCCTTGCCCTGGGGTGTCATGTGGAACTACCGAGGTGGGAGCTTGGTGAGAACCACGAACAGAGCTGCTACTGAACAGTAGTCTTGAAGAATTACTGATAGATGTTAGCGAACTCCAGGAAACGCTGGAGCTGTTTCAGCATCAGTTTGAAGGGGCCACTCCACCACACCACCACTACATCCTGGGGTGACATGACAAATCCCAAGAACGTAATGGAGCACTGGTGGAAGGTGCATTTCTCCATCTTGCAGTTAGTGGGCAAGCAATCACATTAGCATAGCCTGGACATGGTAGACATGGTCCTTTTCTGTCTTTGAGTACACAAAGACATCATTCAGGAAATGCTCGAACATGGCTGAGCTGTTAGCCAATCCAAACGCCGTCTTCCACTTGTCCCCCTCCCTCACATGGATGAAGTTGTAAGCATTCTGCAGGTTTGGCGAAGAAGGAGGCACCAAACAGGGCGAGCAAGGTGGTGTTCTTTAAATGAAGAGGGTTCTTGATGGTGACCTTGTTGAGCCCCCAGTAGTCTATTTAGAGTCGAAGCCCTCCATCCTTCTTGGACACAAAGAACCTGGCAGCAACAGGAGAAGCAGAAGGCCAGATGAAGCTGTTACAGAGGGCTCCTAGCCCTGTTCTCCACAGAGGAAAAGAAGAAGAGATGACCTCAAGGGGGCACGGCACCTGGCAGGAGGTCAATGGCTTTCTTCTTGCTGAAAGCCTCTTCTAGGTCCTGGTACTTGGGTGGAATGCCCTTAGTATCATTGGGCTTAGGGGTTCCAGACTCTCTGGAACATATCTCAGCCCGAGGTCAAAGACATACCCTCTGGCACATGGATCCCCACTGCAGCACATGGCTGGTTGACCAGGAGATGTGGGGGCCATGTCTGGTGAGCCAGGGGTATCCCAAGATGAGGCTGGAAGTGGTAGCGATGGTGACAAGAAAACTGATATCTTTGTGGTGTTCTCCCAAGGACATGTGAGCAGCACTGGTATGGTGGGTGATGGGTCCAGAGATGAGGGCTTGCCGTCCACAGAGGTTATGGTGAAGGGCTGGGGTAATGCCTCCAATGCAAACCCCAGAGAGCAACATAGCTCCCAGTCCATGCAGTTCTCCTCTGCCCTGGCTCAAAGATGTGATCCAGCTGGGTGAGGAAGCCCTTGCACGATTTCAGAACCAGCATCGAAGTAATCTCTGCAGGTTGAGGCTGGCTGCTGATAGCTCGTGAACAGTCTGTGACATGTTTTCCAGTGCAGTCTGCAAACCCTGCACTACACCGCTTAGGTGAGCCACTTCATACTGCAGGGCCGCGAACTCTGTGGGTTCAGATATACTGTCAGGCATGTAGAACAGTGTTGTAATCCAGTTGTGGAAAGAAAGCAACCAGGGGTGCTAACACATACAGTTTAATCTACTAACACAGCTTCCTAAAACTAGCATTAGCAATCACACTGGTTCCAAGAATAATAACGACATATGAGAGCGGAAAGATCTTTTGCAACTCACGGCACCACAGAGTAGGTTGGTTGAAATGGTGGCTATGAAAAACATCTGATTCCTGGATGCAGTTTGATGTCCAAACACTTGTGGGTTGTTCACGTGAGCCTTTTATTTCCTCTATTCTGTCCTTCACTCTTTTATCATGATTGCGTGACGTGATAAAACCAACAGACTCAACAAGGTGGTTAGCAAAAACCTGGAGGCTCAAATGACTGAAAAGTTTTTTGAAGACTAGCCGAAGGAAGTACTACAACACTAGTGATAGCACCAAAAACTGGGACTTACCAATAATCACAAATCGCACATTATCAGGGAACTGTCCTGACACAGTGCTGCACAATAAATAAGACCTAATTTTTATATATATATATAGGTATTTTCTGACTAAATAAAGTCATGAGGAGAAGGCTGAAAAATTTTATAAGTGCAACTGAGGTCAACAGAAAGTGGAACATCAAGACCAGGGTGGTACCAGAAGCAGTGGGAGCAGTGGGGACAATTAAAAAAAGCTTCAGAAACAACATGAGGTTGCTTTCAGACTCACCAAGTGCAACAAAAGGTGAGAAAATTGCACAAACCAGAACCACACACATATATATATATATATATATATAAATATATAATAATAAATCTAATCTAATCTGAATTGATCAAGAACTATTTGAAATCTGCAACTGAGAGGTATGAAGAATAACATACTGTAATGTCCCACATCGGGGGTGCTACTGATACAGGGCTCTGAAGACAGAGTTGCGGGAATACAAACTTTATGTGTGCATAGCATGATTAACATGGGCTTTCTAGGAGTCCACGCCACACAGGGTTAGCGTGCATGGTGCCCTCACCTCTTGCAGTGCCGGCAGTTGAGTGCTGTCTTGTGCCATGCAACCCTGTTGTCCGCAGTGCCGCTTGTCACCCCCAGTGCCTGTGCCCGTGCTTGCCAGGGGTTGCCCAGAATGGCCTCTGTGCATTTTGCCTGTTTTAGGGCTCCTTCCAGGCTGACAGGAGCAACGAGGTTCATGTGCTGCTTGAGCCATTCTGGCACCATGGCTATGAGGAACGTGTGCAGGGCCAGGTCCTCCTGCACTTCTGGCAGATATGCTGAGTAAGTGTGATGTGCCAAAAACTGAATGTCTGCCACCAGCACTCTCAAGCACTCTTCTCTATCGTGGCATCTCTGAAGCAGGCGGTTGCGGTAGCAGAGTGGCACTTCTTGTCACCCAAAACAGTGTACCATGATTGACAACAGCACCAAACAACCAACCAACATGCCCACCCACAGAACTATCATACAACCAATGCACCCTCAGGGTCATTGCCAACCCTAGATCTCCCACCACAGTTGGACACATCAACTGTGTACACACAGCAATGCATGACAATGTTACAATACCTTTTGTTCATTAGGTGATACTTTTCTCCAAAACAACTTACAATGTTGTTACCTGCAAATATTTATTTGCTTATATAATTATACAATTATTTATCTGAAATCAATTTGTACTGGAGGAACCTGGGGTAAGTACCTTACTCAATGGTGTTACAACAGGTGGCTTGATTCAAAACTGTGATAAACTTGCAATCTCAGCATCCAAAGGCAAGAAATCTCTATGGAGAAAAGCATCTTCTAAAAGAACGAGTGTAAATGTAGATGTAGTCATCTAGTAATGTAATCTTCAATGCTTTACAACTCATCCTGTATTACTGCCAAAACTGTAAAAAACTGTCAACACCCATCTATTCAAAAATCTGATGTCACAAGCAAACAGTTTACACCCTCAGGAGGCCACACTTTTCCAGTTGGGCTTTGGTGGTAAACTGACTGCCATCCAGTTTGAGAAAGGGCTCCCTGTGCGGCTCATTTCTTCACCTCAGAACAGCAGCCAGCGCTCCCGCAAACACGGCGGTGGAGATTAACAGCCATTTTCTCCTCAACTGGCTCTCAATTTGCTGTGCCACCGGCATATAATTTGATTTCTCTCTTACCTCATGCCGACCTGCCGTCCCAAAGTTCTCTCCACAATTAACACGTCGGCAGTGAGCAAACTCAATTTAGAGCACAGTGGCAATTTCACACCGTGTCCGAAGCTGGAGAGCTTTGCATTATTGCTGTTCTCAAACAAGGAGATTAAACACTCCAAAGTTCCCTCTATGATGCAGGAACTGTTGAACTCAGCATGTCCTTGGCCTACTGAGGATAATGAAAGCGGGTCTGACACTGGTGGTTGGTGTGTTTTGCTCTAAATGAAACCGGTAAGCCGAGGAGGTTGTGGCACTATGTGCTTCATACCCATAACTCCAAGAAATGTATCATATGACTGAGGAGCCCTGGCAATTTGTGATGTTAGACTCTCTGTGCATCTTGAAGCTATGGCAATGGGGAGTAGCACGCCACAGATGCAAAGTGGTAGGACCAGTGCCCTCAGGAGGAAATCTAATTTTGAAGAGGAGTGCTTCATAGCTAACAACAAGGAGAACAATGCTGTTAATGACAAAGGCACAGTGGGGACAGAAGCATGCAGATGGCTGCAGATGGTTGGACACTTACTGACTGACTGATGAGGTTTATGAAGAGGCCTGGGGGTGGCATTTCACCGTTTGTAAGTTTTCCCAGAAAGAAGTGACAGAAAATAGGCAGGTTTTGTGTGCAGTAACGTGTCTATATAGCAAATAGCAAGCAAAACCTGGAATGACTGCACTACATCGATTTTTTTTACAAACTTTTAAGGTGCTTGGCATCTTTATCCAAAGTGCTTATAATTATACATGTCCTATGTAATCCTATTATTATTATAAAACCAGAAGAATTCTTTTTAATTTCTAGGAACTTTTTTGCAAAATGGGAGACATAACATACCAAAGTAGTTTGTGCTTCTGGGTCACGTGGCACGCTCATTTGTGACACTGTTAAGCACCCCCATACAACCATGTTCTCCCAGACGACCTGGAGGAGGTCTGAATTTCTGGGAAAATATGTAAAAAAAACGACTGTCGGCAATATTAGCTCTGGAACCTTTGACAGTTTGCTGTGCTATGCGCCAGGGGAAATCAATGTGTCCGGGGCTACAGAAAACAATTATTGAGACCTAATAGCATGGCATATTTAATATAAAGGATGGCACAGGCAAAAATCAGTCCCAGTACTGTGGGGAATAAATTAAGGGGAAAAGCTGATGGCTGTGTGACACTGCTGCAGATGGATCATCTGCATCACCCCTGTGCCGTTCTGTCTCCTGTCTTTAAAAACACAGCAAAAAACTATGTTTCATTGTGTCGCACTTCTAGCTGCTGCCATGGCAGGGCAGAAAAATGTGTTTCTCATGCCCATTTTCGCCGGGTGGTAGAAGCTCATTGGGGCTGGGGTGTTGGAGTCATGGATTACTCAAAGGTCAAGCTCTCTGTGTGAAGAAAAGTGCATCATGAGTGGCTCTCAGGGAGCTGTTGCAGAGCTGTTGCACCTTCACGTAGCAAGAGGTGCAAAACTACTGAGGCGATGGCACCCATTAAATACAGTGAAGTCTAATTTTTCACTGGGCATTATTTTTGCGCTTCAGGAAGCAATATTTTCCTTTGAAGGCTGAATTTTTAAATAAAAAGTTTCCTCGAGAGTTTCGCAGCGCTTTGATTGATTAAATACTCAATGTAGTGCACTGTACTTTGCTATATTCCTGCTCCCATTCTTGGTGCACAATAGGCAGCAGTGCTGGGTTAATCTCCTCTACACCTGTGAACCCCATCAGCTGTTTTCCTTCAGGAGCCTTGCTGTGAAGAGGCCTTTGTCTCCATGTTTGCCTGACACCTGGCACACAGACAGGGATATGTCAGGAACTCATACAGAAGCCAAGATATATCACCTTGTTTGTCACTGTGAAATACATCAGCTGTGTAGTGCCAGTACTGAATAGATCAATCAGTACAGGTTCAGCTGTCAGATCGACTGTTGAACATAAAAAATTCAACAGGAATTATCATACCTAGGGTACTAACTGGGATAGTGGGTGTCAGTAGATTAGCATTGTACCTTTGCAAATGGAGGAGCCAGATTTGAATCCCTGCTCCTGCTGTTGTGCTCTTGAGAAAAGTACTTACCCTGATTTGCTCCAGTAAAATTTACCTTACTGTATAGATGTAGGTAGATTAGCATACAGAGTAAATCTAACATGGTAATCTGCCTGGGAGACAGAAGACACCCTCATGAATTTTAATTTACAATTTTTACTTTACTAATTAAGTATTTGTGATTTAGTTTAGTTTGAATTTATTTGACCTGAAAGTCTTTGGGGTGGAGATTTCTGTTTTAACTGCAGTCAAAAAGTGACCAATCTGCTCTGTATACAGGCACTAAGTTGTGAGTAATTCTACCCATCAGTTCTTGGCTTTAGCATAATAGCATGTGAACTAAAATGCTAGGAGAGGAGAAGATTGTTATCCAGAACACTGCCACAGAGCTTCAGATCCAGGGGTGTCTTTTCTACTAAGTCCATCTATCCATCACCCGCACAGCCTGAGGAGGGTTGCGGCAGTCCAGAGCCTATCCTAGAAGCAGAGGCCACTAGGCTAGGAAGCTGTCCCTGGATGAGACACCACATCATTTTAAGGATGACCACATACACACACTATGGGCAAGTTAGAGCAACCAGTTACCCCGAATCACTTGTTTTTAGACTGTGGGAGGTAACCATAGCACCTGGTGTAAACCTATGCAGACAAGAGGAGAACATACTAACTCCGCTCAGAATGAGCACAACTCACACCTGTCCAACACAAGTACTGTCACACAGCAGCACTATTCTGTGCCACCCTTTCTACTAACTCTGTAATGTATAATTATGCAAACTGTGTGAGAAATGTACAGTGCATTCAGAAAGTATTCAGAAACAAGATTCTCTGGTCTGATGGAATTATTTGGCCTCAATTCTAAGCGTCATGTGTGGAGGAAACCAGGCACCACTTGTTGCCTGCACAGCACCATCCCAACAGTGAAGCAGTGATGGTAGCGGGGGAGTTTTTTCTGTGGCAGATACTGGGAGACTGGTCTAGGTTGAGGGAAAGTTGAATGGAGTGAAGTACAGAGCTATCTTTAATGAAAACCTGCTCCAGACTGGGCTGAAGTTTCATCTTCCAACAGGACAATGACCCTAAACACACAGCCAAGACAATGCAGGAGTGGCTTAGGGACAACTCTGTGAGGGTCCTTGAGTGGCCCAGCCAGAGCCCAGGCTTAAACCCAGTTGAACATCTCTGGAAAGACCTGAAAATGGCTGTCAACCAATGGCCCCCATCCAACCTGGCAGAGCTTGATAGGATCTGCAGAGAAGAATAGCAGAAAATCCCCAAATCCATGTGTGCCAAGCTTGTCACGTCATACCCAAGAAGACAAGAAGCTGTAATCGCTGTGAAAGGTGCTTTATCAAAGTAATGAGTTAAGGGTCTGAATACATTTGTCAATTTGATATTTTAGTTTATTTATTTTTTATACATTTGCAAAACATTATAAACTCCTGTTTTCAGTTTGATATTATGGGGTATTGAGTGTTAATTAATGTGTGAAAAGATACATTTAAGAAGTTTAGCATAACACTGCAACATAAAATGTAAAAAAAAGTAAAGGGTCTAAATACTTTCAGAATGCACTGTATATGATGCCAAATATTCACCTGGAGAGGATGTCTTTACTTGTGCTTGGAGAAATGTCTGAAGAACAAGTCTCATCTCCATGGCTTGGCTTGTGATGAAGCAGACAGAATGAACACTTTGGTCCTGTGCATGCAGGCAGGAAATGCTGTGACAGACCCTCCATTCTGCATCTCAAGAAGTGCCAGGCATCGCACACCAAGGGCATGGTAATGGTTTCTCTCCCTCCCTCACTTCACGGCAACATGACAGCTGTGACGTCTCCCCATATCCGCACTGGCATGATGTGGTAACCGACATGAGAAGCCTTGCCCATTAGGCTGGCTGTGAGGAGACATCTGCCCTTGCTGCCTGTGTCAGTGTCACCTACCTCCTCTGCAAGATTCACTTAAACTCTTTCCTACCTTAAGGTCATTGGTGGGAACTTAAATAGAAATTAATGACATGTTCAGGAAGCCTCAAACTTTCTTTTTTAATTGCTCACCATGGAAACCAAGTTAAAGATGTTTATTTTACTGAGTTGCACTTTGCATAGTAAAGCTCTGATGCTGTGGTCAGTAGCATGTCTGTGGCCTTTTGTTCTTAGTGGATTGATGCCACCTCTTTGCTTTATTACAAATTTATACTTGTACTCTGCTTTCAGGTCAATTTGGCACTGTAAATTGTCCATATTGTCTGCACATGTGTGAATGCGGGCATGTGTAGCTACTCTGCAATGAACTGGTGCCCCATGCTTGATACAGTGTCCTAGCCATGTGCCTAATGACTCTGGAAAAAATCTCTGAGCCACCACATCCCTGGTCAGGACAGGACAATGGAAGGATGGATTGATAATAAGTAGAATCATTACAGAGTGACACAACATACAGTTAACATGGTGATAAAGGACAGAGAAGAAAAGAAAATGGAGAAAATACTGCAAGGACAAGAAAGTGGGAGACTGGGAAATAAATTTCTTGAGGTTCAAGTATCAGCAGCTGCTCACCCCTACTGGGCATTGTAGTCTGTTACAACATACCTGGGCTACCTATGAGCTGTAAAGTCCTAAACTGCACCTAAACCTAAACACTGTTACCTGCTGCTGTCCTACAGAAAGAGACTGGAGCTCAGGTGTATGAACTATTCAGTTGTTGAAAACATCTATATTTCATTTACCGACTCGCTGCTTTACAATGTTCTATCACATTGCACACCAGTCATGTGATCGTGGTCAAAGGGCAAAGGACACGATCCGGGAAAAAAGCACTCACGAGAATTACGCGCAAGTGTTCAGACAACAGACTGCATCCATGTAACCAGATGTTTCCTTGTCATCGCTCCAATCTACCTTTGCGTTGGTACTGTGAGTCACTGAGGTTTTCTTTGCTCCCGTGTGTCGTCATTGTCTTTGTGCTCAGTGTGATTTCCAATGCTGTTTTCTGGTGGAAACCGCTCACTGTATCAGGTGTGCGTTTGTGGAGTAAACTGCATTCTTTCACCCTCCTGGTTGCTTTCTCTCCATGACTGCATTATAAAACCACATTAAACCCATGACAGAATGTCCAAAACTTGCATTTAACCCAGTGGAGTTCGCTGCCCTGCAGGACAAGGTGGCCTGGGGGAGGTAGAGGAATACTGGCGAACCATGCACTATTCTCTGTGACCATCCTCTACCTGCAGGGACTACTCACTACCAGTTCCTACTTGCAACTGAGCCACAGATGGGGGGCCTGAGATGTTTGATGTTTCAGGAAATTTGTGCCAGGGCTCCCTCACTCAGCTGAATCTCAACTTCACACTCTAGTCTGTGTGCTATCCCACCAGCTGCGCGTGGGTGGCCCTCCTGATTTCCCTGCTGTCTGGGCAGGTCCTAGAATAGGCCTCCATGCTCTGGGAGTCCAATGCCATGTGCTGTGGAGACTATGCTCAATTCAGAGCAGAACTCCAGAGCGTACTTGACCAGCCAGCCAGTGAGGTGAAGGCTGGTGCTAGGCTACATCACCTAAAGCAGGGGAACCAGACACTGAGTAGCTATGTGGGAGAGTTTGAGACCTTGGCCGCCAAGGCAACGTGGCTTCTCGCTGCGCTCAGTACTGTGTTCAACAAGGACCTGTCAGGCAGCCCTCAAGGATACGTTTGCAGGGCAGGAGAAACCTCAGGAACTGGAGGGGCTAGTCAAACTGGCCCTGCGCCTGGCGACTCACCCTGAACCTGTTCTGTGTATGGTCGGCACACCACCTCCACCACCACCCGATGGCATTTACGGCAGCCCCATCTTTCGCTCAATGGTCTCCTGTGGCCTACCCGACTGAGGAACCCATTCAGATGGTTCATTTGCCTCTGGCCACAGCAGAATGAGAGCACCAGCAGAGGAATGGCCTCCGCACATACTATGGCACCGCAGACACGTACCGGCAAAATGCCCCTAGCTGGCTGGAAAACAATGGCGCCAGGTAGGAGTCGCGGAGGTCCTGCCTGGCCATCACATCTCCTTCGTCCAGGATGTTGCCTGGTTAACTCTGCCCATGCAACTTCAGCAGTGGAACCAGCAAGAAACAGCAATGGCTCTTGTGGACTGTGGGGTAGAAGAAAACCTCACTGATTGAGAGCTGGTTTCCTCTCTGGGGTTCACAGTGGAAGCAATATCCCAGGTTCCTACTATCACCTCTGTGGACGGCAAACCTCTCACATCTGGACCCATCACCCACCATACCAGCACCATTCACATGTCCCTGGGAGAGTACCACGAGGATATATGTTTCCTGGTTATCAGTACTACCACTACCCCTCTCATTTAAGGCACCCTTTGGGTCATTAGACATGATCCCCACATCTTTTGGTCAACCAGCCATGTGCTGCAGTGGGGGCCCATGTGCTAAAGGGTATTGCCTCCAACCCCTGGCTGGGGTACATTCAAAAGAAGTCCAGAGCCCCCGAACCCATTAACCTGGAAACCATTCCACCTGAGTACCGGAATCTGGCAGTGGTCTTCAGCAAGAAGAAAGCCACTCAACTGCCGCCTCACAGACCATATAATTTAGCCATCGACCTCCTGCCAGGTGCTATGTCCCCTAGAGGTTGCCATGAGCCTCTCCCTATATGAGGTGTACTACAGGTACCAGCCTCCCTCCACTCTTCATTCACCAGGAACAGGAGGTCAAGGTGCCTGCATCACCAGTCCTTCATCTCTTCCAACCCTAACTCTCCCTCTTCCTCAGATCATTGGTGGCCCTGCCTACACCGTTCGACGCAGATCCTGGATCCCCAGTGATGGGGTCGTGGTGTCCAGTACCTAATCAAATGGGAGGGTTATTGCCCTGAGGAGCACTCTGAGGTCCCATCCTGTTTCATCTTGGACCCCAAATTAGTGAGGGAGCTCCATCAGCACTGGGCAGACCACCCTGGCCCATTTGGAGTCAGCCCTGAAGGGTGAGATACTGTCACATCACGCATGAGTCACGTGATCATAGTTAAAGGGCGAAGGACATGATCTAGGAAATAAAGGGCTGACAAGAACGATGCTGTAAGTATTCGGACAACAGACCGCATCCACGAACTGGATGTTTGCTCATTATCGCTCCAATCGACCTTTGCATTGGTACCGTGGGTCACTGAGGATTTCTTTGCTCCCATGTGTATTCATTGTCTTTGTGCTCAGTGTGGTTTCCAATGCCGTTCTCTGGTGGAAACCGCTCACTGCATCAGGTCGCATTTGTAGAGTAAACTGCATGCTTTCACCCTTCTGGTCACTTTCTCTCTGTGACTGGGTTATAAAACCATGCTACAGCCATGACATGTCCACTGGATTAAGAAACTACCTTGGAAACTACACGTCATTACACTAATGATGAGTGGAGCCGCAACTGAGTTGTAGTCCCAGATGAATCCTTGGTAGAATTTGGTGAACCACAGGAAACGCTGGAGCTGCTTCAGTGTTGTGGGCAGGGGCCACTCTGCTGCAGCTGACAGCTGCTGGGGATGCATTGCTACCCCCTGGGGCAAGATGACAAACCCCAAGAATGTAGTGGAGTGCTGGTGGAAGGCACACTTCTCCAACTTACAGTACAGTAAGTGGGAGAGCAGGCACTTCAGCACAACTCGAACATGGTTTTCTGTCTTTGAACACACAAGGATGTCATCCAGGTACATAAAAACCCAGCAGCCCAGCATATCTCAGAGGACATCATTCACAAAGTGCTGAAACATGGTGGAGGTGTTGGCCATCCCAAACAGCATCACAAGGTACTCGTAGTGGCCAGTAGGGGTGATGAACACCATCCACTCATCTCCATCCCTCATATAAACAATATTGTAGTGATTTTGTAGGTCGGCACTTTGTAGGTCAAGTTTGGTGAAATATGAGGCCCCGGAGAAAATAGCTAAGGTGGTGTTCATCAATGGAAGAGGGAGACAGTTCTCTACTGTGACCTTGTTGAGCCCCTGGTAGTCTATGCAGGGCCAAAGCTTTCCGAGTGAAGTCGTTATGCAGGGCCTTGGCTATGTACTCCTCCATAGCTCTGTTCTTCTCAGGGGACAAGGAGAACAGACAGCCTCTAGGGGACATGGCACCTGGCAGGAGTTTGATGACTAAATCATATGGTCACCGAGGCAGGAGTTGGGTGGTTTTCTTTTTACTGAAGACCTCAGCCAAGTCCTGGTACTCAGGTGGAATGGCCTCCAGGTTGATGGGTTCGGGGGCTCCGGACTCCCTGGAGCGTACCCCAGCCAGGGGTTGGAAGCATACTCTCTGGCACATGGGTCCCCACTGCAGCACTCATCTGGTTGACCAAGAGATGTGGGGGTCGTGTCTGGCAAGCCAGAGATAGTCTAAGATGAGAGGGGTTGTGGTGGCACCGATGACTACGAAACGGATCTCCTCATGGTGCTCTCCCACAGACATATGAACGGCGCTAGTACGGTGGGTTTTGGATCCAGATGTGAGGGGTTTACCATTCACAGAGGTGATGGCAAGAGGCTAGGGCATTGTTTCCACAGCAAACCCCAGAGATGAACACAGCTCTTGGTTGATGAGGTTCTTTTCTGCTCCAGAGTCCACAAAGGCCATTGCAGTTCTCTGCTGGTTTCCTTGCTGAAGTTGCATGGACAGAGTCAACCGAGCAATGCCCGGGACGGGGGAGATGTGAGGGCCAGGCAGGACTCCCCAGACTCCTACTTTGCGCGTACCCATTCTGGCGGTGCTGCAGTATGCGTGCAGGCCATTCCTCTGCTGGCACTCTCAAACTGCTGTGGCTAGAGGCAAATGAGCCATTTGCATGGGTTCCTTGGAAGGGTGGGCCACCAGAGAAGATGGAGAGCAAGACGGGGCCGCCGCAACTGGCACGGATGATGGGAGAGGTGATATGCTGATCAGACCTGGAGCAGATTCAGATTGGATCACTTGGTGCTGATCCAGGCACAGGGCTGTGACATGTCCACTAGATTAGGAAATTACCTTGGCTGCTAACTTGCAGGTGTTTACACTCCCAGTGCACTTTTTCAGCATTTTTGCCCCAGTCCTCCAACTACTTCATTCCAGCCCCATCCCAATCCATCCACTCAGTGTTATTTTATTTTATCGAAAGGTCGCTAATTCTTTGTTAAAAGGGCAGAGTCCTGGTTACTGGCAGCTTGGTTTTTTCATCTCTGCAGCTCTCCTCCTACCTACATCACTGTGAAAGAAAGTGCAGGCATCTGATGTGGATAAGTGAAATAATTTAGATTTTTTTCATTTTTTCATCCATCTCTGCGTTGATTAGAAGTCTTTGTTTCAATTCATATATTTCTGGTTTTTTGTTTTAGTTGTAGTCACCACGTTCTCTTCATTGCTGAGCTTTTAAAAAACTCACTTTTGTTTTGAAGACACCGTCAGCTCATGGCCACCGGCATCAATGTTTTTCACTGGCAGAGCTGACTTGTGCGCCGAAGCATGGGTCTTCAGGCTGACAGTCTACCCCAGTGCCTCAGAAATTCATCAAGAAATGACAGCCGGCCATAATTAAGATTTTTTCAAACTCAGGGCGGTAGACAGCAGCTCAAATAAATGAGAAGAATACATAGAAGTAAATAACAAAGCAATGCAACAATGCAACCTCCTCATAATCATGCTCCTTCCCTCAAGTAAAGGGCATACGTCTCTATCGTGAAGCAGAATAAAGTGTTTTAAAACAAAATAATGATAAATAATAAAAAAAAAGAAAGTGCTGTGTTGTGTGATGACCTGCATGCGAATCCTTGGCTGGGGACTGGGATTTTTTTCCCCTCCCGTTCCGAGAGGCACTAATAGACGCAGGCAAGTGGGGTGGAAGGTTAATAAAAGGAGTCTGTTGTTGGCTTCACTGAGATTTTATCTGGCGCTCCAGACCACATTTCGCCACAGGGTCAGTATGCTTTTGATCAACGAAGCTCACAGAAATTTCTCATCCCCATGGCCTAAGGGATAGACTTTCCAGCTTCTTCTGCTTCAGTCGAAAGGGGTTATCTGAGGGGGGCTCGCTTCACTTGCAGGTGTGGGAGGTTGCTGTGTACATCCCTGCTGTTGCTGTTGCTTGACCCAGCTGTCCCTGAGGTATGAAAAAGTAGCACTATTCTCCTCAATGCATCATATGGGTCCGAGGAAAATGAAGACATACTGTCATGATGCTAAGAGAGATCCCTCCCTTATAATATTATAATATGGTGGAGGGAACATCTTCATAAACACCAGCTCCGGGGAGTGGGAGTGTGTATGTGTGTTTATGCCTGTTTTTCTGTGCGAAGGGTGCAGGTGGGCTCATTCCTGGTGCCGACCACATGAATAAATGCATGCCTAGCTTTACACCAACGCCAGCATCAGGACCGGTTTGCAGATTAGGTGGATGTCTGGTTCCGCAGCCTGCCCTTGGGAGATGAAAGTTTGTAAACATGAATAATAATCACAGGCAGGTCTTTTGGGCAGGTAATCTGCATGGCGGTTCTGGAGGCATGCTCACGCCTATCAGCAGTCACCCGTTTGCGGGTGTTGCATTAGCATTTTGTGTGCACAGGAATGTAGGTAGTGTTTGATCTCTCATCAGGGTAAGCGGGGCAAATCTCTCTCCTAATAGACTTTAAAAGGGATTGAGCTCACGGACAAACACGGGCAAAAAGACAAAGAGTTCTCACCGCTGAGGGGTGGCCTGCGGTATTGGCCGTGCTTATTTAATAACCTGGCCACATAAAGGAGTGTCACTACTGTGCTTGCTGCCAGTCGGCCAAGCCGATTTCCAGACGCGTTGGTGCGCACCACAATTTGTTCCAAACAAAGGAAGCTTGGAATTCTATGAAACAGCAGACAATTATGCAAAACGTAGGTAATTACAGCTCAATGCACACAAAAGGTGTTTGCGTGGGTGGATGAGACGTGGGCTGGCAAATCGCCGTCAATCCTTAGAAGGCAAAAGAAGGAAGGCTTGCAGTTTGATTCACTTTTAGGGGGCTGAAGAGTTAAGTGTCCCCGATCGGAGAAGTGAAGGCTGTGCTTGGAGGATAATACTGCCATACGTTGCTGACAGATGGCCAAGATTAGTAAACAGCGTCCTTCAGGTGACATTGCAGCAGGATGCTGTCCTACATAACAGCTATGGGACTTGGTTTGTCAACAAGTCACTGACAACTCTTCCCATACTCCATAGCCCTTTATTTCATAGATAGTCTTAAGACTTTAATCTGGATTCTGTTATTCAGTCAATAGAAAAAGAAAAAGAAAACCTGAGCCAATGGATAAGAGTGGTAGTCAAAAGCCGGGTGTAGCTAGATGAGACCTGCGTATGAAGCAATGAACTCGCATTAAAGGAATTGCACGTAAGAGGGATGTGTTCAAGACCAAAAACTGGACTCATGCTTTTTGTCAGTTAAGCCTTATATACAAAACTTTACATAACGCAGCTTAGTGGGCAAATAAAATACTGGTAATGATTGAACAGCTAGCAGGAAATATAAAGCCAACACAAAACTGACATATTTATGTGAGTCACTGGTACTATAACCTTTTTGACTTTTCAGGCACCTTTCAGCTGTCTCCTCCTGTGTTTTATTCACTTCGGAGTAAAAGTGCTGCGTGACACTTGATCTTGGGGGTGAACAAGTGAAGCCAAGTACAACAAAAATTGTGCATATATTTGTACTCTCGCTGAGGTCATTTGGAGGTCGTGCCTACGGCGTGGTTACCACAGCAATCTGCTAGTGGGTTCTAGCTGTAGAGTTGGAGTAAAGCCGAAATGATACACCTTTTTGGGGAGGTAAGAGAATACAGAATGCAATGAAAGAAGCAGCCTGCTCCTCCTCCCTGCCCATTCCTCAGATCTTTGCTTGCTTTTATGTTTGCACTTTGTAATTATATCAGGTTTCGCTGAAGGCTATTGCTGTGCAGGAACATTTTCTCAGCTGGTGCTGAAGCACCTGTAACACTAGTCGTTCCAAAAGCCCTGTCGTTGCCATTGGGTTTTATTTAAAAGGCATACTGGAATCAATTTTTTTGTGGATTTTTTGTGTTCATCCTACAAATAAATCTTTTAAATGTATATTTAAGAAGTTAAGACTAAAGATGCAACAAAGTGATTAAATATGTTACGTGTAAAAAAAAAGTCTTTTAAAGTGTTATCCTTACAGTGCTTCGAATGTAAAGGTGCTTTGGGTACTTATTCAGGTTATTCAAAGAGTGTTCTTTTCAAAGTGACATAGCACTGAAAAAAAAAATCCATCAAGTGACAGTAGATACAGTAACTATACAGTAAACCAGCTGAGGAGTGGAACAAAAATAACTCCCAACCACAGTGGAGTGGGAGAAAAATAAACCCTTGGGGTTCCAAGTGCCAGTGGCTACCCACCCCTCCTGGGCATTCTGCTGTGGAGATTAGGTTGTAACAAGATATAATATTATTAGAGCAGTGTGCATAAAATTATTCAAAAGTTTATCTGTCCCCCTTTGTATTTCTTAAACCACAACCTGGACTCTGTTTTTTAAGAAGTTATGGAACATAGGTTAATCACGCTTTCACATTTGACAATAAGATGTATTTCACAATATTAAAAACTCCCTCTTCAAAAATGCAGCTGACCAAAGTGTCTAAATTTCTTAAAAGAGTTAACATTTGAACTTTATGATCATCATGAATTGTCAAGTATCTGGTCACACGTTTCAACCTTCTCAATGCTAAATAACCACCGCTGCTAAATATAATCCTTTGCCCTTGTATTGTATTTCATATCAGTATATACAGTACTTGCATTTTCTGGCTGCACTGTTTCTGCGTCTATGTTATGATTACCCAGCTTCCTTTTATTCTGTTGCAAATTTTTAAAAATTTCACTTTTGGGTACTACTGGAAACTTAAACTTAAACTTAAGAGGGCCATTAACAAAGATGAACCTATTCCTTTGTTAAGGTGCTTTTCCTCCCCTTTTCACCTTCAGTTCATTCTTAGTTAACCAGGCCCCAAAATGCAGAAATGCAGGGAACTGTCAATTCACACCCTTGTCAGATGCAGTTTTTTGGGGTTTTTTTTTTGCTTGTCATATCCCCTGAAGCAAGCTCAAAGGCACATGACAGGCCAGCTGCAGGTGCTCATTCTGCAGCCAGCTGACATACGGCAGCTCATCTCAATACGAGCTACTTAACTCAAACCCTAGCTCCTAACATGCTCACAGTTCTTTGTTTTATCACAATCTTTGGATGCTATACCCATATTCAAACCTTGGTTACAAATAAATCTTAGTCTTATAAAGTTATATTCCTTTCTAATATTTACACTATTGTATGTTTTCAGCAACAGCAATGGACTCCTGGGGATGTATAGAACATCTCTATCACAGTCATCCTGCACTAGTGAGAAGATCTTTTTTAGTTCCACTAGCTTCAATTCCCCCATAGTCACACTTCTTTCTCCCTCTCGACAACCTTCCCCTGGTCCAACCTCCTCTAATCTGTCTTTGTTAAACCCACCGCAAACTCTCGGCAAAGACAGATTGCCCCATTTTTGCGTTTCCACACTGCTACAAATATTACAGCATGCATGCGCTTTGTAATTGTCAGGCGTGCCAGTCTTAGATTCTTCTCTATTTTCTTCGCCATTTGATGTCTGCACAGCCTTCTGATGGCATCTTTTATGAATGGGACTGACAAAAGGTTAAGGCAAAATGGAAATGTTTTTGCATTAAGAGAAGGTTCTAAATTGATGGCAGGTTAATCTTATTTCATTTTTATCAATTTAGAAGACATCAAACTGAATTTTTTCTTCCACCTTCTGTGAAGATGGAAACTTTGATAGACATAGAGACATGACCTAAGGTTACAGTCTGCCTTTATAGAGTAGGTTTTCTAATTTTACTATTTAATTTATTACCATATCATTTGAATGTGAATGACATACTGTAGATGGCATTTTACTGTTTGAAGGAGGGATTTTTTTGTGTTAAATTTTTATCTCAGTCAACTGACATTAGCATCATGGTACCATTTTATGTGGAGCTGATTTATTTACTCAGACCTACGAAAACGAAAACCTCAGGGGTTTTAAATTTGTGCTGATATTTATCCGAACGCATTAAAACGGGTCAACATACGTGTGCTGTCCAAACAGATGGATATAACCGGTGAGTCATAAATAAGATTATTAACAATTGACCACCTGTGCAAACAGTGGGGAAACTGGGAAATTCCAGAACTAGCAAGGGTTCCAGGATGCACACACACGTTATACACAAACCTAACAGCAGGTTAGCAGCAGCCGTGTGGCTCTTTCTACACTTTGCTCATTGCACTGGAGCATGTGGATGTAGATGTAGAGGATGCGGCCATTGCAGCTTTTAAAACAAGGCACCTGTAGTTGCTAAAGGCTTCCATGCCCAATGAAGCAGTCAACAACAATCATGTGTTATCTTGTCCTAATTACTCTGTTGGCTGTTAAATCAATTTGTTAAATCAATGTGTTAAATCGAATCGGGTCTTAGAGGTCAGCCGATTCTACACGCTGGCTCTTCCGATATTTTAAGCATGACTGAATGCAAGGAAGAGGCATGTCATGCTAGTGCCCACCTTCTGGGGTTTAGGGGGGTCCGTGTGTGCTCTCTAGGGGAGCTAGGGGGGGTCACACGATGGGTGCAATGAAACAGTTTTCCCACAACTGTGGCAAATTAAAAACTGCTGGGACATCCTCGAGTGAAAGAAGTAAGAAAGGGGAGGAAAGTTACAAAGGAAAAGTGAAGTAATAAAACTCACTTACGGACAGCGCGAAACAAACGACACGTACTGGGAGTCACGTGTTTTGTGAAAGTTTTATACATGTACCGCGCAAGATACAGCCATATAGTATAAAAGAATCTCTAATGAAGGGACTCTGTCTTGTTTAGTTGTGTTGCGATAAATAATACTAACTACAGAAGCAATTGTGTCAATTTTAATGGGATTAGGTGATATTTAAGCAAAAATGTGTTACTTTTGGGGTTCAGGAACATGTAGAAATATTTAAAAATGTAACTAATGACAAATATTTTTTATGATTTGTGAGAAATTACATTGCAGAAGGATTTTCAGGAACAAATGACCTTCACAACGTGGGGGGCAACAATGCCTGAAATTGAATAAACTAAAAATCTTCCTTAAATCACGCATTTAAAAAAAATGCTTTGCTTTAGTAACTGACTTACAAACATAAAACAAGTTTCAACAGATGTTCTCAGCCTTTTGTCTGCTACTCCATTTAAAATAAGTATAGCTCTACTAAGTATATAGTTTAAGGACATTGTGAAGACGGAATTATACGTGGGCTTTGTTATTTACGGTGCACTGAAATGGACCAATGTCACAATGTTTGCTGACAGCCACAAGATTGCCATAGCATTAAGAATCATCTGCAACTAGAAAAGTGTAGTTGATAGAAGGGTTGACAGAATTTCAAGGGGGAAAAGTTGGAGCGGGAATCATTGTTCTGACAAATGCTGCTTTAGCCTTTGAGCCCTGTCAACACATACTCCCTAATGTACAGCTCTAGTTTTATGTTTAAAATGGGGGAAGTGTTTAGAGAAATTTTACAGCTAGGATTTTTACTAACACTCAAGAGAACGTGAAATGAAGACATGGTAACCCGAGAGTGCATAGTTAATACTGGGGAAGGATCTGGCTGCTAAACAGAGTTTGATAAATATGACCGAATATCGCTTTCTCATTCATTTCAGTTTTGTCTGAAGTTTTGCTGGCTATCTGTTAAAATTAAAAAATGTGCATAAAATTTCAATCAACAATGATCAAATTGAAGGCATTTAATGTATTTATATATCAGTTTCAATAAACTATATATATTATTGCAGATGTTATGGAGGGTCTAAAAATAATATATAATCTTATTTCACACAGTGTCATAGGTGTAGCATGGTTTTATAAACCAGTCATGGAGAGAAAGCAACCAGGAGGGCGAACTCGTGCAGTTTACTCTACAAATGCAACCTGACATGGTGAGCGGTTTCCACCACAGAACGACACTGGAAATCACACTGAGCACAAAGACAATGAGGAGACACAAGAATAAGGAAAACCTCAGTGACTCAAGGCCATAACCCTCCCACTCAACCAGGTATTGGACACCCCGACCCCATCACTGGGTATCCAGGATCCGTCGAACGGTGTAGGTAGGGCCGCCATCAATAATCTGAAGAGGAGGGGGAGTTGGGGTTTGGAAGTAACAAAGGACTGGTGATGAATGGTTTGAGGAGGAAAATGTGAAAGACCGGGTGACTCTTCAGTGATGGAGGCAGCTGGAGTTTGTAGGTGATTCGGTGGGTGATGCAGTAAGGTCCAATGAATTTGGGGGTGAGAGAGTCTGTGAGAGTCTGTCGCTAAGTTGAGGTGTTGTGTAGACAGCCAAACCTTGTCACTTGGGGGGAACAAGCATCTCAGACAGTGCCAGCGTTGATGTTGCTGTTGGTACTGTGCATTAGCCTGTTGGATGGTACGTCGAGTCCTCTCCCAGGTGTACCAACACCGACGGACTAATTGCTGGGCTGCGGGCACCTTGACCTCCTGTTCCTGGTGGGTGAAGAGTGGAGGCTGGTACCTGTAGCACACCTCAAATGGGTAGAGGTCCATAGCAGCTGAGGTGTGTAGGTTCTGGGGGAGCTCAGCCTACAGTAGATACTGACTCTACTGCTGACTGCAGGCTGAAGCAAAACACCGCAGTAACCTAGCCAGCTGCTGGTTTGCCCGTTCACTCTAGCCATTAGTTTGTGGATGGTAGCCAGAGGACAGGCTGGCGGTGTAGTCAATTAAGTGGCAGAAAGCTTTCCAAAATCAGGCTGTGAATTAGGGCCCTCTGTTCAAGATGATGTCCTGAGGGAACCCATGCAAATGCACCACATACTCCAATATTAGTTGACCAGACTCCTGTTTTCTGAGCTGACGGGAGTCTGGTCAACTCCACAAAGCACACAGCTTTGGAGAAACGGTTGACTATTGTTATGATGGTGTTTTATGGCCATGAGAGTCCAGGAAACCAGTGACAAAGTTGGCTGTGATAGGAGACCAAGGCTGTTGAAGCACTGGCAGGGGTTGTAGATCTCTGGCCGATGGTGTGTTCGGTGTTTTGGCCTGGGAGCAGGTGGGACAAGCCCTCATGAATTTTCTGGCATCTCTGGTCATGGTAGGTCACCAGAAGCACCTCCAGAGAAGTGACAAGGTGTGGCGCAGGCTGGAGAAAGCAGACGAGTGAATTTAATGCGGTGCCTCAGAACGGCAGATGGTCAGGACGTAAAAGTGGTGAGGAGGGGATTCCAGTGGTGAGGGATCCTGCTGCTGCAAACTTCTGATCTGATCCTCAATTCCCCAGTGAAGCGGGGCCACCACCTGGCTGGCCAGAATGATGGACTCTGGTGACACCCCCAATTTGAGGTGGGTGTGTTGATGGGAGAAGGCATCTGCTTTTGTGTTCTTCAAGCCAGGACAATAGGATAAGTGGAAGTTGAACTGCTCAAAAAAACAGGGCCCATCTGGCCTGCTGAGGACTGAGTTGTTTTGTGTGCTGGAAGGCTAGCAGGTTCTGATGGTCTGTCCAAGCCAGAAATGGCTCCATGCTGCCCTGGAGCCAATGCTGCCACTCCTCCAAGGCCCATTTGATAGCCAGCAGCTCATGGTCCCCTACCCCATAATACTGCTGAATGGGGGAAAATTTCCAAGAGAAGTAGCAACAAGGGTGGAGTTTCTGGTCTGGGCCACACTGGGAGAGGACTGCTCCTGCGCCCATGTCAGAGGCATCCATCTCCACCACACATGGCTCTGGTTTTGGATGGATGAGGACAGGTGTGAAGGTAAACCAAGCCAGCGGATTCTGGAAGGCAGCTGTGGCTTGGGGGGTAAGGTGGAGCTGCTGAGGTAGGAGCTTGGTGAGAGTGGTGAGTGGAGCCACAACTGAGTTGTAGTCCCAGATGAATCGTTGGTAGAAGTTGGCGAACCCCAGCAAATGCTGGAGCTGCTTCAATGTTGTGGGCAGGGGCCACTCTGCTGCAGCTGACAGCTTCTGGGGATGCTTCGCTACCCCCTGGGGCAAGATGACAAACCCCAGGAATGTAGTGGAGTGCTGGTGGAAGGCACACTTCTCCAACTTACAGTAGAGTTAGTGGGTGAGCAGATGCTTCAACACAACCCGAACATGGTGTTCCGTCTTTGAGTATACGAGGATGTCATCCAGGTACATAAAAACCCAGCAGCCCAGCATATCTCAGAAGACATGATTCATAAAGTGCTGGAATATGGCGGGGGTGTTGGCCATCCCGAACAGCATCACAAGGTACTCGTAGTAGCCATTGGGGGTGATGAATGCCATCTTCCACTCATCTCCCTCCCTCACATGGACAATATTGTAGGGATTTTGTAGGTATGCACTTTGTAGGTCAAGTTTGGTGAAATATGAGGCACCAATTAGCCAAGGCAGTGTTCATCAACAGAAGAGGGTGATGGTTCTTGATTGTGACCTTGTTGAGCCCCCAGCAGTCTATGCAGGGCCAAAACTTTCCATCCATCTTGTACACAAAGAAGAACCCGGCAACAGGAGAAGCAGAGGGCCAGGTGAAGCCGTTATGCAGGACCTTGGCTATGTCCGTCTCTGTAGCCCTGTTCTTCTCAGGGGACAAGGAGAACAGACAACCTCCAGGGGACATGGCACCTGGCAGGAGGTTGATGACTAAATCATATGGTCACCGAGGCAGGAGTTGGGTGGTTTTCTTCTTACTGAAGACCTCAGCCAAGTCCTGGTACTCAGGTGGAATGGCCTCCAGGTCGATGAGTTTGGGGGCTCCGGACTCCCTGGAGCGTACCCCAGCCAGGGGTTGGAAGCATACTCTCTGGCACATGGGCCCCCACTGCAGCACTCGTCTGGTTGACCAAGAGATGTGGGGGTCGTGTCTGGCAAGCCGGGGATTGTCTAAGATGAGAGGGGTTGTGGTGGCACCGATGACTATGAAACGAATCTCCCCATGGTGCTCTCCCACGGACATATGAACGGTGCTGGTACAGTGGGTTTTGGATCTGGATGTGAGGGGTTTGCCATTCACGGAGCTGATGGCAAGAGGCTAGGGCATTGCTTCCACAGCAAACCCCAGAGAGGAACGCAGCTCTTAGTTGATGAGGTTGATGACAGACCCCAGAGTCCACAAAGGCCATTGCTGTTCCCTGCTGGTTTCCTTGCCTACTTTGCACGTACCCATTCTGGCGGCTCTGCAGTACACGCAGAGGCCATTTCTCTGCTGGCACTCTCGAACTGCTGTGGCTAGAGGCAAATGAACCATCTGCATGGGTTCCTTGGAAGGGTGGGCCACCAGCGAAGATGGAGCGTAAGATAGAGCCGTTGCAACTGGCGAGGGTGCTGGTAGAGGTGATATGCTGATCAGACCTGGAGCAGGTTCAGATTGGGTCGCTTGGTGCTGATCCAGGCACAGGGCCACTTGGACTAGCCTCTCCAGGTTCTGCGGCATCTGTAAGCGGGTCTTTGAGACTGCTAGACAGCCTTTCGTACTACACAGTGCGGTGTGCTGCAAGGAAACCAAGTTATCTTGGCAGCCAAGGTTCTGAACTTTTCCACATAGCAGCCCACGGACTAGTTCCCCTGCTTCAGATGGTACAGCCTCGACCTCACTGGCTGGGTGGTCAAATATGCTCCGGAGGTCTGCTGTGAATTGAGCATAGTCTCCACAGCATGAGGCATTGGACTTCCATAGAGCGGAGGTCCATTAGGGCCTGCCCAGACAGCAGGGAAATCAGGAGGGCTACCTGTGCACAGCTGGTGGGATCACGCACAGGCTAGAGTGTGAAGATGAGATTCAACTGAGTGAGGGAGCCCTGACACAAAATTCCTGAAACATCAAACTTCTCAGGCACCCCCATCTGTGGCTCAGTTGCAGAGGAACCGATGGTGAGTAGTCTCTGCAGGTAGAGGACGGTCGAGAATAGCTGGTGCTTGGTCTTGGAAAAAGTGCCTAGTGCAGTTCTCAAATCGTCCACTGCCTTGTACTGCAGGGCAGCGAGCTCTGCTGAGTTAAACAAGGGTTCGGACATTCTGTCACAAATGTAGCATGGTTTTATAACCCAGTCATGGAGAGAAAGCAACCAGGAGGGCACACTCATGCAGTTAACTTTACAAATGCTACCTGATGCAGTGAGTGGTTTCCACCAGAGAACAGCATTGGAAATGACACTGAGCACAAAGACAATGACAACACGAGAAAATAGAAAACCTCAGTGACTTACGGTACTGATGCGAAGGCAAATTGGAGCGTTGACAAGGAAACATCCGGTTCGTGGATGCGGTCCGATGTCTGAACACTTGCGTGTCATTCTCGTGAGCCCATTATTTCCCTGATCGCATCCTTTGCCCTTTGACTCCAATTGTGTGACTTGTGCATGATGTGACACACACAAAATATGAGAATATGCAAAGAATGGGTGCAAAAATGTAACCATTAGCCCAACAGATAGGCACTTCAAAATTTTTAGTGGAGAAGTGTATATATAAATGCAAATGTATTCATGGTCTTTGTTCGGTGCACCACTAAAAAGATTAGGAAGGGAGAACTATTTGAAGAGTCAAAAAAATGAACAGCAGTGAAGTAACTTTGTTAGTCTGAAGTTTGTGCAAGGGCTTATTGTTGCTGTAGTCCTTATATTTCAGCGAGACAAAGAACATCATAAAAATTACACAGCAGATCTATTCATCCAGCTCAAGACAATAATAACAAAATAGACACAAAAGGAGAAGAAAATAAACAGAAGGAGAAATGGAAAAGGCGGTCAATAAGAGGATGGGGGGGGTAGTGATTTTTGAATCTGAGCTGTATGGCAGGAAATTTACTAACACAAGAATAACCTTATGAAAGTAGGTTGGTGTTTGCTATCTCCTCTCAGTGCTCAGGTGCAAAACTAGGTGCAGACAATGGGTGGGAAATAGGATGTTTCTGTAAAACTGGACATGCATTTTTGTGTCAAGCAACCCTGTTGTGTAATTTCATGATCTATATGTTCAAGTGGGACTGTTGCACCCATGGTAACATCAGCATTAAAGAATGATCTCTTGGCTTCAGTCACGGTGCAGGTAGGAACAAGATCACCAACTGCAAATACCTGAAGTATTGTGTTTAACTATCTATTTAGCATGAGAATGCAGTGTTTGGTTGCAACCCTGCTCTCATGTTTACATTTATATTTATTCATTTTCTAACATTGCATCATGTATCTGTCCTCTGCCATGTATGGAGTTAAGTTCAAGTTTATGTATTAATATTTGCTGCTGCATAACATGGTGCAAGGATGAGGCTGTCATGCACTGCAGAAACATCACATAAATTGCAGAAAAATCACAAAAAACACTGATCACCGGTAGCACTTTTGTACTATGATGAACATTTAAATCTCACTGACTGATCTTACCATCTAGTAACATAAAGAACTCAACTTTCAGCTCAATCACAAGTTACTGAGTGTGTATGTGGGTTACAACACTTTACAGAGGGCCATGCAGTAAAGGCCAATTCATGGTTCCATGATAAATACACCAGAGGAAGTCAGAACCCTGAGGGTCAAGGGTCTCTATCAACGACAAGTTTCAAGACCACAGATTAAAGACTTAAGAACAAATTTTGTTCTTGGCATTCTGTTGGTAAGGTCGGAGTCGTAGTATGAAAGTATTGCTTTAGGAGAGTGGGGCATTATGGGAAGTGACTGCATTCCGGAGAAGTGTCTACTGGTCATTTTGGGTGTGTTCCTAAAGTTAATGAATGAAAGACTTATATTTACAGTTTTTAGTTGCAGTCAGTCCAAGATCACTTTCCTATTTTTGTCGTATTGACTCTATGCCATACAAGCAACCACAGACAAACAGAATTTAACTTCCTTTTATTTTCTAAGCTCTATCTGTTTTTATCTGCTAACATTATTTTTTGTTTAGGCTTATAAACTAAGCATGTATGGCTTTTTGTGGTGCTGCTAACCTTTTCTTATTTCTCCCGTTTGTCTTTTAATCTTTTGCTACTTTTTGCAATTTAAGATGCAAAACCACATTAAATGATGTGCAAAATATGTATGTTGTCACAAGTGATCACCGCCTTTTCACGAGCACTGAAATGTTATTTTCCATTTGTACGACTTACACAAGCTACCATTGATTTCCCAGAGTTCATAGCTCTGTTTTGGGCGTCATACTAGATCAGAACCTTTATGGATTTCAGTGTGATTCTGTTTCACTGATCACTTAATTTATAATACAGCTGCATTAAGGTGCCTGTGGTTTGTACTGGGAACAGACAATATTTTATGGTTAGAAGTCACCTTTTTAAGCTGAACTAATGCATTCTGGAAAAAAAAACCACAGAAGAAACTTGAGCAGAAACACATGAAACAGGGCATGTGCAATTCCTTTTTTTAGCAAAATGGTTGTACATACTTTACAACGGGCTTCAGTCTCATTAAAATATAAATATTGTGTAGTAAATGTGCAACATCAAGCAGTTAAGAAACCGTATCTGCATTAAGAACAGTTACAGTAGCAATTCGATCAGTGTGTTGAATGTATAATGTCATTGGTGAAGGAGGAAAAAACATTTGTCACAACATTGTCTGCTCAAATAAACTATATTGTGTATTATCCCTATTGGGCCACAGTCTGTCAGAGAAAGTGACAGATTCCTTAAAGCTTCACCAGTTCAAAATCAAAACACGGTTTCATATTATTCGGTTAATTTTTTCATGAGCTGTATGACTAATACGGAGAATGGGCTTTCCTGACAGCACCGTGTGCTTTGCTCCTAGTGACCTTAATGATAGACCCTCCAGATAAAAGTCAGCTGCCCATTTTTCCAGTGCGAAAGTTATAGAGGGTGAAGTTTGACCTTAGAAATTGACAAACACCGTGTGAAGTGATAAATACCCACTGCCCCCCTCATAAGACAAGCGGTCCCACTGACTCAAATGTGGAACTAAATAAACGAGTGTATAAATGGGAATATACATCACAAGTGGTTATAATACTTACTTACTGTTAAAGGTAGTAGATGCAATTATACAAAAACAGATAAAATCAGTTGACAGTGGCCAGGTTTAACTTTAGACCATGTTGCTGGCCTACAGTTCAGCCAGTGTGACACCTTTGTGGCTTTCCTTTTACTGCTTTCGACATAATCTCTGCATCTCTCACACCTATGGGGGGAAAAAAATAAATAAATAATGCAGAGCATTGTTCATTGTTCAGATTTCCTATCGTAACACATGCACGTGCACACATTCACATAATCACCTGGAAACAGCTGCATCCGCACACAAATGCATTATGCAGACAGACACCTACCTGCATGTATACAGGTTTGGGAAAGATGGAGCAAGGAAGCATTTGGAAAGGTGCATGGAACACAGGCAAACAAACAGCACACAGTCGACATTATCTACCTTGGAGGTGGTGGGGGGTGGGGAGCTGGATAAGGATTAGTGTGAAACTGTCCCTGTACAGACCAGAGCAGCTGCTCCAAGTATGTGGACGAGGTACACTAATTTGATTTCACGGCATAGCATTGAGAAGCATTAATCTTTCCCAGCCCATCGCACACCCCTAAGCAGTCGGAGAGAGGGTAGCGACGGCTGTGTGGTGGCGTGGAGGGGGGTGTGTGTACGGGTAGGGGAGAGAGGGTCTCAGGGAGAGACGTGCCTTTTGTACTAATGAAACCTGCCCGCAACATCTCAGCATCCCTCCAGGCGGACTGTGTAAACGGTGCACGGCATCAGTAAGTCACATTCTTGCCCTCCCCCACACCCGGCCCCTCCGCCCTCCCCCTGTAATGAAAGAAGAAAAGACGCTGTTTATTTATGAGCCGCATAAGGCTCCTGTTAGCAACACTGGTGTTTCCCTTTGTTTTGAGCAGCCTCTTGTCCCATTCTCTATCATGGCAGGTTGTTTTGATGCCCTTTAACTTTATGAACAGCTTTCATAGCTTTGAGCCTCTCATTCCTAAAGAGGATGAAACACAGTAAAGGAGATCAAGAAAGAAAAAGCAATCAGGAAACTTTGAATGGAATAGAATAACATAAAAACCCAATGAACAAAAACCGCAGCGTATGAATGGATCAGCCTGGGGACCTAACCTTTTTGTGTGAATGTGAATTTGTAATATACTCTCGCCCTTGTGTAAAGCGTGGTATTTCATAATGTAGATGTCAGATCCGTTTGCCTGCGGAGCGCTTTGCCCTTCTTGAAGCTGATGATCAATCAATTTCTTAGGCCATTTTCACCTCCATTTGAAGCTAAAGCGATGCCTAATGTTCCAATTTTTTCATGAGTAGGGTTATGGCAGTAAATGCTTGAATGACACGTGCAATTTGAATGAACACTGACAGGAAAACATGCTTAATATTAGCCTCTGACAGGAGGTCTGCAGTCACTTGTTCAAGCAGGGATAGCAACCATCAAGTTATCATTTCCCACTCAGTGGATTAGATTATGGACATCATATGTGTGATGTCCGCAAATAAGGAAAGAAATTCCTCAGAGGTCTGTTACACACCCTTTGGCTTTCCCTTCCTGCAAATATTACTAAAGTTGCAACCAGGAGCATTTAAATAAGATGGATTTGCTAACCACAGTATTGTGTCATTCAAAACAGTGAGGAACATCTCACCACGGGCTTCCAGCAGCCCTGTATCACTCCTGGGCACTAAATAGTCTACCGACAGCTTTCTTGGACCTTTTTGGGTCCAACAGAGAGGGGTGGGAGTCCACAGCAAATGCTTCAAACAGTACGTGCAGCCCAAACGCCAGACTCCCCTCCCCTCCAGTTTTCAAAGGCGATGATAGAGGCCTGAAGATATGAAAATGCACCTTATATGGGGTCTGTGAACAAGCAGGTTTCATAGCATGGCTGAGAAACCGTTGCTCTTCTTATGTCTACGCAAACTGAATGATGTGGAGTTGGCTGTTGGCAGAGTTGATAGAGAGGTGTGTGTGTGTCTGGAGAAGAATGGTAGGGCTGACGTGAAAAAAGCGTGTTTAATTCTCCATCGTATTAAGTATTCACCCCCTGGGCATGCAATCATTGCTCTGCTGGAACTCTGGCTTTGTCCATTGTGCTTATTTAAATATTAAAATTATTTATTCAAATTATCTGCGTGGCTGAGTTGGTCGGGGTTATTTTTCTTAAGATGAAATGTGTTCAGAGAATAAGATTTGCAAAAAATATACACAGTGCATACATTTTGATCTTCAAGTCTGAAGATTCAGCACATTTCGCAACTAAACCCTGTTCCTAATTATCCTATTTCATAAAAAACCGATAAAACATTATCATTACCATTATCATTTGTGTTTAAGCCAAGTATCTGTAAAGGACAGATTAAAAAACCATTTGGGAAGACCAAAGAAAATCAGTTTCAAAGTCAGTTTGGACTCCTTACTGCTGAAATCATGATGGTTTCCCCTGACACCTAGTTTAACAGGGCCTCGAGTAGCTCATTGGATGGTTAAGACATCACTTAGGAATAGTGACCAGAGAACAAGCCAGACTCCATGATCCTGGAGCAATTTTGTTAAGGATGCCAAACAAAAACTTTATCTCTTTATCGTTTTATCTCAGTGGGTCCTTGACGGAGAGACGTGATGCACCACTGCACGTTGAATTCACATTCATTTGTCACTAGTGCTAAACCAGATGCTTCACTAAATAACCTTCAGCCCTCATGCCTGTCACCCAAATGCAAGGCCTCGATCAGCATGCTTATGCCTCACCTTTTATTTATCATACTTGCATCACACTGTGTCAGTCTGTAATATATACACCCACAGAAGAACCTATTCCAATTTTCAGTGAAGTTAAGCCAAGCTTCAGCAGAGCACAACCCATCCAAGAACTCCACCAAGAAAGATGGTTTCTGCCACCTGGGATCTATGCGAATGAATCCAGCCTACTGCATCAAAGGCATAAATTCATGTCTGGATTCAAACGGTTGCTTCTTCTGCCCCACAATCACAGGGAATTAATGCCATGCATTGTTCTTACGATTTATACACCCAACTGCTTGTCAGTGTAGGGAGTAAATGAAAGCAATGTTAACTATATATCTAAGGCGCCACTGTCTTGTACTGTCAAGCCTGATAATAGAAGAAACCTGGAGATGGATTTGGTGGCCCTGGAAATGGTCCCCTTAAGCATGTATAAGAACATAAAATGTGCTCTCTTGTCCATGAATTGCAGGGGTTTTTCTGTTTTCTCAGCACAGTGCCATTTGATTACAGTACAGTAACTTATATTTGGGCCTGCTTCAGTAGTCCAATTTCATTAAACAGAGGAACATGAAAAACACATTTCAAAATCCTGAGGTCTTGGGGAAAAAAATCCGTCTCTACATGCTCTCAAGGGGTATTAATAATTCATAATAATAATTTGTTTCTTGCAAACATTATTAGTTCGTACCCACTTGTATTTATGAAGCTTGTAGACATATTTTTATTTCTATCGATTTTTTTAATTAACTTTCCCTTTTCAGAGGAACATTTAAAACTGACACCCTGCAATGATTGCAGCGCTACACAGTAAAAAAGAACAAATTATTTAGAAATTGTTTTTTTATAATGCATTATTTATTCACAAAAACTGATATGACTTTTGATAATTAATTCCCCCCCCCCAGAAGCCTCTTTTTGAAATTATTTCTAAATCATCTCCTTGATCCGACATCACGGTGCACTTTTTTTTTTATCGTGTTCGTGTGCTAGCTTTGTCGGAGCCTATCACAGTGTATTGTTGCTCGCTCTGATTTGCACGAGTGTTACTGCGTAATCCTTCCCTCATGCTGTTTTAAACCTCTCCGTGCATTGGGGTTCACTTTTGCTCCAGTGCTGTTTCCCTCCACTTGGAATCAGTTTTCTCAGTAGCCTAACTGATCACTCTTCATGTCTTAACACCAAAGCCCTTCTACTCGAAGGAAGGTGTTAAAGTAAGACATGGCGGGGTTTACAGGCAATTAGACAAAGATCACTTATTATATTGGCGAATATCCTGCTATTTGCTCAAATTAATGCTTGGTGGTGAGTTAATATTTGCTGTGGCTAAGTGAGAGACAGGTTTAATTCTGGTGCCAGAATCAGTGTTGACTCTTGTTCACGTCATCACTTTCTAGTTGTCTGTCTTCAAGCTGTGTTTTGGTTGCCACCGGTGGTGTGTGTGTGTGTGTGTGTGTGTGTGTGTGTGTGTGTGTGAGTTGCCTGTCCTATTGTTGTAGTGTTTGGGATAGGGGAGTCAAACTGATGTAATTTCTGGAACTCTGTTAGGATATAAAGCATTGATTGCTTGATCTTTCCTCCAAATTTAACATTTCTGTATCTCTAGTCCCTCCACCTCCATCTCAATGCATTTGCAGTAAAGCAGTTGATAAAAAGGCACTGCATGTTGGTGATATGACTATGCTTTCCCATACAGATTATGGTAAATATGCTTCCAGGGAAATGGAGGGGATGGCCAATGGGAAACACATATTCATGCTGATGTTTTGGGGCAGGCAGGGTGTCACTCCATCTGAAGCTTCTGACGCAGACAGCCCCTGCCCACATATTAATGCTAATGAACATAATTGCAGATGCCATTAAGGTAGTAAATTTTCTGTCAGGGAGCAAATCGTTATTCAAGGAAACACCTCATTAATATCAGGCTTTTTTCCTCCTCTCCTCCTTCACACGATCCAAGGGAGAAGTGCTCCGCCATGGCACTTCTGAATTGAAAGTGACAAGGAGATGAATTTTTGTGACTGCAGGCAGATGTTTCCTGTCTCGAATTCAAATCAGCCCACCCCCCGCATGTGGGACAACACCCCCCCCCCCCCACCCCAGACACAAGCGCAGACCCACACACACACACACATGGCCTCTGGAAGAATTCACACATTATTATAAAAGGAACATTAGTGTGGATCCAGTGC
This sequence comes from Arapaima gigas, assembly GCA_900497675.1. Lineage (NCBI taxonomy): Eukaryota > Metazoa > Chordata > Actinopteri > Osteoglossiformes > Osteoglossidae > Arapaima > Arapaima gigas. The sequence goes on along the minus strand of UFQX01000822.1, from coordinate 116,476 downwards.
TTGTGCACGTGTGCCATTCCGCATTGAGGTCCATGAAGATAAAAGTCGAGCAGATGCAGTACAAAGTGGAGCGCCACTTGTAGGTTGGGGTGATGCAGGCCTCAGTATACATCCTATGCTGAAGGCAGCAGACACCCAACAGCATTGCAATCAGAATCCTGCCGCGATTTTATCTCTTAAAAGCACGTTGGCTAGAATGGCTGGCTGGTGACATATTATCTCTGTGAGAGAGGGCTGTCACCGTGAAGCATAGCTTTGCAAGCTAAATCTTGATGGGGCATTCATTACTTACCGCGCTGCTGACTATTAGTGATCACCGGCATGTGGTAGACTGAACATCTTGATTCCTGCAACAGCTTCCTGAATAAATTAGTCATTTTCACGTCTAAGCCTTGCCAGGGTACACGTCCACAGTTAATGCATTCACCCATGCTGATATTGTATGCAAAAGGCCATTACGGAGCTTAGCGTGAGCTAAATGGAACATAGCACGTTCGAGGGAAATAAGCAAAAACAGACAGTATGAAATTGATTTGGGCAGATGGCTGGACAACATGTCAATAATAAAAAGTGGGGGCAATCTCTGGCACGTGCCATCTACAGATTTCTGAGCCAAGGATTCACTTGAGTCTCGAATGAATAATACATAGAAACATTTGCCCGCAGAATTGGTGTGGCAGGAGCTGGTGATTAATGGAAGCTGATGGTGCAAGTGTTGTTTTATGATATGTTTTTCCAATGCACCTGGTGTAATGGTTTCCACCACTGCCTTACACTACAAGGATGCAGGTTTGGATCCCATCTCCTGCTGTAACAGTAAAAATTGCCTTGCTGTACAAATGAGTAAATTCTTGTGAGTCGTTTCACGTTGCTATGTTCCTTTCGAGAAATAAATGATTCTGAAGTAACCTCTGTTTTATCCCTATGATCCCCATCTCTCGGGTGTGACCATGACCCTTCAGCACAGATTCAGGGTAAGAAAAATTTCCAGGTATTAGCCTGTCCAGGGGAAGGTGAAGAGAAAGATACAAGTGATGGTTCTGACATCACAGCATTTGCTGGCCGTCCTTTAAGAAGCCATGGAAGACAAGAGTGAGCACCGAAACAAACTGAGCCGTGGTTGCACACTGGCTCTTCACCAGGTGAAAACGTTGCGAGCACACACCTGAAAGTAGTGTATATTGTTTTTTTTTCTACTGCTGAGCCTTTTAAAGCCACTCATTGACCAACATTGCTCACTTCGTGGCTTAATTTCCCCGTTTTACTGCAATTCATTTTTAAAACAACTAGTAACATTAACAGTTTAAGTCCAACCTTGTCCTCAAGCACTATATAGCTCCAGAGGTAATAACGCAAGCTGACAGACACAAACAGCCAGACCACCGTGGAAAAGCTTGCAGGAGAAGTCAGTGTAATCCCAGATTCCATTATGTTGCTTTATTGTTCCATGCCTGCATGCTTTTCCGCTGGCAGAAATATAAACTGCCTTTATTAAGGGGCAAATCTCATCAGCCTGAGAGACCCATTATTCCTCCTGCAGAATAAAAATGAACCTTGCGGTTTTCCCTCATAATTATGCAGAATGAAATAAAATTTCCTATTACGCACTCGCTCACACACACAAATACAGGGGCAGGAATTTTATAATCGTATTTTTTTGCCCTTGCCAATGCACAATGGGGAGAAAGCAAAAAAAATCCATTTTTTTATATCCCCATTTGTTTTCTGATCAGAGGATGATTTAAATTGCAGGGCTCACTGTGCCACAGAATGTTTTCCATTTGATTACTTTTTTAGGACATTTCTGGGGATCCTTTGTATTGCAGCTTTCTGAGATGATGGGGGGTGGCGGTGCGCCAACATCACCGGCATGAGAAAGAATTGCAGGAATGATGGCCACAGTTTCCCTCAGAGCTGCTCCAAAGTGACATCGTGAGGGAAATCGGATGTGATTGTTCCATCTCCCAGGCGTGATTTTATTTTCCGCTTTAACTTCCAAAGGGCATTATCTGCGACACATTTGTCCAGCAGCGTTTGGGCCGGGCAGCCCGGTAATGACCCAAGCAAGGTCCTCAGCTGGAAAGCACGGGAACTACTCTAGGTCTGGTGCTGACATGACATCTCTGGGCTGGGTGCTGACTGGTTTTTAAAGCAATTCCCAAAAATCCCCATGCTACCTTAAACTGAGGACAGTGAACAGTACATTGGACCTTGTATTACTAAAGGTTACTGGTTCAGCTCCCACTCTTTGGGTAAAAGTGACAGCTGAGCGGTAAAATATAACATGTGCAAGTGAGATGTATATAATAACACAACCAGAAAAGTCGTAGTTTCCCTGTAATAATTTTGATAAGTGAAGAATAGAACAAGAATAAACATTTGGCAACTTTATTGGAAGCTGGTGGTCCTGAGTCTCAAAATGTGTTTCAAGTCAGAACCACATATCCTACTACTGTCCAGCCTAAAATGGTGGAGGTGATGGTCACAGCGTGGTTAGAATTCAGACAGGCTGTTTAGTTTTACTAGTTCGATTAAATATTTTGCTGCTTTTTTTGGTCACAAAGAGTTTTATTTTATGTCATAAACCATGATCTGCTAACTTAACTCTACTCTATAAACCGTTATCTTCTCGTAAGCAACGGAGATGGACGTCAAGGGTCCAAGTTGGGTCGAACTACTTGCTTAGCTAAACAAAGGCTAATGGTCCACTTGTCACAGTGCTTTCCTCTCCTCCGATAAATTTCTCATCACAGAGCATCACTTGGTTAACAGTGAGAGGCCACTCTGTGACGATAGCTATTCATCTCTGGCACCTTATAACCGTCAATTGATGTGCGATAACAATATCAGCACAATTTCCCTTTTCTAACTAGACCTTCTGGGAATTTGTTTGTTCGCAATGATGTGACTGGAAGACGTAGCCATCACTCCTTGCGCGTATTACTGTCACATAATAGAACTGCAGTATAATTATTTCATATGAATAATGTTGGGCAATATCGCCTCGTAAATGTTCCGCGAGGCAAAATTGGCTCCATGAGGTAATTGAAGCTTTCTAATGTGAAATATTAGATAAATTAGATAAAGTTTTAGAGTTTTCCCCTCCTTTGTCCAATTCCCTGAGTGAATCACTTTGCCAAGCTATAGACATCCTTTCACTAATGGCCAGAGTTCATTAATGCAATTGCCCAGTCCTCCCGCTATTTATGTTGTGTTAAAAACAGAAATAGGAACCAAATATCCAAATTTCTTTTGTGCCATTACATTGAATAGGTCAGATATATATGATATGTGTATTATTTACTATATGAAAAACAATTAAACAGCTAACTTAGTGGTATCTGTGTATTAATACTTGTTCTAAGTCTAATAATGTAGTGGAACCTTATAATATCTTTTGGATCTAAAGCTTTTACCAAAAACCTTCAGTTCTGTGAGATGTAAATTGTTGCAACTGAATACATTTACATTTGGCAGCCTAAGCCAAGGCTGAGATGAACAAGAGACCGCAAATGTCCCTAAAGGGGTCTGTTAACCTGCATGGAAGAAGATATCCTAAGAATGCAAACTGACTTCACAATTCTAAATTGTCTTTGAAAAAAAAATCTTTTATAAAGGCTTATACTGGATAATGTCATTAAAATGTAGATATAGTTGTTAATAATGCAGAATGAGACAACTGGGCATCAGTGAAAGGAAAAATGGTTTGTAGGTGTGTACAAATCCATTTAACTGCAAAAGTAATAAATGTGGCACGAGAAGAAGACATGAAAACCATGAGAGCATATGACAAAAAAGGTTAAATTCAGTATGAATACAATAACTTTGGTCAGACCTCAAAACTTATCCAACGGTATAGATGTGGATATAATGAGATGCTAAATGACATAAAACAATGCTGCCCAGAATTATGACAGAATTTTAATCACTACATCCAAGAAAAAACCTTACACTGTGTGCTTCACAAAGCTGTTATATGAGATGGGACTTTCAGCCAGTGTCTGTCACCAGTTGTTAGTCATGGCACTGGATCTGTAATGTCTGGGCATGCATTTTATGACACTGGCTGAGTCCAATGATTTTTCTGCATGATTATCCGACGGCCAAGGAATGCGAAGACATAGGTGATCAGATGTACCCTACTGTGCAGACACTGTTCCCACACTCCCATAAGATAATGCCTCAATACACATTGCCAAAACAATACAAGACCAGTTTGCACAACTTCCTTGACTTGATGCCAGATCTAAACATAACAACGCTGTTATGGAAAGCTCAAGAATGCATAGAATGGGGAGTAGATATTCACATCTGTTTTTGCCCAGGAGGGGTGGGCAGCCACTGGCACTCGGACCCCCAGAGGTTTATTTTTCTCTCATGCCTCCTGGTTGTTAGTTTTTTTTTTGTTTTCCTCTCCTCTGTTGCTGGCAGGTTTACTGTTTTGCATTTATACCCTGTATAGTTGTTTTCAGCAACATTTAGTCTATAGCTTCACTATATACTTTTCTCTGTTATTATTATTATTCAGTTATTACTATTATTCAAATCTACTGATCGGTGCTCTGAGTCACTGTGTGAGAAGAAGCATTATATAAAAATAAATTGAATTGAATTGAATTGAATAGAATTGAACTGAATCATTTCTTACTAATGAAATGGTAAAATATTCCACTATGCATAGTTCAGGACTTCCATAAATGAAATACTAGAGAAACCACAGCTTGACTGATGGCAAAGGACTGAACTGAGCCTTGTTGTTCACGTTTCCATTTATTCATTTAACTGGCACTTTTCTCTGAAGTGACTTATAATGTCAATCTAATTACCAATTTATACAGCAGGATATTTTTACCAGTGCAGCTCTAAGCAAGAACCTTTGTCAAGAATACTACATTCGTGGCCACTTTATTAAGTACACCTAGCTGCTATTGACTGGTGGTGGTGTAATGGGTGGGGTATGTTTCCTTGGCACACAGTAGTAGGCCTTCTATAATTTTTATCTTTTTTTATATCATCTGAGAACCATTTGAATGTCACAGAGTACCAGTGTACCCCTGATACTAACTGTGCTTCCATCCCTTCATGACCAGTTTGGTCTTTTGCAACTTGATAGTTCCAGCAGAATAATGGGTCTCGTCACAAAACACAACTTGCTAGGATGGTTCCACAAATGTAACGGTATCTTTATTTACCCCAATAACTTGCACAGTCCCCACCTTTCAGATGAGTAAGTAGACCATCTTTGGGATGAGGATGGTACGTTAGCAGAATGCATGTACCACTAAAAAATCTGCAGAATCTGGGTAAAGGTGTCAGTCCAACATGGATCACAAACCCTGTTGCTAAATGCATTCTAAGTGTACCTGATAAAGTGGCCTATGAATATATAGCAGGAGATGGGACTCAGAACTGGGTACTACATATGGAAGGTGGCAGCTCTAAACACCATGTCACCTGCTACCTTAACGTTTGCAAAATGCTTGATGGTTTAAATTTATTTGTCCACTGCACATCAGTTGAAGAGATAAAAGTAAATGACTATAACAGATATAACAGAAAAAGGCATGCTAAAAAACAAATGACTGTACACATTTCTAAGAAACCAAACCATATGCAACATCATAGACAGCTGGCTGTACCTGCAGAATCACATCCTCCTGTGGGCAGCTTATAGCCTCACAGCGGGGAATGTAAGGACACTGACGTAAAAACTGCAGAGGACAAAAAAGTGCCAAAAGGACAATGTGGTGTTCTTCACGTCTCCCACATCCTGTGGTTCTGCCAGGGGAGGTAAGGACAAAGCTCCCTTTAGTCTGAGATGACTGCCCATCTCCCTCATATACTTTCTAAAGTAATTATTGGTCCTGCCATGCGGCATACTGCAAAATGAGGAGCTGTAGATATTCAGAGGTATGAAGGACAAAATTCATGGTTCCTGACCCCACAGTCCATTCCTTAATTTGGCATATCTTCCTCTCCACACACCTTTTTTGCATCACTGGTTTAAATATACTCTCATAGAAAGGAAAATTAGCTCAGCAGGCTGCTGTCATCTTGTGAAGTCAACAGCGCTGCAATGCCCTCTGCACACGTCCAGTTTCAGTGTGGTGTCGGTCCTCCCACCGGGCAGCCACCTCTTTGTTCTGTCAAACGAATGCCTGTGTATTATCGTTTTTAAGGTAGGACTGGGAGTGTCTGGTGGATTACGGGGAATAAAGTCCAACCTAAACGTGCCTTAACACTGTTTGTCTCAGTTCTCAGAGCTACTGGAGGTGACCTGGATCCTATGACTGCGGACACCTGCTGTGCACCCTGGCTGGGTGAGAGACGCACCTGGAGAATCCAAGATTATGGGTAGAAACTCGTGTAAGCAAAAGTGAAGGAGGAGGACAATCCGTCAGTGTCATCCTTGTTGAGTAGGTGACTCACTGAGCTCAGCAGGGGGCTGTCATTCCCCCAGATTCCATGATGCTAATTCTCCCATAATTAAGGGGTTTCAGCAGAGGGCAGCACACCAACACATCCCTGTGCAGTTTTTGGATATACAGTTATGACCTGCAAAAATGAACGAAATGGACCAAATATTGAAAAGTTTAACTGGGTAAGTTTTTTTTTTTTTTTTTTTACATTATGACTTATGAGGAAAAATTCTAATTCATTTGGGAACCATCCCAACTTCACTCCTAAATTACCCTAAACGGTGCCTAACATCATATGATACGAGTTGTGTAACAGAGTAATAAAGAACTAACAATAACAACAATATGTATATAATAAATAATAATAAAAAAAACTGTTTCACAAACTAAACCTGCTGTGATTGTGTGAGGACTGGCTTGGGGAAGACAAAGGCTATAAGTCATTTAAATAAATTAATAATTTGAAAATTATTCGGCACAGAAGTGCAAAACAGAGGATGGACATTTCCTCACCCTCAGCCAAAAGACGAACACATACACATGAGCGTGCGAGACTGTGGAGTGCCAAAATGCAACTGAGAGTGTGAGAACTTCCTCTATTCACTGCATTTCACAAGACCTCTCATATAGCTGCTTGGAGCAGTTTAAAAATGTGATCTCACTTTACCGCATTTAATCACATACGAAGGGCCAACACCAGTGACAATCCTGACCGGTTAACAGTAAGTGGTATTAATATCCTGAGACTGAATTATAGTTCAGCGTACTGTAACTGAAGACCCACACGCAAATTTGACTGGAACATCGAGGTCCTCTTTTTCTCACGAGCACAGACGTGTCTTGTGTCCTGTGGTGACATCATATTCCAGCTGTGTCCTTGGATACGAACAGACCTACGAATCTGCACTTAAATATTGGCTGGGGGTGTTCGTAAAGGGACAACAGGAGCGGACTGAACCACTTAAGCCGAGCATATGCTGCGGCAGACTAATTTTAATGAGAATCACGGTGCCACCCTCGGCCTCCACCTCGGCCCGCTGCTGGAGGCCATCAGAGGCTGTTAGCTTCATCGCCAACCCCGACGGGCAGACTCGGTTGGGCCTTGCTGCCGAGAGTTACCACAGGCGCACTCTGTCTCTCTCACTCCTGCTTTTCTCCGCCATCAGATAAGCAAGACATTCTGGATGGATTTCTCTCCTGCAGTAGATTTAGTTTGCGTGCTTATTTTTTAGTCTGCTTCTTTACCTTGTTAATCCACTACCATTACAAAGAAAGGACTGTCACCTTTCAGATGATTAATTTTTCATGAAAATATCATTTACTCCCAACAATAGAAAGCCCATATGCTCACCCCTGAGGGCATCAGGCCTTATTCTACACAGCCATCCCAAATCTCCATGTCCCTGCACGTGCCTCTGCTCGCGGAGATCCATACTTTCTAATTAGAGCAGCTGAGGACGGGGACTTTATTAGCGGCCAGCAATGAATCATTATCCAGTGTAATTGGCCCTCCAGGCCCCAAGGGGGTGCCCTGCTCCTGCCAACCCAGCTGGAATGACACAACAGGGAGCCTGAGTGCAGCTGATGCTAACCTTACCCCATAATGCAGCCATTAATATTCTGTCTGTCGGCACACGTTTTTTAAAACGAACCTTTCTTTTTTTTTGTCATCACATTACTACAGGTCGGTAACGGAAAGCTGCCTAAAACAGCATTTTGGCATTTGAAGCCAGTTTTTAAAATGAGTACCGAGAATAGCGACAATGTTTAATAAATCAGTTCCCTGATGGATCCCATAAAAACAAAACGTCGGAAGCCGTCTGTCAAATTCTTGCGCAACTTGGCATCAACCAAACCGAGACTCCAGCCAAACCTTTGATTGTAAAGGTGTCACGTACCCACGTAAGTCCCTCATAGACGATCGCCAAAGCGAAGCTTTCTTATTTCAATCCCCGCAATATTCTTGTTGTCAGTAGGGCAGCTTGATGGAGTGACCTGGCACACGCCGATGGGAGGATTCCTGATGGTTCAGTGCGCCAATTTGTGTGTCCCTCTTGGAAATGATAATCAGGTTAAATTTAGTGTGGAAGGTGACAAAGGTCTTTTTGTCAAACATCTTTCTATGTAAGGCCAGCCAAGGCTGGAGGTGGTTGTTGCAAAGATAAGATTTGCCTTTGTGTAAAGAAGAACAAATTTTTGTTGTTATCCAGGCATGTTTTCCTTTCATCTCCCAGTCATTGTGATTCGTGTGCCAGTGCGGGCGTGTACTTTCTGGAAATGATTTCCTAATGTTGATTGCTAATTGAAAAATTAGAAAGTCAGTTAGGAGCGGGGAATCTAATTAAACAGAAATTGAATGAAAACCTCACTCCAAACTCAATTTCTCCCTTTAATTTGCAATCTCCTTCAAGCACCATGTGAGCGCAGCCAGAGAACATTCGGGGCGCACTGCCACCCCCCCCAACCCAAAAAAGGTTTTGGGGTTTACTGAGTGTTGGCACGTGACCCAAACTCAAGTCTGACTGAACTCAATGACTGTCCCTTTCACCTGGTGTGATTCTAAACCCATCATGTGATGTGGACAATTGACTTTGTAATAGGTGCCAACGCAAAGAAAGAAAGAACTGCTATCACAGCATTTCTTTGTGGTAAGGACGTTAAATCTCGTACTTAATGGTGCAGTCCACAGCTGAATTTTCAATAGCTGCAAAGTAAAATAACCTCATATCCAAAAGTTCTTCATAGGATAGAGGTTAAAAATCACAGGACTGTGTAGCATCTCATCACCCCATCTGCTTGTTGTGTGCTCATTTAGCAGATACATTTTGCCAAAGCAAGTGACAATGTTATATTATTTTCATGTATTTACCTGTTTATAAACAGATGCTTAATTTTTTAAGAGTATTTCAGGGTAAATATCTCAAGAGGAGGGGTTCAAACTTGGGTCTTTTGACCACTGCGTTGCCTGCTGCCCCACAGATGGTAAGTGTGAGTCCACACACAAGCAGCCCTTGAATTTTTTTGCTGGGTTTCTACATGGAGGAATGATGATGTTGCTGATGATGATGTTGCTACATGGAGGAATGATGATGTTGCTCACGTTAAACTAGTGTATGTGGCAAGCTCACAGCACATCGGTGACACTCTCGGGACACTTGCTGGAAGCTTGCAGGGCAACACAGATCCATGACCCCACCGACACAGGCCGCTGTTTGCTAACTCAAAGTGGGGAAGAGCTTGTAATTTGGAAGACTTGCTGACACCAGAGACCCATGAAACCCTGTATGGTTCCCCAGCAGGGAACCGTTCACGGACAGTTGTGTGGAAAAACCAGATCTTTTTGACAGTATTTTCTACCCCAGCTACCCATGTACACGTTGTGCTAGATTGGCAGCTAATGTCTTCCATCAAACTGCCACGTAGCCAACTTTAAATGTTCCTTATGTGCAGTGCAAATGCTGACCTAAAAAACCGTATTGAAGACGAGCTCATTTCTTAGTGTATGCACTTTAAATCTATGTCTTTAAAATTGGTATGAAAAAAGCCATTCACCCAAGTGGGCCAATTTACCAAGAAGCAATACTAAATTATTAATAGTACACTGACGGTCACTTTCAATACACTCCACTGTAAGTATACATCATCATTAATACATTCCAAGTATATTGAAAAGTGGAAAGACTTTTAAGTGCATTAAAGTGGGCCAGGTTAGCTGGCTAAGTATGTACTGAAGTATGCTAAAAATATTTTTTGTGCAACAGAGCCTATACCAAGCATTGATATAACACGGAGTTCTGCTGGTGGTATAGACCAGACAAACCCAGCCTTCACTGACAGCAAAAAAGACACTTTCACCTTTCTTCACAGCGCTGACAGACAAATGGAGGGTCAAATCAGTTCTGCATTCATTTTGTGGTGTCACAAGCCCATTCGCCTTGATAAAGCCATTGATTCTGTGGAACAATGAAGAGAGCCCATCTTTCAACATATTGATAAACAAGGCGCCCCAAATGGTTACTTTGTTTAGCTTAATTGAGAAAAAAAATCAATTTAAAATGAAAAAAATCATATTTTTGCAAAAACTGTGACAGGTAAGTTTTTTTCCAACAGTCAGAGTAACGTCAGCCAGATCTTTTGTTTGGAAAGAGCAGCTCTAACCCCACAATGGATCTCTAACCGAAGAATGTAACATGAACACAAGGATGGATGCTAAGAGGCATCTCTGACCCTCAATCATTTAAACACTGGTCCACGCACAGCGTAAACATCTCATTTGACTTTGTGACAGGTTCCGATAATGTTACCTTCCACGTCATACCTATTAGCCACTTGCTAGTCTGTCAAGCATCAACAAACGTTTTTTCCCTGTTTGTAGAACGGGATCTCCTGACAGCCTCGTTTCAAGTTACTGGAAGCCTCACATCTGCAAGGCATCAGATCTCTAACAGGAAATGCCTGCTGACTGCTCCACACATTATATATTTCACACTTTAGATTTTTCTGGCAGATTGACTTATGGTCATTAGCAAGAAAAACACCAGTGCCTTTCCATAATAGCCCTTTAAGAAACCATTAGGGAGTCAACAGTAATAAATTATGAATAATATATAATGAGCTACTGAGTGAAGCACTTCACACTTGTTATTAATGGCGACTGGTCACAGATACTTAATTTAAGACATTAACGGTAATTCATTTTTTAATATTTATCATAAGTGCTTTATGGAAAAACTACTGAGGGGAAACAGAAATATAATTAGGTCTGGGGGCTGAGGATGACTCCATGTGACCTCTCAGACCCCAGTACATTCTCGGCAAGTTTTTCATGTGGTGCTTGATTTCTGTTCATATCCAAACTCCTCGGGGTCTTAGACTCAAAGAAAGCCATAGCTTAGTTTCTTTTTCCAAAAATTTGACAGCACACAGGATTATGAGTAAAAAATGTTACCAGGAAAATTTTGGATTTTGCATTTTTTACCATTTAAATTCACATTTTTTTCAGTGACTAGTACAAGATGTCCACCATGATCAATAATCAGTTTATTTTAATTCTGAGCTATGCGTGTTTTTGTGTGTGACTCTCAGCATGTGTGTGTGTTTCTGTTTGTGTATGGGCTGGCGCCTATGTGTGTTTGTGAAAATCAATACATATTTGGGAATAAGTGTTACGTTACGTGTATATTGGTGTAAAACTCATGGGAGAGAAACACTGGACAGCTTTAGTGTTTCTATATATCTTCCCTTGGAACAATACGAATTCATCAACAAGGTGCTGGCCATGTTCCACAGGGTTCCTAGTCCATGGTAGGTTGACTGTGTCGCACAGTTTCTGTATATTTTTTGGTAGCACAGTCATTCTGCTAACCTCCTGTTCCACCTCATCTGCACATATTTTTGTCTGTGTCTGTGTCATATTTGTATTGTTTTTATGTGTATATTGTTTTTATGTGTCCGTCTGTTTGTCCGAGTATTGCTGTGCGCCTGTTTTCCTGCGTGAGTGTTTGTGTACCAAGAAAATGAAAAGACTCCCTGGGCTGTGCGCTCTATTCTTGGGGCATCATGTGGGAGGATCAAGTCGTCCCGTGCTTCACGGCACCCCATCCTCAGGCGGCTGGTACAGCTGAGGGGCACTCAGTCGTTTCCATCTGGTTCAGCTGGATCAGTGCTATTGGAGCAAGGAGGTGGGGTTGGTGGGAAGGTGGCAGGAAGAAGCAACATGTCCCCCTGACTCGGTGCCATGGGCACGCTGCCCTGGCAGGACTTTACTTTGACCCAGCACCCCCCCCCCCCCGCGTCAGACTGTGCCAAAGGAGTGAGTGAAACNCCTGGCAGGACTTTACTTTGGCCCCGCCCCCCCCCCCCCCCGGCGTCAGACTGTGCCAAAGGAGTGAGTGAAACCCCGCTGGAGAAGAGGCCATACATTATAAAGACTCATTATGGCTGGATGTGACAGCTGGACAAAGGTTCTCTGGTTTTGGAAATCAATACAGATTTATGATTGTGTCATCTTGCAGCATTGCTATTGGCATAATTCGCTGCAGCGCTCTCACGTCGCTGTGGTAACGCTGGAATAGGATTGTGCTCACTGAGCCAGCCCTTTGTTTCTCGTCCTGGGTATTTGCATGATGCCGCTGGGTTTTTTTTTTATTTTTTCCCTTTGTGCCCTTCTTCCTCTCCACCGCTGTAAGATTCTTTGTTGTCTACTAAGAGCTGTCGCTTCTTTCCCATCCTAAACAGCGGAAAATGCCGCTGTTTTGTTCAAGTCACTTTGAGTTATTTTTGTCTGACCTTTAAGGCGCAAGTATGCATCTGTAAGAGGGTCGGTCTGGAGATCCTGTAAACAATCCAGACCGGGTGCTTCTATCGCTTGTCCACCCATGAAGAACTGAGCTTCCAGGAATGATGGCCAGTACTGACCAACATGCACCGGTGTACAAACAGCCTGTAACCCACACTCGCTTTTCTTTCTGATGCTCATTCGCTCGGACTATCATTCCAGTTGGTTATGCTGGTACAAACAAGTTCTCCCGGCAAAATTAAGAAACCTCTGGGGAGCACCTGTCCTCAGACATGAACGTGTTTGAAGGGTTCAGAGGTTGTGCTGCATTTTATGTCGAATGGAGCAAAAACTGTTTTTTTTTTCTCTTTTTTACACTCAGCCATAAACATGGCATGCAGACAGCTTTCATACGTGGGCTATTTTGTGACAGTACATTTATGACCAAATGAAAAAAGGCTGATAAAATTAACAATCTCTTTAAAGGGCAAAATTAAAAGTCCAAAAGAAATGTTTGTTCTTGCGGTTATTACGCACTTCTTGTTTAAGTAGGAATATAAAAACTACTTTTTTTGCAGTTCCGTGTCAGCATTGGAAAAGAGCAATACTGTAGCTGCAGTTTGGTGACGGGGCGGGTGAAACGTCAGCATCTTATTGTTCAAAGCTATTCGTAATGGGGAATCCCAGCTAATTGTGCCCAGGGGCTATGAGGGGTTAAAGAAGACAAATGGTCACTTCCTCGGTGAGATTTAATTATTCGCTCACAAAGACAAAAGTCAGCGTGGCAATTTATTGAAAGAGATTATTGCTTATCTGGTCAGGAAAATGAAGACGCACGAGTTTCAAACCCCCCATGCCCTCTCCTGGTCCCATTCCAGGTAGTAATTGGCTGGTGGAGGCATGGCGATGCTGTGTGGCCATGGCATCTTGTTCCAGCAGAGAAGCACTGCAGTGTGAAGGGCCCTGGCTGCATACAAGGCCACTGATGTTGTTAATTATGCAACTGGAAATCCCCCCCCCCCGCACTGACACTCCCACCACCCTAACCTGTACCCAGCTTATACCCCCTTGGCTCATTAGACCTGTCAGTTTGGTCCCATCTCCCATCCATGAATCATAGCACTGCGCTGTAGCCAGACTGTGAGAAAATACTTTCACGTTCCTCAACATCAAGAAAATTCAAGATGGGAGAGAAACACTGGACAACTTTAGTGTTTTTCGGTAGCACAGACATTCTGCTAACCTCCTGTTCCACCTCATCTTAGAGATGGTCTACTGGCTTGAGAAGTAGGGACTATGCAGCCCACTGGAGAAAAGTAAAGGTATTGTCGTGCTTGTGGAACCATCCTAAGGTGATGCATGTTTTGTGACACACACATTGTTTTGCTGGAAGTAACAGTTTCAGAAAAGCTAGACTGATCATGAAGACATGCACAAGAACCTTTCCATACAATGTTATACTGGTGTACCCAATAAAGTAGTCAGTGAGTGTATTGCCCTTTCTCTTTTTCTAACTCTACATCTCAATTTGTTTGTATCTCTCTTCCCTTTGAATATTGTTTTCTAGTAAATTAGGAAGCTGTAGTTTGGTTCAGTTCTACTCATGGTTCAGACTCACCTCACTAACTATTTATTGCATTTTGAATCCTGTTAAATTTATCCAGGAGTTTGAGAGGTAGATCACTGAAGCTGCAATCTAGCCCAGTGGAGCTGGGCTTCATGGGAAACCAATGCTGACTGAAAAGTGGCCTAGTCGCAGGAAAGCGTCATCACAACTATATGGTCACACAAGAAATAGGAAAGTGGAAAAGTATTCAGAGCATGAAATTATGTAAAGTAGGGAGGCTGAAAGTGCTAAACGTAAATGAAACATAACGCACTTTCATAAAATGCTTTATTTGAGACAGGAGTGTGCAAACGTGACGGGGGTGAAAGTGAAGAAAGTGAAGTCACAACTCAGTGTCCTTGTCGCCCCCTGTGCCCCCCACTTCTCATTCTGTCAGTTCCATGGAATCAAAACAAGTAAAAATGATGAAAGTGAACAAATGAAATCAAATAAAACAGGGTCACACATCACTGTAAGGGCAGCAAATGGTCACTGGAATGGAAGTAATCTTTTTTCCTTGTCTTTTAACAAAAAAGAGGGAAAAAAGCCATGGGGTCTGGTCAAAAAAGCAAGTTGTTATTTTTGCCCAAAGCACAGCTAACTGCGGGAACAAAAAATATAGGTTTGCGTGGAACTCCAGATGACAGCGGGGTCTTTCATTTTAATAAAAAGTGACTTCTTTTGTAAAAGAAAGAAAGAAAAGAAAGGAAAAATGCTGAGCATTCCAAAAGTGGAGCAGGTTATGAAAGGTTTAAATAGCCTGAATTTTATTCAGCCTGATCTTCTGGGCACCATGTTCGAACGGAGATATTTCCACCAGCTCGGAAAATAGGAATTTCTTTAAGTGATACACTGGGAGACTGCGAAGCTCCTCTGACCATATTCACACATTTAATTTTCTGGACGTTTCAGGAACAATGATGTTTTTCTTCATCAGATGTCACCATGTTTAAAGACTTGAATTTTTGATCATTCACTCCTGCCAATTACAGTTCCGCTTTCCATAATCATCCAGGGCAGTTATGTTGTAGAATATGATACCATCGTTGCATTCTTCATGTACAACTTAACCCTGTTAGGATTGACTGCATTTCCACAAATGAATTTAATACATTATTCATATTTTAGTGGCTTTGACTGCTTCAACTGTAAATGGTGCCACTGTTTAAAATTGCAGTGAGAGAACGATCTGCACACTTTTATTGCCTGATACAAAATTTCTGCAACCACTTGAGGGGCAACAGAGTTTGGTGCATTTAAATTGCTGCCACTGTTGGTGTTTTTATCCATCTATACACTCCTTTTTCAGGTGTTCAAAATGAAAGATTAGCTGAAATAGAACACAAGGAGTTGTGCAAGACGTGTGTGTGCCTTACAAAGAAGAAGAAACATGACAAACCACACCAGTCCATTATTTTTGTCTAAAAAGTCATTTGTCTTTGGAAATCTGACAAATTTGCTAAATGCCTTCATCCGAAATGTTCTTCTTTATGTGCCTTTTCAGTAAAATTGAGTACTGGGTTTCTTTATTGTGTGTGCATGTTTTTATAATTTCATTTTTCGTTTTCCTATTCTGGAGCCCATAAGTCACAATGACAGGCATGACTGCGGTCTTTACTTTTTCTTGAGATAAGCTGTGAAATACATAACTGGCACATCTTTGTGCAAATGACATGCTCTGGAGGACTAAAGCAGGGAGGGGGTAGGGGGTCAGAGCCCACAGCCACTCACTGTAACTGGCTTTGACAGCTCCACAGTCAAGCGATGACATCTTCCAAGGCTAAATCGCTAAAATTGGATCGGTGGAGATCGCACAAGGCCAATAAACTTCTCAAATTGGGTATTTTGACAATTTCCACCACTTATGCACCAATTCCACCTTGTATGCAACATGAGAAATGCCATAATTCTTTGTCCCTCAGTGGGCAAGAGTTTGTCTTTTTCCCCTTTGCAAAATGCCCAGTGTATTGGACCAAGTTGTGCATCTATTCTCTGATTTTTTTTGCAAAGTTTATATAGCAACAACAGAATAAGTGCTGTGAGAAGGTACTGAAGCATGGTAACAAAATGTCATGACCTGCCCGCCCCGCTGTTCACACATCACTTGAGAATAGAGAATGCATTTGCAGTAGGAACTTTACAGAATGTTTTGGACAATACATTTTAATTATCACCTGGCTAGCATTTGAAAGGTGGGCTGACTTGCTATCCTAATGGCAATTTTTAAGAAACTATTAACATGTGTGGTTGAGTGAGACCAGGCCCTTTTTATGGCAGTTGAGCACCAGGGCTGGATATTTTGCTGCAGTTCTGCACAGCTGTGATTCTGTCTTGGCTTCATCATGGAAACTGTTCACTTTCAGACTGCTGATGATTTAGGCAGCTTGGGTGCAAGACTTTCAGAAGGATCAGCTGTGTTTGCCTTCAATCCTGCACGTATTCATTCACAGGAGGAAGAAACTAGAGGAGTCGTGGAGGCCCTGGGATTATGGACCCTGCTTTGACCAGCTGTTTTGACAGGGGATGTTAAGTCTGATGGGTTAGTCCCATCATGATGTGGTAAAATGGAGGCCCTTCAGCACAAAGCTATGGTCCTTTATAAAAATTCCATATTTTCTCTGGCACTGGATAATACCAAAAATAACTGCAGAGGAAGTGACTGTAAGCTGTTTATTGGCTATACCCTGTAATATACTGCTTTGTTATATTCCTTTTCAGTGGCTGCTGAACACCAGATAAAAGGCATGTATTTTAGTGCCACCTGGGGGAAGCAAATGTTGAATAGAGTGCATGACATTCTGAAGAAATGCATATTTATAATATAAAATAAGACGAACCTGTAACAACTGGTCAGTGTATACCTTTAGCTAGCCAGCAAAACCTGATTGGATGCATAAATATCGGTGACAGATGGAATAGTATTACTTAGTTGGGGGGAATGACAGGATAAGAGCATTGGGCAAAAAACAAAAATATATATAAGGAATTTAATTAAAAATAGGTTCCTAGTTAAAAATGTAAAGGTTTTACTTGTTAAGGCATTTTGTGCTGTGATTCTAAGTTCCCTGCTATGAATGTCCAACAAGACATAAATCAGTGATGCAAGATGTTGACCAAACAGTAGGAAAAGTGTCTTCTTACTGCAGTGTTAGAAATCACTCTAGCATAACAAAATGTGTGTTTTAACAACGTGGTCTTCACTTTCACTGTGTTCACTGTGTGTGTGAGGCTGAGCCTCCCTGGAGCCTCCCCAGAGTTTAATCCCGGCTCTAGAGGAGTAGGAAATTCAAGAACTCACATTAAGCCCCTCCAGAAAGCAAAGGTCCCTTTGCAAGTTGCCTGGTGGGCCAGAGGTTTTCCAGCTGCAGCACACAGATGCTTGCATTCATGTCCTCGTTTCACACAGGCCTTCGACAGAGCAGCACGCATTGGAAACAGGCGTGAAAAGACTAGCGAGTCGCTCGGGAGAGCCTTCTGACCTTCATGCTCAGTTATGGATGCCGAGGCACGATCAGACTCAAAAATCTAACCCTGTATTCTTCCGCTCTGTGTGAGTCCTCATAAGCTGACAAGACGTAGATTCTTCTTCTTTTTGCATCAACAAATATTTCTTTTCAATTTTTGCCCAATTATATAACCCTGTTGACAACTACTATTTAAAAAAAAAATCCAGCCTCTAATTACGTTCAAGAAACAGATCAGACAGCACTGCACAGCAAGCCACCTTTATTGTTGTTCAACATTCGCTATTCTTACTTAATCAGATTAGACAGTGTGTTTTCCAGATCAACTGCATAAGTCACAAACATCCATGTGTGTCTAATTGAAAGCAGGCTTTTTTCCAGCAGACATGCTTCCAGCGCAGCATCACTGTCTCCTCACCTGTCTCTTTCCATTATACATCTCAGTAACTGCTTTCTGAGAAGCTTCCATCTCTGAAACTGCAAACAATACAATACAATACAATACAATACAATACAATACAATACAAACATTGACCATGGATGTATCATTATTATTATTATTATTGTTATTATTATTATTATTATTATTATTATTATTATTATTATACTCCTAGCTGATCACAGCTTGTCTTCCCATGGAGGACCCCCTCGTCCCTTTTGTCCCCTCGTATTCTTGTTTTTGCATCTCAATCCTAGTTAATGGTTGGAATGGATCTTTTTCAGATAATTCTTGGTTCTCTGTTCTCTGACTCAATGATGACGCACAACAAAGATTAAAAATGATTTTTCACTTTTCTGTAGTATCTCGCCATGTGTCACTTATTACTGACATACAGTACTTGTCTGCACATTCTGTTGTTTTCCACATCCTGAAACATACTGGAACTCACCTGTCTACAGGAGCGAAACCCAAAACAAAAACCATCCAGGTAGCATTCAGTCTCATCTTGTACAACTGTAGCTGCCACAAGTGTGTTTTCTTTCTCAAACGTTGTACAACATGCACTGTTATGGGAATATGTGCAAAGTAAAATAAAATAAATGGTACAATATAACAAAAAGTATAATGAATAATATAATGCAGAAACATAATAGGTGTATAAGAAAAAAAAGAGAAATGATTGAAATAACATAATTAAAAAAGTCAGCACTCTCCACTGGGTCCAACTGAATGTTGTCTAGTGGACAGCACACACAAAGCACAGTGAGATGCCTGCCTGAAAAAGATATAGTTTTTGGATGGTGTATAATTGTGAACTCATTTTTAATCTTTGTGCCTCCTGTTATGGGCACTTATTAGAAGGGGTGCAGGATCTTGGAAGCCCCTTCTCCCCTTTCCTGGACACTGCCCCCTGAAGAAGAACTTGGTGAAGTGGCAATAAATATTGACAGCACATACATTAACAGGGTGCACTCAGCTTTTTTCTAGAATTAACAAATTGTTTGCCGATGGTGGCTGGCATGATGAACCACAGCTGTGGAAAGGTCCTCTACGCTGTGAGCTGTCCCGTTTGCTATTCCCAGAGAAATCATTGCTAGTGACGTACAGCAACGTGCACAGGGCCTTTAAAAGCACTCTGATAAAATTTTCCTCTTCTTTCAGTTTTTTACAAAGTATAATGACTGCATTAAGTTTAACTAAGACATTCTCCTGAAAGGACCCCACGAGCTGCTAAATGATTTTCTATAGCCTTATGCTTCTCCTCATGTGGCACTGAGGAGTCACTAAGAAACTCAGTGATTACTTGTTAATGCCGTACCAAAATATGACAAATTTTTCAGTAACAGACAAAGAGATTAAAAAAAAAATAAAGTGTTGCAAGCGGTGCCAGGTTCCATACCCCGTGATTCGATTTCAACCAGACACTCAGCAGAAGATCTGGTTAAAAGGTCTCTTTTATACATTGAGTGGATGATTTTTTTTTTTTAAAACTCAGAGGTCCGTGCGCGATGCTGGTGCCTCATGCGCCGAATAATGTCCTTCTGTGGCGACTCTCTCCGCAAGTTAACGGGGGTTATCAAGCTGATGCATCCGAGAGGACAGAAGGTCTGCCACAGGGTCCAATGAGCACTCTGCTTTGGGCAGCCTAGACCCTCCGCCTGTTTTGTCAAGTACGAAATTTCTATTTGCTGCGTCCCCCAACCCCGTCAGCCAGACAGTAGTACCCCCCCCAGGCCTGGCACATGTGTGACTTATAATTGATTCATTATTAATGCGACCAGATGTTCTGGTTAAGACTGGCCATGGCCCAGGTTTCCATTAGTGGTGCCATGCTGACACCCGCCTGCTTTCCTGCTGAAAATTTTCTGCCCGTGATGGCAAATAGTGTATTTGATCGTTTGTCTCATTTATCTTGGTTTTCTTTTTCTTCTCTGCAAGCTTTTAACATGGTGACTTTTTTCCAGGCATTACAATGGTATCCAGCATTGTGCTGACAGCCAGTTGAGACCATACAGGTACTTTTGTGCAATGCTGAGTGCTAAGTGGAAGGTCATCTGCAAGCTCCCTCTGTTTTGATGACTCCCCCAGAGCAAGTCTATACTAAAGGATGTGGAGACATGCTGGGGTGCCAGAACCAGGCTTTACCTTTTCTCCTACTAGAGTGGACCACACAATGACAGATGATATTTTTGCCAGTGCTTTTTTTTTTGCTCAGCTGTTGCTTTTATCCAAAGCTTTTATCCATTTACAAAACTTGCCTTTTTTACTGGAATAATCCAGGGTATGATCTATCCTCAAGGGCACATGGCACATCGCGTGATCACTTTTGAGGTTTGCATTAACAACGATCATGTTACCACGACATATTCCAAATGAACATCTTATGTGTTCCATAATTTTGTCCACTATGCTGCCATCCTGGTCAAAATGTTTGCTGTTGCCACTCCACATGAAAACTGACCAGCGTAAATGGAGAAACACTCATTTCCCGTCTGAGGCTTCCTCTTCTACAAGGCCAAACTCGGCACATCCAGCCTGGGAGCGCCAATTAAGCCCGATTTTCACCACATTATCTTTTGGGCGGGGGGGGGTTGATGCGTAGGAGGGGGTGTTATGCATTGCTGCTGCTGTTCTCACTGTTGATGGCCACCGCAGCTGGTGACAACACATATAACATCAGCCGGCAATAAATCACAGGGGACGGCAGTAGCTCGGTGTCCCGGGCTCAGGAAAGGCCACAATCAGAAGGCGCACCACATGCACATCGAAATGTCATACCATCTCCACAGCAGTGACAAGCCATGGTGACGTCTTAATGCCACAGCGGCAGGATCAGGGAGAGATCAGCTCAGAGTAGGCTGATAGGATAATAAGCATTGTAGTGAAATTACTTGCTTTTTTGAAGGGAGGGGGGACTGTAATGAGAATGAGTGGAGATCTTTGAAACTCGAGCCTAGACGTCTAATTAATCACTCCCTCTCGATGCTCTCCTGCGGCTATCCATTAAGCGTTTTATTCTGGCGGCTTTTATTCCAACAGCAACGGGCCTCCCGTTGTGGTCCCATCGTTGGGGATGGCTCGGTAATTACGTGAGCACAGATTGATCATGTCTTGGTTTCACAGTGATCCACGTGGAGAGGTAAAACATCTCACTCAGTCCACTGAGCCCTTTGATCCTGCACGACTCCAGGTAGAGGCACTGTCAAGATATGTGGACTGTCAGGGATCACCAGAGGACTTCCCTCTGATATCTGGTTCTTAGACCTGGATGCCCAGTTGCAAGTAATGTAGCAGATAGAGCAAGGACCTTAACCCGAACTGCTACGGTAAACCACTAGATTCTATAAATTGGTTTTTGCTTTGTGGATCAGTCTGGACAAAGGCTTCAAAATGACAGTGACGATTATGATAATAATACCAAGTGGCAGACACTCTAGGCACTCAAACGGCTGTGTAGATCACCCATGCAACTGCCATATGGCAAACTACACACATGCTGGATGATTGTACAACAGCCTCGACAAGACTAGCCTGCCCAATGTGAAAAGCAGGACATACAAGCAGCCTGTTATTTAACTAACTGCTGTTCTTTCTCTACACACCTCCCAAGAGGTCCTTCCCATCATGACTTGGAGCGCAGGGCCAGCAGAGGCATAACCGTCCCTCCTACTCCCTGCTGTGTGTGCCAGCCAGGGATATGGAAAACATGCAGATTTGTTTTCCTTTAATCAGAGCTAATTGCTTTTCACGCCACTGCGTTCTCCTGTGGAGCGGTGATGAACCACTGCTGCCTTCTTGACCCCACGTGTGCCTGCTGCTTCCACCCCAGCTGTCACAGCCATGGAGAGAACAATGGGGGCTTCTGGTTCCCTCCAGAGTTATGGTGTACTGTTTGCCCTAATAGCTCCTACGCTTGTCTTACAGTCTCCTTGACCTCAAAGAACTCTGATGGTTGGGAACTAATTACTATTCTTGTAATGTTACTGTGCTACTGTCGCAAAGGTTTATATTGATGTACAGTACTGTGCAAAAGTCTTAGGCACCTGTGGGAAAAATGCTATAAAGCGAGGATGGTTCCAGAAATAATGCCATGAATACTTATTAATCAATAAACCTTCTAAAAAGTGCAGGAGACAAAAAAAACCTCAGTCGGATCAATATTTGGTGTGACCACCCTTTGCCTTTAAAACAGCATCAATTCTCTTATGCAAACTTGCATGCAGTTTAAGGTAGAGGTTGGTAGGTTCTTCCAAACATTTTGAGGAACTGGCCACAGTTCTTCTGCAGACTTTGACTGTCTCTGCATGTCTTCCCAGACTGACTTGATCATGTTGAGATCAGGGCTCTGTGGGGACCATAGCATCTGTTGCAGGATTCCTTCTTTTTGCTGAAGATAGTTGTGTATGACTGAGATTGGGTGTTTGAGGTCATTCTCAGGCTGCAGAATGAATTTGGGGCCAACCAGAAACCTCCCTGATGGTAGATAAGAATCTGCCTGTACTTCTCAACACACATTCAAGTTGCATGCCTAAGACTTTTGCACGGTATTTTATATTGGCAGCATTTAAATTAAATTCATGCATATGTTGCAGCAGACTAAGCTGAAACTTCCAAAGCCCTCTGTTTTGTACATGTTTTTTCCAAGTGTATTTGTGGATTGTTAAACAGCGTTGCTACTGTCACAGTGTGTATGAGTCCTGTCAATTCTGTAGATGGGATAAATGACTGTCTGTGTTTTCTCAACTACATATGAGGAGCTTTGTGATTCCTTTAGTATTTAATTTCTAAATTCTTCATTCCTGGATGGCTGTTTTAGGACAATTTTTCATTGGGGAATTCAGACACTGAGGATAACCACTTCAGCCCTGCGTGTCTTTAATGCATTTCTCATCCTACATGGGTAGGAGGAAATTTTTTGGTTTCAACAGCTGACTTAGCCGAGAATGAATCTGGGAGGAGTGGCAGTGGTAGGGGAGAGAAAAGAATGTGCTCAGCATAGATCAACAGCAGAGGATCATGTTAAGATGATGGCAACAGGGTGTCATTTGATGCGTGTCATGCAACCATCCTCAGAAAACTGTCAGTGCCATCTGATCTGCAGAAGAACCCTTTATACTGCGTTCACTGAGCAAATGTTTGACTCCGTTCTCTTAAGCAGCGTATTCACAAGATGCAAGGTCTTTTGTGGGATGTCATCCAGGTATTTATTGGGTGAATGTTGTTGGCTGAAGGAAACCAATTGATGATGTAATTGATGATGTTTCTGGGTTTTAACTTGCAGCTGAATGGAGATGAGTGAACGAGGATTCTGGATACACAGAGTCGTTTGGTGACATGCCTGCAGAACTGTAAGGAAAGTTCAGAACTTGTGACCAGTATGTTATGGGCTCAACTCCTATCAAGGCACCTGGATAAAAATCTTAACCAAAAGACTATATTTAATAATGCAACCAGACGTAATAAAAAGATCAATATTAAAATTGTTTATTTAAAGACATGGTTTTGTCTCATCTTTTCATAGGACCCACTTTGTGCAAATGGAGAACCAAGCTGACCGAAAACCAGCCTTGTAGCTAGTTAAGCCGAGGACGGCGGCAGCTTCCAGTCCTTGTGTCACACCATTAAGCTGGAGGAGACAGGGGACATATGCATAAACCAGTGACAAAGGAGCTTTTACCACATATCCTCTGTACTCCCCTTGACCAAATGCCCTCCTCATCAATTAAACTGGCCCAGACTAAGAGATTAAGCAGTTATCTTCTGGGTGAGGATATGTCACCTGGCAAAAACAAAGACCACGCATACTGCCTTGTTCAACAAGTAAATACCACAGTAACAGAAGAGTTTGTCCTCAGCCTTTGCGATCCAACATCGGACTGCAATCGAAAGCGGCACGTACACATAAAGCAGGAACAATTGCGGTGTATTTGTCACGTTGCCAGGCTAATTTGATCGTACCAAATTTCATTGCGGCACTCAGCAAAGCCTGACAGTGCCTCTGGGTGACATCTATGGGCCTGGTTTCAATGTAAATTGCCTGAGACTGTTTCCTGAATATCGTGTTTGTAAACTGTTCCCAGTGTATCCTGCTCAAAAAGTGCCGTCTCTAAACGAGTACGCAGCCTATTAGTATTTACAGAAATGTTAATGTGATAAACCAGAGCATAATGGAGTCTGATGGAACGGAAAATGGGATTTAGGACGTGGAGTTTGTCCATTTTGTATCCTGATAAGCTTCATATGATCATACAACAGCACTGGGAAACCGACAAAACAAACCGAATCCCAGCAATTACACGAGGCAATTACGAAGGCAATGCAATATGTCTGGTGACTCATTTAAATGGTCTATAGCTGCTTCTGACTGGCAATTAATAAATATTTTCCACCGGAGAAACGTTAGCCTTGACTAATGGCAACCGCGTTGTTCGTGCAACAGTTTAAACATTTACAATCCCAAACACATTTGCAAATTTATTACTGGGGTACTGCTCAGAGCAGACAAAGCAAAAGTGTGCGAGAACCAAAAGATCTCTGATGCCATTTGACAAAAGGTCACGAAATTGGTAATTCCTACAAACGCCACATATTCCATGCCTTTAAACTTCTCTGAAAGCAGTTCGCAAACATGTTGTTCCTTCATTCGTCACACATTTTCCTTAGTCCACAATCAGGTTAGTGTAAACATGCTTTTATATTTTAACAGGAGTGTTCCTAAAGCCTGCCTGGATCTTCACAGAGAGGTTCGTGGCATATAGCTCAGTGAGCCTTAAGTAGAAGTTCCTCCTGGTTGAGAGTTTCTCTTCAGGTGAGGCGCTGAGACACATGACGTTACAAAACAACGTATGGTCTTGTGTTTTTTAGGCCCCCTTTATCAATACATGTTAGAAAACTTTCTGTGCCCCAAGAGGACAAATTCTTGCATGTTGGGTAACAAAAAAAAATTACAAAAAACAGGGCTTGAGCCCCAGCAGACAATGCAAACATTATTAGCGTAATAACATTTTCAATTAGCTTTAACCCTCTTTACCAGATGCTAATGAAATGCAAAACCCGAAATTAATTAGAAAAATAATTTGTAATTACATATGGATTAAAAAGCCCTTGCAGGTCTAAACATGAATAATGGCTGTCCTAGATTTAGCCTAGTTTCTGCTAAATTCCTCCAGTGGCCATCCATGCATGTGCGTGGCTTTAATGAATACGCGCGTCACTCACTTTGCTATCGCGTGGAAACGTGTAAAAACACATGCATGTTTCCTTCCTGCAGTTCCACGCCTGTCCCTTTGGCCCGGTTATGGCACATTTGCATTGTGGATCATTGCATTTGTCATTTACAAAATTATGCCCCTTTGTGATTTTTTTATGTCACGTTACAACGAGGATGCAATTGACTGTAAAGGAATAACTGCTGACTGTGGGAGTACCTGCTGTGTTTGATATTGTACGGGAAAAGGAGAATGAAAGTGCTTTTCAAGACCTTAAAAGGTTGTTCTTGTTTCATATATTCAACATAAAGCACTCAGATCCACTGTAATCTTCTGAAGCAGACATGCAATTAAGAGTTGGGTTTGAACAGATTACCAGCATGCACTATGACCTAGAAGGCCTGAGTAAGACATCTGAGCATCCATGTTCT
Organism: Arapaima gigas; assembly: GCA_900497675.1. Taxonomy (NCBI): domain Eukaryota; kingdom Metazoa; phylum Chordata; class Actinopteri; order Osteoglossiformes; family Osteoglossidae; genus Arapaima; species Arapaima gigas. Next base: position 90,629 of record UFQX01000822.1, on the reverse strand, counting down.
ACAGCAGGTGTTCTAGAACAGGGGTTCCTGCTGCTGGTTGTGAACCCTGTCAAGTCTCTGGGTTTATTCAGAAAAATAAAAGGATTTATCAGTACAATAGAATGTTGAGGGGGATTCGGGAACTATTGGAATTTGGACCATAAGAGGTTTAGTTTCTGGCCTCAAAGTTTTTTTCTCCTATTCTCTCTCTTGGCAGATAGCTTAATTCGGGCAAAAAATACTACATAACAACAAAATAAATTTACTAGCTGAGATGCACAAATTTTGATGTTTACAACTGCATCAGCAATTTTTTTTTGTTTTGGAGTATTAAGAAAAAACAGAAATCTATTTATAAAAATGCTCACCATGAAAACTACAAAATGCCCACAGACTGAATTAAGTTCAATTCCACATTTAAACCTGAGGCTCCGTCGGACCTGCTGCACCACTGTGCAGGTCACTGCTTAGCCACTATTCTGCTTTTTTAATCACATATATTTCACTATATCCTAAATATTTTATATATTTATATATTTATATTTAATGATGTTTTTAAATATTTAAGTGCTAGAAATATTTTCCATTACCATCCATTACACACTTTCCCATTGTACACTTAAACCCATTACTACCTACTGTTAAAGGGTAAATGCTGTTTTTCTTAATAAAATTAATACATTTTTTCTGAAAGTAATTTAGTTCACGGTTGCAAATTAGCATTTAGCTTAATTAAACCTTACCATCTTTATTTTTTATTTTAATCTTCAGGGGCCAGAACAGATTAATTATTAATTAGCCACATTGTTAAATTTCATCATGACCAATAAATAACGCTATTTAATGCTTAAGTATAATAAACTTTTACTAACTGTAGGGCACCTCCTTGTACTGTAAGCATGCCTGAAAAAGTGCTTCACGAAGAAGAAAGCGTGACAAAGATATATGAAATCAGTGTCAGGATTTAACCAGTCATTAAATCAAACCTAATTAATTAGGAGCTCAGCTGGAATAAAACCCAGCTTACAGTGTGGGTGAACATCACTGAAGCTGAGGAGCTCTTGAAAAACAGAAATTTGTTGCCTTATACTAGCATCACACGACCTTTTCTGATGTTAAGATTATATGTTTATATGTCTTCTGTATCTAAAGACCTAGTTTCAGTTTGTAAAAGCAAGGCCACTGTCATTGTAACCTCACAAAAATAGTGTGCGTGGACAACTTAACACTCTCCTCCAAACTGAAGCCCGTGTCACTCTTATGCCCAAATCCTCCCAAAGTTTCTCAGCGTTTATTAAATCCCAGACTGCAGTCAAGCCAGTAGACATTTGCTTTGTTGGGTTTTAGCTGCTGGACAAATTACTCCGTCTGCCACAGCATGAGAGCTGCACAAAACAAAATGAAAAACGACTGTTTGAAAAGCCCACAGTTGGCCCAGGCAAAGCAGGCCAGCTGTTTTCTGTTACCAACAACAAGGAACCATAAATTATGCTCTGAGCTCTTTTGTAAACAGACATTAAGCTGAGATCGTAGTTCACCAAAGCAGACGTTTTTTGAGTGGCTGAATGGACAGTACAAGCCTATGAATATCCCACGTCCCTGCTGCATACCCTCAGTAATGAATCCCACCTAGAAGAGCCTCCATAACAACACCCCAGTGCTGCCTGAATAGGATCCCCTTACCTACATACCCTCCTCCTCATCCCCTTGTCTCCAGAGCATTTCTGTTTACATGTCAATGCAGACCCCCTCTATGACTCTTTATTAGTCAGTCAGGCCACGATCTCAGCAAGGGCTGTTTGGAAGGGGAGAGTAGGGGTCTTCAAGCCTACTAGTGGTGATTAATAGACTTTTTGGTGCACTGTCTCCACAGAAAATAGAGAGAGAATGAAAGGATAACATCCGTTTCCCATCTGTGTAATTAAAGTGATTTTCCATGGTCCTTTATTCCTCAGTGTCCCTAGGTTGGCTGTTGAGACACATTTTACAGAAGCAGAGAGGACCAGTCATGAACTCTTCTGGAAGAGGGTGAATTTGGGGATGATAAAGGGAAGCGAACCATCAACCAGCCAAATGACAAAGTGTCTTTTTTTTTTGTTCTAGGCACCTTTAGAACCATGGACTTCTTTAAAATTGAGTGTGCGATTCCCCTTCACTGGAGCCGGAAACAAAACGTGTGGCCCACAGGGGAGACAGAGTACCAAACACACATACACACACAATACCCTGAAAACAGAATCACAAAACAGAATGTGTCCAAAGAATATACGCAAAAACATGAGTCTCACCTTGAAACGCACAAACATTCATATATCTGTACCAGCTTACCATACTGGTTACCATACTCACTCACTCATTGGCTGTTTGGCCTTTTCAGGGCTGCCATGTTCAGACTCTATTCACAAATCACTGGGCACTAGGTTAGAAGGGGTACACCTTGGGCAGAATGCCAATCTATTGCAGAGTAACCAGACACATATCCACTCCTCTCAAACAAATACACCAAGTTACAAACCCCTAGTTGCAAGAAAGAGAGACAAGAGTTCAGAGTCTGCTTGCTGCTTTGATCCCCTTCTTCCCAACACCCTTGTCCACCTTAAACAGCTCCAGAATAAAGCCTGATTGAAATCAGAGTTCCTCTCTCTATGTCCTCTTGCAAGAAGAACCAGGACGCTGTCACAATACACTATGTGAAAACAAGGTACTCTTGTACCGGAAAAGCCGTCAACAATAAATTTAAATCAAGTTCTGCTAAACAGAAGAATTTTAATGTGCAAAGTACCGTGTACAGCGATGTTGGCTTTTTGCTTCATATTGCTGAAGTCTACATTGAAATTAAGCTCTTTAAATGGAAGTGTTTTGACAGGAAGTGAACCATTCAAATGACACATCAGTAGAAAAGTGTTTGCATGCACCATCTCACAGAAACATGACCTTATCAATGATGTTCACATCTTGCGTCATTGGGCCATTACACAGTTTGCTGAGGAAAACAAGGACTACATCCACATTTGGGATGTCTGGTGAAAAAAGGACTTATGGTTTACGAAGACAGCATGAGGACATCTGCCCGAGCCTTCCCGGGGCTAGGAAGTTCTGAGACTGAAGCTGAAATCCACAGTACCACTTCACGCTAGTCCTCGTCATTTCACCGCTCAAGAAGTACTGACGTGTAGATTTGGTTTGTCCACTACCATAAATTTGTTTCAGATACGCTTCCCATCATCTCTTCCCATCCAAGGTCATAAACCGGTTCTGTGGCCATACACGAGGTGCCCTAGAGGCCCTCAATCTCATGTCGGAATGGGAAGAAGAGCTGGTGAGTGCTGCATGGACAAAGAGGCTGAGCTAGACTTTGCGGTTCTCATGGGAGGAGCTTTTAAACGGTTTTTACTCGCAGAATCATTAATATTTTACAGAGTGTAATAGCCCTTCAGGCCTGGGACTGGGCTGGCACGAGGATTATACTACACAACTCTCATTAAAACACTGTCTGATGAGCTTTAATTCCAGGCCCAGGAAATGCTTTGGTAATAGTTTTGTGCTAATTAAAGTACTACATCTTAGCCTTTTCTTTGTCAGATGGGAGGGTCCTGCCTTTCCCTGACTTCTCTTTGTTTACTTGCCTTCAGTGCCCCTCTACTTCAATAAGAGCTGGGGTGTATTTCAAAAAGTAATAGCCCTATGGGGAGGAGGATAATGTTAGGAGGTTAGGCAGCTTCTATCACAGGCAGACCAAATGAATCGAATCCTGTCATTAGTGCATCCAGTCACGGAGGGGGCTAGTGGGATGGTTAAAATCACCCAAGTGCTGAGAAATGACATTGCCGACACGCAGTGGTGAACACGCGCTGTTCTGCGAGCTGTTAGGACACATCTGGTGTCCTGTCTGCACCCACCCTCCCGTGCCTCTCAGCCTCAGTGCCTAATCTGCAGCACAGTTTTACATGTCAGAATGATGTGTTTGCTTCTGCATACTCCACAGTACATTGGTTTGTCCTAAGTGGTCCTACTGTTACCTACCACCACCGTACACGTTTAATTCAGACAAGGAAGCTCGGCTCACAGAATATCCTTCTTTAACACGCATCGACATTAAATGATAAGCACATCAAAAAATGCATTGCACCGATATGAGAATGTTTTTAGTTCCGAGACCTTTTCCCAGTATCTGATGATCGTAGTGACTGCATACCTGACTATGCTGTATTCTCCAAAGGTATCTTTTTAGATGCTGTTACACAGTGTAAACTGTATTTCTATTTTACTACAATTGTTAACATCTGCATTTTAAATTTCATTTCACTTTTTTAAAAAGTTTTCAGCAACCTTTTAATATGGAGCCTCTGGTTGGAACTACAAGACATAAATCCGGATGCAAGTAGTACACATTTATTTTCTCTACTGCAGTACAAGTTCAAGGTGGTATAGCAGTGCCCAGCGTTGCATCTGTAGTCTCTCGATCACACAACTGCACTCCAGCACAAGTTTGTCACATGGTAGGAGTAAAAGGGGTGTAAACAATGTGAATCGGAAAGACTTTAAGCGCCTCTCGTTTGTGAATATGGATCATAACCATTTTGACAGCTGGTACTGACTGATGGTGGATCACCTGCAGGAGCTCTGACTCCCTCATTAAAGACAGACTCCGGGTGTGTATGAGATTTCGATTCCCTCCACGGCCCACTGTGTACGTCAAGACCAGCTTTGGGCTATGCAAGCCCGTGCTCTCCCACTGACGATATTTCACCAAGAGAAGCATTACGGCTCCAGCCGGATAACAACCCCCCGCCCAAATCACAATTTGGTGTACCTCTGTAGTTTTCCATTTGCTGACATTTCAGTCCTTGTGGTCGGCCTGGCTTCAGCGGGTCCTGCAGGCGGGTCTCCTGAGAAGCGCAGCAGCAGTCGAGACCTTGTCCCCTCCCGTTTCGAAACGCTTGCAACTGCACACGATGAGACATGCTCCCTGACACGGGTACAAAGCTGGACATCCCGAACATTGCAAACCTACAGAGCTGGACCGCTGCTGACACGCCAGCTTTAGGGCCGTTGAAATGTGACCTTTTCAAAGCTTCTTCCTTTCCCAATTTCCCTGCCGTCTAGGGGCCCGTTTTCCTCCGTACTTATCTTTACCCCCCCCTCTCCCTACTGCTCTCAAACAGGAGCGTTTCATTGCAACCCTCACGCCACGCAAGGTTAATCTGCGCAAACATTTGCGACTCCTAATTTATCAGGCGATCAAACAGGCCCTGATGTTTGTGTCAGGCAGCACCGCGCTGCTCCGCTCATCAGCCTTCCAATGACAGCCTGATGTTGACAGGGCATTAGAGGCAGGTATGTTGGGGGGTTTGGACAGGAGGGCAAGGGAGGGGGATGGCAGAATGTCCCAGAGGGAGAGTGGGCTGGCATGTTGATGAGCCTTTATCACACCCTGCCACCTCTCCCTCACTCTCCTTCCCGCTCGACTCCCTTGTCGCCACCTCAACTGCAGCACGCAGTGGCAGGACTAATTTGGCGCCATGTTTATTCACAGCCCTCCGGTGAGCAAAGCCCTTGATGAATAAACCCCTTTGACTGTTGATTTTTCTCCTGATGAGTGGGAAAAGTGCAGCTCTGTTTTGATTTCCATTCCTTCCTAGGGAAGGACATGTAATGGTTGCCTCCACTGGCTACTAGATCATTTATTTTTCATAGACATAAAGAATTGCGTTTTAAGGCTGCGGGCTCCTTAATAAATTGACCACTCTGTTCTAGTTCTTGAGGCCTACTGGGTTTGTTTTTTGTTCCACTTCACTGCTTGACAAAAGCCAATATTTTTCTCACTTTTTAAACAATAAATCGAGGCAAAAGGTAAGTCAAAACCGACTTTCCAAAACTTGAAACATCCAACCTTGTAAAAAAGTAGGATACAGTATGCTAACCTTTGCAAAACTTTCTGAAGAAAAAGCACAATATTCCTAGTGCTGGACCAGTCATTCTAGAAGGCCAGTTTAGGTTGATTTTGTTGCATCTAAGACCGACGTTTTCTCAACCCTGCTCATGACCTTCAGTCTAAATTGGTTGAGAAGAAACACTACCTCTTTAACAGCTTAAATTGCTCCTTTTAATCGTTGCAGCAAACAGGTGTTTCTGTATTACGTTAAATCATACTCAGGTGTTACTTCTGATTAATATATTATTGAATAAATATGCACCTGCAAGCACAAATCAGTGAGTAAAAGGTGTTTAATTACTCTATAATTTGGCAAAGTGTTGAAAGTTGGGGCTGAGCAGGATTGGTCTCAGAGACAAAGAGATTGTGTTGCTGTTCTCTCAATGACTTGCATTTGGTTCAGTCTACTTGACAGACATAGTGCAGGACCAAGCCAAATTTGTGCAAGTTTTTTTTCCCCCCCCATTTGTGTAACAGTCATTAGTTTTATGGTGATTTTAAGGAGAATGTGATTAACGCTGCCTTTTAGATGGTTAAATAGACGCAGCCTAATGTTAATCGCAGACGTATTCAATCATCTTAAACAAAGAAAGAACAAATGCACGATTTTATTTTTTTTTGAATGTTGTATGTAATGTTAAGATAATGACGTTAATATAATTAAAATAATGCTTTGCGAAAATAAACTGAGCTAAAACATAATAAACAGCTTATTTAACTACAGCTGTTAGTTATGTACTGCAAATCTGTAATTGTAACAAAACTATACATTTTTATAGAGAAATTTATGTAAAAACATTAAGGCGGCTTGCTTGAAACATATTGAAGCATATTAGATACTCAGTCAGATATGTACCTTTTGCACATTCTTTCCATTAGCCATTTCTAACAAGACTCAGTTGTGTTATTTTTAAATGAGTCGTGAAGGTGAAATAGTCTCTTAAGCTTAAAATGTTGCTGCTCTAAATGTTTTTTTTGGGGGGGGTGGAGAGAGAAAAATGACTGATACTGTATTTTTTGAATGTCGAAGGGTCAGTGTTTAAAGTGTTAGCTGAATTGAAAGTACTCATAAACTGAGTAAAATACAATGAAAAAGTTTAGGACTATAGCTATGGTCCGCACAGTAAGATTAGTTACATTCGCGAAGTGATGTATTCTCTGCGTTATTAGATTATTCATTTATTCAGACAGCTTTTGTTTAGTTGGTCCTTTAGTAAATTCTTCCACTCATAATTCTGCTTTACCATTTCATAAATCTTTGGATAAAAGAAACAAGTGGTAAAAAAAGGCTTTTTTTTGCAAAGATTAGATACTCAGTACTGAAAGACTACTGTATAAAAAACCTAGCCTCTAGTGCGACCGCTGAATTATCTTGTATTTATACATTACATCAGTTCATTCATACGTACTGTACACATATATGCTTCAGTGCACAAACGCACAGGACGGCAGTTAGCCGAACCGTCAAACTGTTGGAAAATTGTGCTTCTTAACAATATCGTACTTAGTATACAAAAAAACATTACAGATAGAAATCATAATAGAAACTTTGTGTTTGTTCATGTTTAGGCCTCACACACTGCATAATACAGTGTTTCTTTTCTAGGACTCTGGTCTTAAATATTTACTTTTCACCTGCACACTGTTTATTTCCACTAACCTCTTCTCTCTCCCTTTCTCTCACTCTCTTAAAAATGCAGCAGTGACTGATGCGGAGCAGACAGCTGGTGGGTCCTTAAGTCCATCTTTCTGCCAAGCTGACGGAATCAAATTGCATCTCGAGAGACGCCTCCCGTTTCACACACCCCTCTGATGCCTTTCTCTCAAACAAGCAGAGTCATGTAACTCAAACCAGGTTTGCTTTCGCCCCAGTGGTGTACTAGTGAGACGTGTCTCAGGCTTTTATTATAGGAAGATCAATTTGCATGTCTGGAATTATGGCGTGTGTGTGTGTTTCTTTTGTTTTCTGTCTTTCCCTCTAACCCCTAATTCTTTTTCTTTCCATCTCAATTCTCTTTTTGTCCTTCTACACCACCTGCCCCCGCACTCTATCTCCATATCGTCCCTTTTTCTCTTGCTTTCCCCCTTTATTTGTTCCACAAACTCTTTGTCTCTCCTTGCTCGGTCCCTACCATTTCTTCTCTCTCCGGCTCTCTCTTTCCTCCCCTTAAGTCTTACTCTGTCTCTCACCCTCTCCCTCCGACCGCCTCGGCTGCTCTCTCCTCCCCTTCTTTCCCTCTATCTTTCCCCTCGCTCCTTGCTTTTCCTGACAGCCCATCTGTTTGCTCCCAGGTCTACATTTTAAAGGCCCATACACCTGTCAAAATGTCTCGGAGACAAAGGGAGGCAAAGAAAAAAAGCGAGAAGAGAAAATATCACCAGCTGATGAGCTTTAACAGCGGCTCAGGCTCAAATCCGTGACAAAGGAGCACATAGAAATCTGTTAATTACCGCTTAGCGGGGACGATTTTAATGCGCTTGCAGCTGTTTATTTGGTCACTGCTCACTTGAAGCGCTGTCGTTCACAGAGGACCCTTCCAGCCAGGGACACATGGTCACTGACAGACAGACAGATGGGGTGTGAGGTAGCCATTTAGCCTCTTGTCAAGGTTGAAAGCTGTGTGTATTTTGTCTACGTTGCCGTATGCTTAAAAGGAGGGGATGCTCCTGAGTCTTCTCATTCCTGCTGGATTGCATGTGCTTTATATTTCAATCACAATAGCCTTGTTTTCTCTGACTGCTCTTCCCTGCAGTAACCTGTGGCATGTCCTCAGGGAGATGGCTTTGCTGGGTCCTGCTGAGGGAGGACAATAATGAAATGTACTTTATAATTAAGAGTCAGTTGAATTGGCAAATGGCCGATCTAAATGGCATTCTCCACTTAATTTGTATAGCAAATTTTACAAGATAAACAGAAAGCCTCGGTGTTGCATGTGCGTAGCTGTCAGGGTTTAATAGAACCAGTATGTTTCTATTAAACCCTCTATTTTTTTTTTGCCCTTCATTGTATGGGTGATACAAAACAACTTGCTGTTTTTATTAATGAAATGAGATCATTCTCAGTACCTGCTTTTAATTCAGTGTTAGTGATCTGTCAGTTTAATTGTATTCTAACAGCAAGCATTAGAGAAAAGGAAGCAAAATGAATCACTGTTAGAGATTTTTTGCTTTGAGCGCAGTTCAGGTACCTTCAGGTCTGCATTTCATATTCAAAACCGGTGCTCTGTTCTGGGATGCAAAAATGGATTTTCTGTTTTCAGTGTGGCAGCTTTCAAATGGAGGTTTGCACGGCCTGTAATGAAGTCACTGAGCATTTACAGAAAATTGAAAGAAGTTCCAAAGGTCCGATTTTACATAAATACCCTGTGCCGCACACTGAAAGAATCTGAGAGAGCACTATGTATTGAAATAGGTCCATGTGTTAATCTGCTGGGATCCAGGGCTATTATCAGGGTTATTATCATTATCTTGTTCCCTTGACTGATGCCCACTGGGTGAATTGACAGGGGAATCTCACAGAACCTAAAAAAACACCTAATTGTCTTCTACAGCATTTCCAGGGAGCCCCTTCTGTTTTTTTCATGATGCCTTTGACACCTTCTAATGTCTCCCCTGTGAACTTAGCAGCAAACTAAGGTGACTGCAGCTCCATTTTAAAATACTTATGACTGTTGTGTGGTTTGAGATATATTTGGGGTGGAGTACACTATATGGAGAAAAAACAGTGGCTCGTGGATCCTTCTGTCTTCAGAGAATACTTGCAGTGGTGTACTAACCCGGGGAGTTATTAACATTTTAAAGATTAGATGGAATATGTTATTACTACTAAAAATAATTGTGTCACACTGTGCATAGGAGGGATGCCAAAGGAAAGCTCTTCCCCGGGTGCCAAATACCTTAGGCATGCCCCTGGACATCTAGAAATGCGATGGAAAACATACAAGTTTCTGTGAGTGATCGTATCCTACGGCATGTTCTAAGCGATTTCATCCTTCGCAGAAACCGCTATCTAGGAGTCCATGTAACAATGATGTAACAGGTCCAGAGCGGGCAACTCTGTGACAGGCCATCAGTCCAGGTGCACCCACCTCTCTGTCTCCTGTTTCTCCCACTGGACCCTTGTGCTTGTCTGCCTGCTTTTCTTTTTTCGCTTTTTTATTTTATTGTTCTAGAGGCACATAACACAAGGTAATAAAGGACGAGTGATGGGCTGAACTTGGCCCCATCCGGCACCCGTCTGAAAAACCTCTCTGGATATAAACAGCAGGGAGTCTTTGGCAAGGTCTCCAGCTTTCTATGTGGTTATTTTTTGGGGACAGTCCATCTTACTGAGTAGCACAAAACCAAAGCTAAATCTTTGTAAAGTAACAGACATCCATGTTCCAGTTAGTATAATTATATGGTTAATTTATATATATATACCACATTTTACAAATGCTTGATCTTCGAAAACACACTTTAATGAGCATCTTTTTGTAATGAGACTATCTTAGTGCAATGATTTTGATTTATAAACAATAACCCGGGTTTGAGCTCTGATGTACCTTTCGTTCATGCAGCACAAACTGCAGCGTAAGCACAAATTGTTAGTTGCCCCTGAACACACACAAATACACCAAAAGCAACAAAAGGTGGGCAACCAAATATTACAAATAACACAGTAATAAACCTCAGGAATTAAACCATAATGGGCATAATAGAGAGTTAGTGCAGTACACCAAAACGCTTATTGAATATAAGAGAAACAACAGATACAGTATGTAGCAAAGCATTATGGGAAGGGTCCACAATCCTGGGTGGAGTTGTAGCACTTTCATCACACCTTGCTATTGGGAGTATATGTGTGTAAATAGTTTGCTTAACCATTATGGGGAGCTACAGGAGAAATACTGGCACTGATGGAGTTCACTGTGTTGGAGAGTTTCAGTGTGGTGAGGTGTGTCATGGTGGTCAGGGAGTACTGCTGTGGCAGATATGATGTGTAGAAATAAAGTTTGAGGTCTCACTTCCCAAATCCTCCGTTTGTGAGACAGGTACAGTAGTTGGAAACCTTAAATATAATTGATATTAAAAATAATGGGGTTACATTTTTGATTTATGAATTTTTGGACTGCACACAGTTTTTTTGGGACCAATAAAGCAAGGGATTGCTGTTTTGCCTTAACCTGGCTACTCTAGGGCTGAAAGCAGAGTTCATTTGCTGTTAGTGAGAAATAGATGCTCAGCTACGAAGAGTTTTCGAACGCCCTTGGTTGGCAGTCAGCAAACACAACACAGGTTTGTTGAAAGTGCAGTTACTCTAAGTGGGAATAATGGAAGCACTGCATGGGTGGTTTCTGCTCCAGGTTACGTAACATTGAGACTGAGTGAACACAATGACACAACTGTTTATTTATATATTTACTTTCAAAAGTAGAATAGAGCTTTGGTGAAATATAAAACAAAATTACCCAGTGGAGCCACTGCAAGCTTGAATAGGCTTAGAAAGCATCTTTTTAATTCCTACTGATAAATCCTTTCTGACATGTTCACTGCCAAGATACCTTAAAAGTTTTCCTGACGGCGAGCCAGAGCTTTGCCTTTTTCGTGCACATGCAGTTTCCAGGCCTCGTTCAGCAAGCTTTATGTTCCTCTAATTTTTCCTCTGATCTGCGTGTGGCATCGTGGGACGTCTCACGGGGCCGCTCATGAAAAACCGAGCAAAATGAAGGAAGCGGGGATGTGTTTGTTAAACCCCTGTCATCTTTAGGAGTCTGAAATGTCACAGAGAATGGAAAGTAAACAGGATGGGAACCCCCAGGGAGGGGACTGCAGTGGTGAGGGGGGTGGGGGGGTGGGCTCTGACAGTTGCCTTTCAACAGCACTTAATAAGGAAGAGAGTGTATCTTCCCTCATTGGCTCGCATTATCTCTCAAAAGCGACAGTGATTTCTGAGTCAGAACTTGGAATGGCAGTCAGGGCCACCAGAAAAAGCTGAGATGCCTCTGTGTCACAGCTTTGTCTCATTGCCAGTAGCCCACTGGTCCTCAGTTTCCCTGTCAAAAAGCTTGAGCTCACAGAAAAAGCACTTAAATTTTCTGCCATTAGTAATTACCGACAGACAATAAAGGTCAAGAGATGTTCTTAAAATGTACTCTCCTGCCTTCCCAGGCCTGTTCAGATGCACTGTTGACATACATAGTACATCAAACACGATGTTCACCAAAAAGTAGCTTTTAGAACCAGAATGGCTACATAAAGGATATACTGAACATGTGCTTTGCTTCTTTAAAGAACTGAGGACTGCCATCAGATTTTATTCCAGAAAACCTAAAAAAATGTTGCTAAAAGTAGTGATTAGGCTATTAATTCTGGATCCTATAAAATCCCACACAAGTGTTTTGTCAGCTGACAGATGAGCTTGTCTCGTGGATGGCAGGAAGAGTACAGCAGGATCTACCTGCACCACCTGCCATTCTGGGAAACAGCTGTTGGCTCCTCTCTCTGGTAGCTGTACTCTGTCTGTCTCTCGCGGATCCTGCTCTGTGGGATGACAGGAGCGCAGGTCCTGTGACCGGTTGCCATGGTGAAGATGGATTGGCTCCACGCGGTGGTGGCGGTCTGGCACTAATGAGCCGACGGAGTGGCACGGTGTCTGGGCGCCCTCACCCCCCCCTTTCACCTACTGTCTCCCCCAAACCTGTATCTGATATTAGACCCTCAACATATCAGGGCTACCAGTCTGTGTCCTTTGGGTTACCGCTCATCAGCTGTATTTCCTTGCAGCGCGTGTGCGTGCAGGTGTATCCGTGCATGCCTATGAATATTTTTGTACTTAATTACCCACAGTCCTTTAGAAAGACGTTGCTTGTTGACTTTTCTTTAAATTTTAATTTTTATTTGGAATTATACACTCAAAACATGACGTGCTCAATTTCCAAAGCAGTCACTCACAGTCATGTGGCGGTTGGACAGTCTTGGAACGTGTCTGGTAATGAATGGCGGTGTTTGGTTTTATTTTGATTTGTATTTTACATGATTTTAAATGAGAAACATGTAAAACTAATAAAATGCGAAACAGTCTAGTATCAATACACGAGACAGATAACGTTCTGCAAACAAAACTTCATAACACACGCATCTGGTTTACCTTTCAGTATTTCAGTCAAACTGCAGCTTGCGAGTAAATTGAAGTTGCAAAAAAAATCTTAAATGTCACTTCAGGGCTGGGAATGACATTCAACTATTGTTGACCTGCAGAGTAACTTTTGAGTGTTTCATCCCTGTAGGCGGTAATGTATAAATACGAGCATAAACATTTAAAATCAAGTAGCTCCTCCAGGATTGAAGGCCTTTCTTTATGTATGCCAGCCTCATTAGTTGCCTGAGATTCTCCACTTCCACACCCACGTTGATATTTGTATTATGTGCATAAAAGCAATACACACACGTCCTAATCATGCCACGTACTCGGTTCCTCCCTGCTGATTTTTGGCTTCCCTCATTCGTCTCACTTAGAGTAAGCACAGCCATTTGGCCTTGTGCTCTATGGAGACATCATCTTTACTGCTTCACATCTGGAAGACATACTGAATTATTCAGTAATGTTATTTAAATGATTGAAAGCTTTGGGACCATTTTTTCTTACATCCAAATAAGGAAGGTAAAAGAATTGAAACATAAAGCTTATAAGTAATTCTGATTCAGGTGTGAGCGGGGATGTATGTGGACATGGTGTGTCAGCAGTTTCTTTTTAATTTCATAAAAACTCATTTCTTTGGTTGGGCATATCACTTTTGGATCAGAATCATCTTATTTTGACTATTAACACGGAAATCTCTTGATATCTATTTGAACTGTATTATTAGGTATTCAATAGGTATTCTTATGGTGTAGGCATTTTCAATAGAATCAACAGTCAGCATTATTTCATTTCATCGGGGGCTTACTGGGTGGGGCAGAAAGGGCGAGGCAGGGCTATAAAAAATTGCGGGGAATTTAAAAAGCAAAAACAGGTGCCCAAGTGGAATTTTGGGGTGACTAAAACAGGTGAACACAAATGAAAAAATTATTTCCCTCAATGCGATGCTGCTGTATACATGTACCCAGTTGTATTTAACTGTTGTGGGGTGTTATGGGGGGACTGCTGACCCCCTCACTGTTTAACATGTTCAACAGTTTGGGTGTGCGTGAGTCAGTGTGTTTTGTCAGTGCTTCTGTTCTGCACAACACTGTATTTTGGGGGTGTTGTACACATTGGGCACACCCCTGCATTTCAAATGATTTACTTAATACCATGCAAAGGTTTGATATACAATGTAGGGGGTTTTCTCCTTGCTTAGTGCCCAGTTGTTTTGCCATAGACTCCAGACAGCAGCAGCTCTGTCCAGGACAAGCAATATAGAATAAGGGATGGATGAAGGGACAATGTTCTTAGAGATGCTGAATTCAAAGGGAAAAGCATTCAATTTGTATACAGTATTTCTTTGATGGTGTGGCACTTCCTGCTGCTTAAGATTTTTAGGATAATAAAATTGTTACGTATGGTTTTCATAAATGAGAACCTGGATGGAACTCCGCTTTCGGCAAAGTGGATCATGGGCTAGACTGTGGTCTTCAAAAGCTCAAAAACTCTTTGTTGAAACACTTTGGAATAAATGCATGGAAGTGGCTGCCAAACATCATGCGGATAAACACAAATGTCACATCTGCATGGCTTTGAATTAATTAATGTTTTCTAATGCAGGAAACATAATGAGGCGGCAGCAAAACCGCAGCTCCTGATTTGAAGGATTAACTGGATCAAAATCTTCCTGCCCCCACATACCCTTCCCAGTGTTTTCTTTTGTCATCTTGGTCTCAGTGGACCTTCTTTATCTCTTTAGTCTTCACAACAATAAAAACTATAAAAAGACAAGCGGAAATCAAACAATCATTTTAAAAAATCAAGAAAAACAAACGAGAAAACAACAGATGCCGCCGCTTTTACAGTACGGCAAATACAAATATACAAATCGTGCTTTTTTTTCATTTGTTTCTTCTGGTGGCTTGTTCTTGCTCATTCTCTCCTTATGCTCTGACTATCGGCCCTCCTTACATGTATAAATACAAATTATGGCGTAGTAAAAAAAAAAAGCAGAATAGGCAGATGATGCGTCTTAGTGCTTCACAGAATGACAGAAATGAAGCTGTTGGTGAAGCCCTCACATGAATTTGATGATTATTATTATCTTGTGCAGAAAATTAACCTAGGCCTCTGTGCAAAGCAGGAATAACAAAGGACTCAAGGTGGATTACAAAGGGTCGATGCAAAAGGGACTCAACCTTTTTTAAGCCTGATGACTTCCTGATACGCACAGGGGCCGCCCTCATCAGGACCCCACAGTCTCAGTGGGGGCAAGCCAGACAGGAACAGTTCTGGCCCTATTGTCACTGGGTTCTGGTCTTCTGGGTTTTACTCTGACAAGCTTTTTGATTCAAAGTACATCCCAGAAATCTTCTCGGGAATCTGCGCTACTCACTCCCAAACAGCATCAGCCCAACCTGATATTTGTGGAGGAATGTTTCAGATGCTGTGTGAAGATTAAAAAAAAACAACAGCATCAGATATAAACTCAGCCAAAAGTGTCCAGGCATGTTGGCTGAATACCATGTAAAGAAAAAAACAAATGTTTACTGGTACTGCAGCTAACAAGCACCATCACTAAGTAGCTTCCCTGAATATTATCCAGTAAAAAGAAAGGCAACAGCAGGTTTAAATCTTAAAATAATACCAAAACTAACATCATCCCCTGGAAGATAGAATATAACAGTGACAAATGTATCCAATTTATGAACATAGGTCAGGTTTAAAAATGTCAGTTTTGATGCTGTTTTGGTTTGCTGCCTCGCACCATGATTAATAACAATGAGGAGCCCCCGTGACCTTTGTGATAGATTTATGGACTTTGCAGTGCAATAACTTTGCTTTGTTGCACGTTAATTTTCTTTGGATGGATATTTGTCACGGAAAGGGCTCCTAGCTTGCCCTTTACCCCTCTCTCCACCCTCATACAGTTAAACTTATTTCTGTGCATACGTGCTGCAGCAGCTTTTCTGTAAAATGTGATAAGACAAGTCTCATGGCAGGGAGAGACCCGAGTATGGTTGACGCCAAGATTTTAAATGTTAGAGCCTTGCTCAGCAAAGGTTTGACAAGGACTAAGCGAAGAAGTTCTGTAATGTGGTTTGATGGCCATTGCCAGCTTGATGGTAGGTTAAATGGACCGCCTGGGTAGCTCTGCTACAAAAGGAGAAATACTAGGGAGGCTTTCTCCTGTGTATCCTTCTTCACTGTCAGCAGTACAGAAATATTAACTTTAGATCTTTTCATGGTATGAGCTTTCCTATAGGTACAAGTTTAAAAAACAATAAAATTCACATACTGGAACAAACTGGAATGTGAACCTGCTCCCGCTTCTCTTTTGCTCACAAGTGATGTGATTATCCTTATGAATGCAAGTCATAAGCATGCTATTTGTAAAAAAAACATTTCTCTTCTCATTTATACCATTTCTAACCAAGACAAGAAAATTGACTGCATTGATATGAACGGGCGGCAGAGGCTGCTTGTGCTGGGGCTGCTGGGATGGCCATTTCTGGAGAAGAGCGCACAGCTGCAGCAGTACTGTGTGCCAGCTGTGGAGAACATCTTGTGGATAGCCAGTAAGCAGGATGCAGGAAACACATTGCATCCTATAATCTCCATAAACCATAATACCGTTGCACGTAAATCTTCGTTGAACAGTGATGTTTACAAGAAAAAAACATGCTTGTAGGGATTAAAAACGAGCGACCACGAATAAGGCACAAACTTTTATTTCCGCTCATGTTTCCAAAAAAGAACAAAAAAATCTGCTCCGTTAGAGGCAGAATATCTGCAGTTAAAATCAGTTTTTATTGGGGAATGATACTAGTTTCAGCGGATTCTTCAGTACTAATGAGGTACATCCCCCCACCTAATAAGACTCTTAAAAGCTTAATAGAGTTTGCAGATCAATTTCATCCCCATATTTCCCTGGGAGCAATATTATTATGCGGTTCTTTCATATAAAAATGTAAAAAAAATTAAAATATACTCCATTCTTTTATTAAGTGAAATGCTGAAAACTATGTTGCCTATAAAATGTCTGAATGTGTCAGTGAATGAGTGTGCAATAGACTGAACTCTCATTCAGGGTGTACCTTGCTTTAAACCCTATACTTCTGGGAGAAGCAATTCACAGAATTGTAAAAAAACATTTATTGACACTTATTAATTTCAAACAGAAGACTCAGTGTGCTGATATATGATCCTATGAAAATCTGTAAATTACTGTTTGTGTTTTTTTTTTAAAATAAAACATGCGAGGTATTACTTGCATTTGACTATGCCAGCTTTGGTAGGCAGTGGTATAAACAACCACCACAATGGCCTAGATTTTTGGTCATTTGACATCTTCTCATCCACGCCACTTTTCTGAGACTAACTGTGGAAAACTGTACGATCATAATGCACTGTTGTAAGCGTATGCAAGAGTGCGTTCTCTGTGAGACCAGTTTAAAACTGATGCTGAATCCTCGATTCCTCTACAGCACAAAGCAGGTAAATCGATGATATGCTGACATCATGGACCAGGAGCAGGCCCTTATTGTTTCAATGTTTGTTCAATGTTTTTCTTCATCTCTTCTTACTCGTGTGCCTGATGGAAATGCAAAACAGATGAAGTCCTGTGCCCGGTGGCTTGATCGCCTCAACCATGCTGACCTACATTTGTCATCAATCTTGACCTCTGACTGCTGGAGGTCAACTGCTGCATTGGCTGGAAGCAGCGAGGGGGGGGCAAGCCAGTTTTCTGTACTCATCAGCCATGGTTAATTTCATGAATTTACCAGGGTGACAGGAAGGCATCACAGCTAAGCTAGACAGTGACAACAATTTCTATTGTATTCCCTTTTTGTTTATGCATACATATATACATAGTAAAATGTGTGCATATGCTTAGGTCTGCACTAAGTCACTAAGATGCTAATAACCTTCATAAAGAGCTCAATAAACCACTGGAGGATAATAAATATAAGCTAGTTCAAAGACAATTGCCCAGATGACCATAAAGTATGGTATAGACCAAGGAGACACGCCTATTCCCACTGCTATTCTGTGTAGACCTGAACCCCCTCAGCCAGATCATCATTAAGAGTGGTTATGGAAACAGGTTCAGGAGTGAAGCTACTATCAGCCATTTCCTGTACATGGTTGACATCAAGTGTTATGCTACATCTGAAAGAGACATTGACTCCCTAATCCACCTGACCTGGATCTACAGTGGCAATATTGGGATGTTGTTCAGACTAGAGAAGTGCAACAGGATTGAATGTAAAAAGACCCCTAAGCTTGAGGAGTGGCTCCATCAGATCCCAGGTATGACAACTTTGGTCTCAGTCCAGAAGAATGCAGTTGAAGAAACAACAAAAATACTGTGCCATACTCTCAAACTCCTAGGTCTCTAGTAAGAGGCCTAAGACTGAGGAGAGTTACAACTCACAGGGGAAAAATTGGGCCAGAAGGGAATTTACATATGTGGGGATTTTTTTATATATATATATATATAAAATGTAGTTGAAGTGCATGGTCTGTGAGAATGGCTGTTCTGTTTCTCCAACAAAAAGGCTGCGTTAAACTCTGATCTCATTGTTGTAATCCCACTGAACAAGGCTCTCCAGACCTGATGTGTAAGTGGTCACTAGGAAAGTTGTGAGTCAGTCGTACCTGGTGTTCACAAATATCACGTATTAAATCAGCACACTTGTAGTCGTTCATTATTGGTGATTCATACTAAAAATTATTCCATGTGAAACAGGTGAAGACATGCTGAGATTATTATAACGCTGCTAAATTGTTTTCCTGCTACTGAGGGTTGAAGGCGAGTGAAAAAAAAATTGTTACATACATCGAATGCACTGGAATGTTACATAATACGAGAAGTATAATAACTGAAACAGCATGTTACGTTGTAGAAAACAAAACTGTTTCGAAACCGAAGTGTAAACATAAAGTAAATCCAAAAACCTACAGAAAAAGCTGCAAATATTAATAGAAGTAGCATTCCAAATATTAAAAACAGCTGTTGACCTTGGAAAATGGGAATTCTTGCGCAAGCAATGAACAAGCAATAGTAGAACGTTGCAGAAAGACGACGGCCGGAAGATGTGAGTGACATAAGCTTGCTGGCCCGTCTTTTTGTCATAACACAGGGTGAATCTTATGATTACATCAGCGTCACATCACACGCTGTAGAGTACCCGCTGTCAGTCCAACCCCAGAACAAACCACACATTCACAACTCCTATATATCAGACTTTCCACATCTAATCCCGGCAGCACTGAAACTGCAGTCGGCAGCTTCCTAGTTTAACTAATTTAACCTTGTTTTCTAGCACTGCAGTCATCATCTGAAAAGCTGCAGTGTGCAAAACACAGCCTCTCCTGATAAGATTAGAGGAACTCTATTGACTATACATTCGTCAGTTGCTATAACTGACTCATATTACTGTCAACATTGTACTTCCTAATTTTTGCATAGTTCTGGCTTGCCTTTCTAATATCTTGTTACGCCTTTATAATGAGGAATTTGCAATACTGCAGTATCACTAGGCCGAATCTCAACACGATGGAGTAGTTCTTACACTGATCTGCACTATATACATATAATTATTGTGTAGTATTTTAAGATAAAAAATGAAATACAAAAAAATATATATTAGTCATTTTGCACACAGTTGCAGACTGACGCCTCGGTCAAACTCTATTCCCTGTGCTAAAAGCTGCACCCAGAGATGTTATATTAAAGCAAAATGAGCACCAGGTGTGGCCAGTTCACCATTTCAGAATGACTACTGAGAGCAGTGTGTAAGAAAAGGGAGAAGTAGCTTGAGAGAAGTGAATTTGAGTTGTTGGTTGATTTTTTTGAGGGTGTTTTGGTTTTTGTGAATGACAGTAATAATTATTAATATGATAACAATTATAATAATGATTTTTAAACACAGGCTGTGATAAAATCAGCTGAAAATCCATTCGCTATTGCCACACATGTAGTCACAAGAAGCATACCCTTTTGTGTATCATTTGTATTTTTCTGCAACACACCTGACAAAATTGGCTATGCATTTTAAAATGCTTGCAATTGTTCACCTTTTAATATAGCTTGATAGCGTTTACTTCAGCAGTTCAACACAAGTACCTTGCTCGGTGGTACTGTAAGTGGGTCCTTTGAAAAACAATTACTGTCACCACTGCACCACCTGTTGCCCCCTATGCTCACTATTTTTCATACACCACAGTGTACAGTGTACCAGTCATGACCATGTAGAGGTCATTTCACAATATGTCTTAAGATTTTGAAGACCACAGGGAGTAGTACATCTTCATTTTCATTCAGTAGAAATATAATACATATCTAACTTGTTAAACCAGATAACACACTGTCCGAACATGTAAAATGCCAACATATATAAATTACATTTACCCCCCTTTGGGTTAATTTTGCAAATTGGGCTACATTGACACTGCTTTGGTGTAAGGTCTTTTTCATTTAATTAAAACCGAGTGCATACTGTTATGTCACCTGTATTGTAGTATGGTGACTGCTTCTTTCTTCTTTCCGGATTCATTATCGTCACCTCCCACTGTACATTATATGCTGATACACCTTCAACAGTAAGGTTTCCATCTGCTACAAAGAAAGGTTTTTAATGAGAATGTAGATTCCCTACAGAGAAATGAAAGAAGCTTTTTTAAAAGTTATAAGCCTTTGGACATTCTGACCTTTATAGAATTATCTAAAACTTTTACACTAGAGAAATTACACAGGAGAAAAAGAATTTGGCCACCTGGGTTGACCTATCATAGAGGGCCACAATCCCATCCCAGGTTTTTTCCCCACAGTCCACCCTTGCTTCCTCAGACGTCTTATAACCACTGGCAGAACCCCACCACAGTGCTTGAGGAGCACCCACTCAAGCCAGGCACCATGAAATGGGATTGGTTGGAGATCAGGACCCTGCCGCTCAACAGACCAACTGGGTCCATCTGCCTCAGGCCATTAGTGCCGCTGTGGTCCATTGAACACACCCCAGCCCCCAGACATGCTCAATATCATGCCATTCATCCTCCAACCAGAAACAGTACAGATATTAATCCCAGTCTGCAACATTCTTGTTCTATGACACATTTATGAGGGGCCACCAGGGTTGGAGGGTGTCATCCCAGGTTTATTCTTTCCTTAGTGGAATGAGCTAGCGTGGTGCCAGTGTCGACCTCAACTCCATTATGTAAGGTGCCATCTAGAGGGACTTAAATTGCTCTGCTTACTTTTGTAGTCAATAAGCCAGTGACTGAAACAGATTAGGTTCCTGCATCATTTTGCACAGTTTTCCCTCTTGCTGTTCAATTGAACCAGTCCTCATCCCAGTGTTGGAGGAGAGATGGGTTTTGCAGTGGCAATATTTGCACTAGTTTTCAAAGATATGGATCAGTGCCGAACAAACTTGTTAGGAAGTTTTTAAATGTTTTTGATTTTACGTGTCCTGCACAAAGTGTCACATGCTTCGTCCAGATGCCAACAGCAGTGGGCCTTCCAAATATCTGTCCTCTTGTGAGTTCAGCTGCTCTACCAGTGCGTTCGCACCTATCCGAACATGAGACTGGAGTAAGCTCAGCTCAAGTTTTGAAAGCTTTGATGGGGTCAGACCAGTGAGGTGCAGAATGGATCCGCTGCAATACATTGAAAAGGCCAGTGAGCCTGTCAGCCCTGTGATTTATTACCCGGGAAGGTACCCCCTGGCCTGGCCACACCAGTGTCCCACACCTCTACCCAATCCCATCCAGCCAGGATGGTCACACAGAACCGACCACATTAAATTCATCCGCAGGAACAATATCATGGCTCTCTGCACTGCTACCATTGCCTGACATTTGGATGTATAGGTTTGACATGTAGCGCAATAGCTGTGCTGAGGAGGTCAGCTTAGTAAAGTGAAGTCCTACGTAATGACGGATTAACCCAGCAGGAGGACATTGCCGCCTCTGGCTAATGTCTCTCTGTGAGGGATTGCTGTGCTTGTGTTTACCAGCAAGCTAAGTTGCAGCCATGGTTTGGTTAAAAAAAAAGCAAACTTGTTTAGCAAAATTGCTGAATCGACAAGAGGTCATTCTCCATATCATCCACGTTATCGACGTTACCCATATCATATGTGGTGATGTTGGGCTCAAAAGCTTCTTTTAGGATTAGACCCACTGCATCACCCTTTAGAGCCAACACATTTTTCATTATTCAAATACTTTTTTTAAAATACCAGTACTTTCCATGAGTGCATTTCTTTTGCCTTAAGTTGTACTGAGAGCAAAAGCAGAATAACATTTTTTGCAGAATGGAACTCTTGACTCACAGTCATTTCTATTCAGACGGTGTAGACATTAATGCCTTGTAATCAGGATTTTGTTGCTTAAGTGGAATTACAATCGGCTGAAACTTCAGCGCTGATTGATTGCTTTGCCTGTGGGTCTTGGTTTGGCTGACCTTCAATTTCTGAAAACCAGTTAATACTGGAGAACACTTTTTGCTGTCCCAGAGGTCTTTGATATTTATAAAAGAAGGGGGGAAAAAAAACATCAGCGCTCTCTACAGACTAATGCAACATAACACCATTAATGAGGTAATTGAAAAGTGGGCAAACTGAATGATCAGGATGGTCACACTTTGTTTATTAAATCATTGATGAAAGAGCCTGAACAAACAGGACTCGTGTGATCAGCTGAAACTGTTGCTGTCGGTGTCCCAAGCCATACTCGATAGTTTACCTCACATTTTGCAGAGTTCAGTCTCCACTGGACTGTGTTTTATTAGAGAATTGAAAAAGCACTAAGCAGCTAACTGGAATTCCATTAACCTGGAGGAAGTCTAGGAGGAGTGGAAGTAATTCGCAGAACTGAGACGTAACATTCAAACAAGCTTCTCATTACCACAAGGAACTCGGTGGTTAGGAAACCTTGTTGGGAGAAAAATAAAGAACGTGTATTATGTGATGGGGTGTGTGCACCAAGGGGCAGAGCCATGGGCATATGTCTCCCAGAGGACTGTCTTGACTAAGGTTTAGCAGCATCAACTCTGGAACCATCAGGGTTGAATGCAATTTCTCTAGACTGTCAGTTTTGGATTTTTTGCTTTGGCAACAATACCCCAAGAAAAAAAAAATCAATCTCTCAATTGGCTCTGAGTCTGTGAGCAGTGATTTAACGTGTATGTCCCCTAATTAACCTAATGAGAAATTGTTAATTGGCTTGGCCCCTCTGAACAGAGTTGTGTGAATGTCACTGTCATATTGATGATCCCCAGGCTTAGAGATCAAGGGTAGTTAGCTCTGGGGGGTCCCTTACCATCACACACCATCCAACACTCGCCCCAACAGGTTTCCTTGAATATTACTTTTCCCACAGAGGAGATAATTGCTTTCTCTGTTATTAACCTCAAAGCCGAGGCTCTGACCTCAGTAATACATGTCTGGAGAGATCCCAGCACATGATCAGCATGAACATAAACTTGTATGATTTTAAATGCAGCCTAGGAAAATTTCTGTACACCTCACCAAGGACAAGTGATTTCATACTCCTGCTTATTTCATAGTCTCATTTCTCAAATATCTATATGGGGAATGTTACACTTTACTACTGGTTCTAATAAAAGTGCTCATTTTTAAAGGGTTCCAGGCAGTGCAGAGGTCAAAGGCAGCGCTTCTATGTTTTTTGCTTTGTACTGATTGTAAACATCACTGGACAATGCTCTCTATACTCTGGCTTCCTCTTGTCCTGTGTACTTGCCATCCATGCCATAGCAGACACAAGTGAACAAATGTGATTCACTCATTGATCGTACAGGAGACATTTGCAGTTCAGAGCAGAATAAACATCTTCCTGAAAGTGTTGTCTGTATTAAATAATTCAGCTGGCTGATCATTAATAATGAATATGTTCCATTGCCTGGGTAAATAACAATGTAAATGTCATGTTAGCTCCCTGTGTTTCTTGATGGACTGTTTGACAGGAACATCTGAAAGTGTGTTATTCAAAACCAGACCAGGAGAAGTGAGAAGGCCTCCATGAGGAGCAAGAGGAGCAGACTAAGTCTCAGGAGTCAGAAAAAAAATTGCGTTTGTTATTGAATTGAAGGCATTCTGAAATTTTCTCTTCTTCTTTAGGCAACCCTCATGTGATTCTCCATAACCTTTTACTGAACAGGTGAAATGAGAGACGGGTCATCATCAGCTGCTATCGGCACCCAAGAAGTGGTTGGGGGGTGATGGAGTGAATAATATCCTTGGGTCTTTTGCACAGGACCTCAACATTTTATGGTGCAGGAGAGTGGAACTCGCAGGCTGAATCACCAAGTACCACAGTCTCAGAATAACTTTTCCTGCTGCACTTGCCCCCAGTACCTTTCCGTCACAGCCACCTTGCAAAACATCATGCCTTTTTCACTCATCTGCCTTAGTATATATTCAAGGAGTTGACCATCCCAAGATCCCTGCAGACCGTTGTCCAAAATATTGTAAGAGAGCAGTGGCTATGAATATGGAGTAGAAAGAGACTCGGTTAGGCTGCTTTCACCATACTGTATAGGACAAGAACACTTTTCCCTGCCCTGGGTTGCATTAATATCACTCTTTCCTCAGGTATTCTTTGTCAACTTTCAGGTTAAAGTGGTGGAGGCCCTTCCTCTAGACCATTCTGTTTTTTGACCAAAGTGTGGTGAAAGCATTCAGAGATGTTAAGGGAGTATAACTCCAAAGTTGCCCTCTTTTGAGTTAAACAGTGTCAAGAAAAACTGGCTCCAAATGTGTCTGTATGTGTTTGTTCATCACTGTATAAACAACAACTGATCCATGCTGAATTCTTCAATGTCTGTGAAATACAATTTTGACACTATACAAGACAACTTATTCGGTCTTGTTTAGTGCAGAGCATGCTGTAATACACTGCCTTAATGCTTAAGAGCAGTAGCATTGAAGCAGACAAAATTAAAAATCAATGTCTTTGCTGCTCACTGACAGTGCCCTTTAAAAGACAAGAAAGTTAAAGGTTGGCTGTATCTTTTGAGGTTGTCCCAGAACAACTCATTCATCGAGCTGCATTGCATAGTTGTCTGTGAGACATCATTGCATTCCCTTGACTAAGTATTTGGATTATTTTTCATATCATATCTTTTAAAGCAGCAAAAGAGCAAATTCCATTTTATTGAAGCTATTAAAATACACTGTCTTTGTCTGTTTATATTTTAGTCTCAACGATACAGAGCCCAATAGCATAGAGGCAAATTCATCAGTAATGTAGTGGTTTGCTGCATATTCTATGTGTTTGGTAAATGTTTGGTAAATGTGATCACTGGCCTGTGACACAGCTTTATATCTTTTTTGAGGGAGGTGATCAGATGTGGGGCACACTTGATGGTGGGTTCGCTAAAGATATCACCAGTTGAACCCGGACCACAACTGTGCTGGAGCTAGCCTAGCAAATTTTCTTTAACATGTGCTAATGTAAACTGATGTTGTTATGGCAAATTACTCTGACTCACCCACATAAGGTCAAACCAGGGGCACGCACAATCCTTTTTGGACTTCTGAGGGTGGTGCCACCATGAATTCATCAGACAGTGGAAGCTAAACCATGCAGTCTGAAGTGGGACCACCAGCAACTTAATCCAAACAAAAGCAACAACTCAACAACTCCTTTCCCATGAGTGAAAACACTGCATGTAAATAAAAAAGCCTCTCCATGGTTCTGCTGCTTTAAAGCTCTGTTTCTGGTGTTTAGTGCAATTTTTCCATTGCAGCCCAATAGATGGAAGGTGGAAGCTGGGTGTGGTGTGGAAGTGAAGGGCTGAGAGGAGCCGCATTTGACCAACCTACAGGTCTGCCACCAGGGTATTACAAGTGGGTAGTCATGAGAACTGGCCACCCCATGGGCTATTCATGCCTACTCTTAGCATCTTTATAGCTCTAGCAGTTAGCCTAATGCTACTTCATGCCAAAGCCAACTAAGTATGCAATGGACTCTCCTGCTTCTTTTTCAACACCCCATAGTAGATAGAGTTGTCTCATAGCATGATTACAGTTTGTCAGTAATCTTGTTGTACTTTGCTTTAGCATAGTCGTGAATGGCAAAATATCTTATGAATTATTTTGGGGCTGAATTCATTATTGTAACATCGCCGGTAGGAAACTTCTGAGAGAGCTACATACATTTTCACTATAGTATTGGCATATTTAAAATGCAAAATCAAATAGTACATTCAGTATGCATGAATGTGTTTAGCTTGCCCCAAACAGTCTGTATCAGTGCCTTAGAGTACCACACAACCCAAATGCCTCATTCTCTGAGAGCAATGATATAAAGGTGAGATTAGTGAACTGTAATTGCACAACTAGGTTGGCCAGATCTTTAAATGCCACATTAAAATGTCCATTACATACTTACTGGGGGCAGCGGGGGGATCATTGTAGCTGTTGCTACACTGAGGGCTGGTAAGGGGAAATACTTGCATTTCTTTTCCAAGGGGCAGAGACAACCAACACCAGCTATCCAACACTCCTGCCCCCAATGCTGTAAGAACACAGGCACAGTAAAGCAGCTAAGCCCATATAATTTCTGTCGCTGACAACTCTCAGAGACATCGCAGCAATTTAGGGTGTAATTCTGTCTTCCTAGGAGTCACATAAAATCTATATTAGAGCCATAAACAATTCAAAGTTTTGCTCAGCCATTTTCAACCCCCTTTACTTACGCAGTAAGATATTATTAGAGATGCGTGATGGTGAGCACTTCTGTTTCTTGAAAGGCCGAGAAGCAATAAAAGCAAAAATGAGATCACATTTGGGGGCTTTCCTGATCGGTTTTCACCAGGTTGTTCTTTCCCCGTTGATTTGAAACAAGAGCGGATATGAATCTTCCACAGTCTCTAGCCGGGTTGATTGAAGTGCGCCAAGTTCCTTTGTCTAGGACCTAATCTAAACCACAAGTTCCTCAAGAGGCCTTTTGTACATCCAGAAGAGGACTGTTTCTCCGACTGAGTCATTCTTGTAAGAGTAACAATGTCTAGATCAGCTAGATATCTCTCTGTGAGGATATATATCTTCTGTCTTTGTTCTCCATTGGTGTTATCAAATATGAAACATAAACTTACACCACGGCAAGCTGAATTACTCTGGGAATAAACTATTATTTTATTGTGTACACAATGCTTTTATTAATCCAGCTTCCTGTTTAGGACATTTATTCAGCTACACAAATTTGAAGCAACTTGGATTATGTACTTTATTTCAGGGTTATAGTACCAGCATCATGTAGGTTATAAATCCGTGTTCTTAGCATGCCCTGTTTTGAGCCAGAAGAGGGTCTGCTTTTTAAAATATGGATGGATTGATGTAAAGTGCTTGATTATAGAAGTGTGGTTATTTATAGAGACACCTTGAGGTAAATGTGTTTTCTGCATCGTTGCCTTGATCACCAGACACCACCACCACCTGTGTCTCCTCTCATGCATTCCCACCTGGGTTACTCATCCTTCGCAATCAGCAGAGCCAGATTCCACCACGCCGATACAGTGGTGTCACTGACAAAAGACAATCTCTGTTCTATGTTCAATCGCTTATTTGGGATCACAGCGCCTCTCTGACAAGAGAGTCGAGGATTTGTGCACTGAATGCAATTGCACGGCAGGCAAAGCAGTAAAAAAAATTCTACTGGTTCCTGCATCAATTAGTGCCATTTTGACCTCCTGACTCTCCTTCATTCAAGTTCTGATGGAACGCAATCGATATTCCAAAGTAACAGCTTGGGAAAAGCGTCCGATTTTGCTACACGCATCCTCTAGTGGAATCACAACTCTCCTGTTTTTTTTTCCCTCCTTCTGACGAAAGGAGGATAAGAGGCGGCTTGGCAGGCCTGCAGTGATTACAGCAGCCCTGTCACCAGGTTAATGGATATTTTTAATAAGAGAGATTCCGATGGCCTACAGGCCAGAACCTGTGGGCCTGATCTGTCAAGTCACAAGTCTCAAGACTCCAACTCCTGGCTGCTTTTTTTTTGCAGGGGGTTAATCTAAAAGCTGTAGGAGCTCCCTGAGAATGAGTAGCTACCCCTGACAAATGTTTGCTTGTCAATGATAGTACTGAAAGGAAACATATTGCAAATATGTCATAAGTATACTTTAGTTTTTGTTTGTTGACTTGAAAAGCTTTGAGTATCTATAGACTTGAGTGGCACAGTGATGTAACAAGTAGTATTTCTCCCTCACAGGACCTGGGCTGCTTAGACTTGTTTTACATTGTTTTGCACCGTCTTGGTTTTATTTGATCTCTCATTATTTCATACATTTAATTCAGACAACAGCATAGATATGTGGTACATCTTATCACATATCACCTACTTCACCTGTGGCCAGGTCCTCAATCAGCTTCAGTTCAGATCTGAATACATGCTGCAATGTTCTCCCTCCTGAATGCAGCGAAACGGCGTTCTGATTCAAGCGAGCGGTTGTCAGCTGCCTCACAGTGCCTGGGCTGGTCAGATGTGAGTTTGAATCCAGCTCAGTCTAGGTGGAGTTTGTATGTTCTCTCTGTGTTTGCCTAGGTTTTTTCTGGGTTCTCTGGTTACTTCCCATAGTCAAAAGACATGTGTTCCTGGTTAACTGGTCACTCTAAATTGCCCGTAGTGAGTGACTGTGTCCACCCTGTGATGGACTGACATCCCATATAGGGCCAGACTAGCACCTAATGATTGTAGAATAGGCTCCAAATTGCTGTGACCCTCCTCAGAGTAAGCAGTTAACAAAAATGGATGGATTTATTTATTCACCAGCCCAGGATTTATTTACTTTTTTATCAGTAGTTTTTATTTGTAGTGCTGTCTTTTTTGTGTTGTTCTCCCTAATGCATGCTATATTTATGTATCCCGGATATGAAAAACGTTAAAAAAAGTATGCTTGTAGCTTGTAGCTCTGGTTTTGTTTTTGTTTTTTTGTGCTTGTGAATTTTATGTTTAACCTGGGACTCCATACTTCAGTAAACATAGACCCCAGAATGCGAATCCTTGTCTGGACTTGGCAGACAGGCAGCTCCCAGGAGAGGCTTCTCAGCCGAGACCTGGAGGTCGGGATGATCTCTAAGGGGTTGTGGGGACAGAGAGGGTGCAGGGTGAAGGCTTGAGAGTCCCGTCAGCGCCTAAGAGAGCCAAAACAGCCACTGGCACACACCACAGATGCTGGCATATGTACCCTAATGAATGACCAGACCTGTGTCTCCCACAGGGAAG
Source organism: Arapaima gigas (assembly GCA_900497675.1). Taxonomy (NCBI): domain Eukaryota; kingdom Metazoa; phylum Chordata; class Actinopteri; order Osteoglossiformes; family Osteoglossidae; genus Arapaima; species Arapaima gigas. The sequence goes on along the minus strand of UFQX01000822.1, from coordinate 61,356 downwards.
AACTACATCCCCACAGCACAAGTAGGATGGCTTTCCCACCAAATTCCAACCTGCTCAGAGTCTATCCACTGAGTATAGAACTGAGTGACAATGACAAATGTTTTCAATACCGCCAACACAGTGGGCTGTGAATGATGGCAGGAGATAAATGGGTTGTAATTATTTTTAATTGTTTGAATATAATTTTGAAGCCCTGTCAGATGAAAAGATGATGAAAAGGCGAAGCTAGTAGTTAGGCCTGAACAGTTTGAACAGTATGGAAAGTGATTAAAGTATTTCATGGAATCAAATAACATGTACACACTGGCAGATCATGATCACGACAGTATTAATCCTCATAAAACAATTTGTTTAAAAGCACAGTGGGCTTCCCATAGGTCAAATTCTTAGGTGACACATGTCATATGCAAACACCTATGATTTTGAGCATACATTGCTTCTCACAGTTGTGTCTGTGCCTTCTGAGCTGCAGTCTATGAGAGAGAATAACACGTTTTATATTGTCTGGGACCATGTGAGTACCCCTCTTCTTTAGCACATGCCAGCAATGGTGCTATTAATGGAGTGCTGGGGTTTGTTGGTTACCACACGTAGTGTAAAACCACAGCCCTGTGTATTCCACTACGTCTCCCATTTCTTTCAATTCTGCAAGCCATCCAGCACCTGGCAGTCCTGACGCAACTTGCCAGTCATCCACAGTGTTTTGCAAACACATCGTACTGGTTATTATGCATAAGGGGCTGTGGTTGAGTGAATGATCGCTCTCCCTCCCATTGATAACCAAGTCTGCATTCTTTTACAGTAAAACATCTACATATGGTCAGGAGAGCAGAAGACTGGACAGCCCACAACTGATCCTTGTCCTCCATGTCACTTTCTTACTGCTTTTGTTTGTGAAATTCTCTCATGTGTCCAGAAAACTTTGCCACCCTAAAGACCCACTTGGACATGTGCAAAGAGACATATAAAGAGCCACCTGTTTCAGCATGCTGCCATATTGCTGAAGCAGCAAGATGCCATCTGGCATTAGAAGTAATTGAACATCAAAAAATAACCTTCCCCTCTGCCTCCTTTGTGCCCAGTCTGCACAAAAATGACAAAAAAAAACAGGCTTTGTCAGAATTCTTCCCAGGAGGGTGGCAGCGTGGCAGACAGAAGTCAGAGGGACTGGAGGCAATGGAAAGGCATCTGGCTGTTTCCGGACACAGCAGCGAGTGTGTAGCGGCCTACGGACACAAGGGTTCCACCAGCAAAGGTTGTTTGGAGGTCCCTTAAAGTGCTTTATGAGCATTTTGTTGCAATGATATTCTAAACAATATTTGAGGGGGCACTGCACCACCTTCATCATACTAACCATGGAGATGGTTGGCTGGTTTTTAGATCCACCAAAATAAGGGTGAACTGTATGCTGATATACCAGAAAATGAACTGCAATCACTCAATGTGGATACCTGCGTGCCCAAAAAATGGTCGTTGTGGTCTGGAATATATCCCATGGACTGTGTCTAAAAATATAAACATTTCAATAAAAAACTAAATGGAAAAGAGCTGTTCAGTGTGAAGTAAATTAAATTTGTTAGTAAATACAGTTATATTTGCTATAAAGAATATTGATGCAATGTTGTTAAATTTGACATGAACCAGTGTCATGGGATAAGTGTCAGATGGGTAGCAGGTTCTGCTTACTCTATCCTATATGGAAACATCAGCTCACTGGTTCAGAAAGTGACACTGGAATTTTTTTTTTTGGACAAGATATTTCTCTGCTCTATGCACCTTATCTTGACATCCCAGTGGCTCAATGGGAACAGGGGTATTGATCCACAATCAATACAACCAGGTTTTCAGGTTCAAGTTGAAGCCATCCAACTTTGCCCCTTTTCTGAAGGTTAGACATTGGTGTACTTCACAGCAGAGCAAAGAATTTTAAAGAATCAAAACAAGACCGAAATTTGCATGTGAAATTGTCTGCACGGTACAAATACAAAGCCACTTGACTTTCATTGCATTATTGCAACATACTGCAGAATTGACTGTGAACTTTAATTACCTGTGCAGGAAACAAGGACAGAATTTCTCCGTAATTATAGTTACTGAGCTGAATGGAATGACATCAAGTGGGGAAAAAGCCATCTGGGCAATTATCATTATACACTTTTCAGCACAAACCCTCCTGCACCTTGACAGTTCATGGAGGCTTTGCTGCGTCAAATCAACGTCATATTTAAATGTTAATAGAATTTTAAATCATTCACAGTATGGTTTAGCCTCTCTGACCTATTCCTGTGGACAAAATGAATCTCCATGCATAAATATATATCTCAAAACCCCCATTCCGGCGAGCATTCTTCATTTCACCTGTGAGCATCAGGTGAGGTATGAGAATGTGAGTTAATAATGTATGGAAAATAGGAAATGGGTGATGGAAATTAAATTAAATTGCTGTGTCCCGTTCCCAAACCAGTGGGGAACAACACAGCAGCTACAGGCGCTGGAGATGGGTTTGACATGGATGAGATTGATCAGACACACAGGCCCACATGATGAGCACCAGCCAAAAGCATCCACTACAGCACCCTGAAACCCCATTTAACACCAATTTAAAAGGAATTGCTGCAGTTATTATGGGCTGTTCTCAGCGCCGCCAACAGAGTGAACAGCATTGCATCACCTTCTTCACTGCAGGTGGACCCAAGCATGCTGAGCAGACTTTTATAAGGTCAGTGTGATGAGCCTTATTCAAATCCCATTGACTCCCACGCTAACTAAAAGTTTACTTTTTCCCCTGTTTTGATGTTACATCACAGCCCAGATTCCTTCAAATATTTGTTGAAGATAAGAAACAAATGCACATTACTAATTTGACACAAATGTGTATTTTTTTTTTGTAAATGTAAATGAAGTTCTGAAGCAGGCTGTCAGGGTGCTGAATTCTGGACAGCATGGGGAATGATCACTACCGCCACCACTGATCCCCATCCCACTGTTCCTTTAACAATGTTTGCACTTGTCCTTTATTCTTACCTTTTTCATCATCTTAAATATATACAGTACTGTGCAAAAGTCTTATGCACCTGTGGGAAAAATGTTATAAAGTGAGGATGGTTCCAAAAATAATGCCAAGAATACTTATTAATCAATAAAACTTATAAAAAGTGCAGTAGACAAAAAAACCTCAAACAGATCAATATTTGGTGGGACCACCCTTTGCCTTTAAAATAGCATCAATTCTCATGCAAACTTGCATGCAGTTTAAGGTAGAGGTTGGTAGGTTCTTCCAAACATTTTGAGGAACCAGCCACAGTTCTTCTGCAGACTTTGACTGTCTCCGCATGTCCTCCCAAACTGACTTGATCATGTTGAGATCAGGGCTCTGTGGGGACCATAGCATCTGTTGCAGGATTCCTTCTTTTTGCTGAAGATAGTTCTGTATGACTGAGATCGAGTGTTTGAGGTCATTCTCAGGCTGCAGAATGAATTTGGGACCCATCAGAAACCTCCCCGATGGTAGACAAGAATCTACCTGTACTTCTCAACACACATTCAAATTGCATGACTAAGACTTTTGCACAGTACTGTACATATTTTATATCTCTCTATGTGCTCACCTGCTTATCTGCTCAAATTCTCTGCATTTTCCTCTGTGCTCATACTGCCTGTTTAGTATACTGTGCACTGTAGTCCACGAGAAACTACATTTTGTTCTCTCTTGTACATCTATATGAAGAAAAATGACAATAAAGTGAATCATAAGCCTTGTACCTTTCAGTTCCCTCTGTGACCAAAGTGTGTAATTTTCTTTCAAAACAAAAATTAAAACATAACTGTGGTGGACTTTTTTTGGATGCAAGACCTCTTGGATAATAATTCCTGATCACTCCTTTGAGATATTGGAATCTTTTGCCTTAGTTTTATGTATGTCTGTAGACATATTTGCAATTTCTCAGTTTGTTCCATTTCTGTCTTTCTGTTGCTGTGACACAGTGCTGCAGATTTTGTTAATAAAGAAAAGAATTTACTCCTATACCAGGGACTCTGGGGGGGGGGGGGGGGTTCCGAAAACTTTACTAAAAGCTTGTCTGCAGAGGAATGTGAAGTCGCTCTGAACAGACTTGCTAATAAAGTGTCATGGGCTCGGGGTACAGGCATATGGGTGGGCCAAGGCAGGGTGAGTGTAGCGTTTAGGGGCAGGACGGCAAATTAGCCTATATGGACATGTCTCTGTCAGAGGATTTGGTGCACATAGAATGGGGTTCCATGCCAATATCAGTGTGACCTTTGGGAGAATTACAGAGAAACGACGCAGCGCCCCCTTCTCCAGGCAGCCGTGGCCTTTCCATCTGACAGTTCACCACTTGTTAATCGTAATGGAGCTACTAATGCTCCGGCCGGCATCTGGCTGGGGTCAAGCACGTGACACTAATGGATTCCAGCGCTCAGTAAATTTATTCAAATCATCACTACCCACCAACAGCAGAGCCCTTACCTGCGTCGGACCCTGCTGCTGCTGGGGCTGTTGCAAGATTGTGCTGATTGGGCAACGCCAACAGTTTAGCATCTATGCTTTTGTATTTGTAATTCTGTACTTTCTTCCTATGTTATTTCACAATATGTAACCAAACACTCCCGTTCACTGATTCATTTTTTTTCCCGAAGCTCAGAGACAAAGCAGAACACCATTTTCCCTGTGCCAAATCAATCTTTAATTTATAATTCCTTGGACAGACTGAGGAAGAGAATTCGTCGATCCCCAGAAGTGTACTGTGACATTTCATGAGCTATGGACTCGTGTACCGAGTTTATGCCCATATGCTGGAGATTTGCATATATAGCACACAGATAACATTGCTTGATCAGTTCAAGAAGCAGCCGTCCCACAGGAGTAAACCTTGAAATATACTCATAAAATTTCCACGATGCTTAGAATTTCCATGTCTTTTTTTATGTTCTGAGTTATCAGTATTTTCTGCTTTGTGAAGTAATGCTCCTTTTCCCATTTTAAGGAAAAATAAATCTGCGTGCAGAAGACTTAAATAGCAGGTTAATTTTGAAAGCAATGACAAGTGAAATTAATATTTCTTTCAGGTGTCTTGTATTGAGAAAAATAACTTTTCTGGAGCTGTAATTGCAGCTCAGAGTGCTTTAGTTTTTCCACCTCTGTGGTCACCGGATTCTTTCCATACTGCTATCCGCCAATCACTTAATAATAATCCCTGTTTTCCATATGCAAATTAGCTCCTATGAATTAATAATCGCACGAGATATGCACTGAAATTCCCACACAAACGAGTACAAGTTAATGATGGCGGTCATTAATGTTGTCTTTAATCAACTCACATCAGGTAATCAGTGCCACGTTGTAATGACAAAAACACACAAAACGACCCACTGAAGATGATTAAATCAGTGCTAGATGACAATTTAATTAACACAGAACTTGCAACGTTAAATTCCCTTTATACTTCTGCGGCAAAAATTCTACTGAGACAGGGCATTCAAGTATGAGTGGATATTTGTCATATATGTATTTAAGCCATAATAAGATGTTGAATCACTTCCTGGCAATGTGGGGGGGAAAAAAAAAAACTTAGAAGTGTCTTTTTAGACATGGGATCATTTTTTAAGAAACATCGAGGAGATGCTCGTGATGTTTTATTCAGCGGTTAGCCTCTTGGGAGGAAAAAAAATAACATGTCATAAGCAATGCGATTCTGCGCTCTAGTAAGACACTTACATCTTGTTCTCAGCACACGCTATCAAGGCCTCGTGTTAAACATGCTGGAAACATCCACGCAAGATACAGTGTGGAAGAAAGCATTAGACACAGCAAAGCAACAAGAATGACGTGATTCTAACCTTCTCCACAGTGTTGCGATGGCAAAACCCCAGCGGTATCCTGCCAAATATTTGTGCTCTTTTCCTCCCCAAAGTAAAGAGCTTGTCCCCCACCAAACTCTGCCTCTTCATGTTGCTTTTCAGACCCTCATTACGGCTTCGCAAAGGATGTTTGCTTTTCATAAAGCCCCATCGGAAAGGTGACGGATTCGGATTAATAAAATATGAAGGCGGTTAACATTCCCCGTCATCTCATTCTGCCCTTATTGCGGTGGGACTCTGTGCGATGCTCACCAGCCGGCACACTGACCCCCCCCCCGTTGTGCCCCTTATTGGTCTGTGAATGGAGCAGGGTTGGTCTCCCAGCAGTCCCTGGGAACATTGTGGGAAGGTGAGCCACATTGGTGGTATCCAATTGCTCAGGTTTTGCTTCACTTATTTCCACCTCTATACTTAATTTGATCCCCTAGGACTCTGCGTGATGCTCACTAATATATATTTATTTCAGCACAACAATGTTATTGTAATGTATTTGCACAGCAGTCAGTCTTTTTTCAAACTTTTTTCTACTGTATATAAACAGTGTTCAGCTATTTCTGTGGTATGTTTTTATATTTTATAACTGGGGGCTCAGCAATAACCACCAAAAACATAAACATTCCAGTGGTCTCCAGTGAGCTATTGTCCAGTTGTTTTGAGCTTGTGAAACATATGTTCTTGAATGTGCTTGTATTTCACAGTAGAGTTTTAACCTTGCTGTGTCGCCTACATCTGACTAACGTAAATTTTTGGCGAGAAATGGGGTTGAAAACTTAACAGGGGTTTGTCAGTATGATGCGAGCTTGATATTCCACAGCTTGCACAGCAGGGCATTGCTAACTGTGATGAGGACCACAATGGGATAGAATTGCATATGCAGTATGTGGCAAGATGCAAGGTTGCCAAGATATTGGGGGGAGGGTTAGATATTGGGGTAAGACTATACACTGTTCTACAATATTTTTAATCTATTCTTCACCCATGAGACAATAATGGAATTTCTCTGGCTTGAAACCTGCAACCTTTGGGTATTGCAGTGCCCGTCCTTGTCCTCCCAAACATCTCCTGACAATCATAAAGAAAAGGAGACATAGAGTGGGTTTCAGAAAGATGAGCTCACATTAGTGGCATGTGGCTCAGCAGGTACTTTTGGTTTCACAAAACACGTGGAATTTGGATTAGCGTGGTTTCAAGTGTGGCTCAGTAGGCATGTTCTCCCTGTATTTATATGGGTTTCCTCTGGGTGCTCTGGTTTTTGCCTACATTCCAAAGATGTGTTTGAGATGAATTAATGGTGCTAAACAACTCTTAGTAGACAACTCCTCAGTGTTATCAGGGCACATATCTGTGAAACAATGCAGCATGGAAGCTCAGTAAGTAGTCCTGCTACCTCACAGCATCTAGGCTCATCAGACGTAAGTTTGAATCCACCTCACTATGTGTGGAGTTTGCATGTTCTCCCCGTATCTGAGAGGGTTTATCAAGGTGCTTCAGTTTCTCCCATTTTTGAAAGACATGTGAATCGGTCTGACTGTTCTATATTACCCGTAGTGTGTTAAAGTGTGTGTGGTCACCCTGCGATGGACTAACATCTCTTCCAGGAGTAATTTCATAGCCTAGTGCCCTTTGCTTCCAGGATAGGCTCTGGACTACTGCAACCCTCCTCAGGATAAGCAGCTTATGATGGATGTCTGTGAAACATAAACTGTATTTTTTCCACCGCAAATTACTTTATCAGCATGAGTGTCTTGCTGCAATAGATTGTCTTTTGCTGTACTGACGTGTGTGTGGGTTTGAAATGTTCAAGTGGTTTTAAACAACTTACATTTTGTATTGACTCCCATAATGTCATACGAAAATACTGCGTATCAGAATGGTTCAAACGGCTCTTGAGAGCAGAGTGAAATGTTTCATTTTCCCTGAATTGCACTAAGATGGTTTAATGTGCTTTGAATGTACATAATTATGAAAGCCAAAGAAATGTTCAGTTAAAACTGGAAAAAGGGAACAAAGATCGGAAAAGGGGTTTATTTTGTAAAACACAATCTTTATAATTATGTCAGTAGAGCTGAAGGGTTTGAATTCTGAATAGATAATCCAGCTGGGAGGATTGTCATTGGCGCCTAGCGGTATTCAATATCCCACAATTAATTGTCCAAATGAAAGAGTGTGTTTAATAATTCAAAGTGCCGTTTGTACGGATTAAACAGGCTATCTTGGCACAGTCTGTAATTCCCATTGTTCTCGAGAGAATGTCCCGACTCCACTCCTTGCTTCGCTTTTGCTGTGGAAACGAGACAGGCGGCTGAGAGGAGTGCCGTGGGCAAGCCGTGCCTGGCCCGCGGCCAGCGATGCTGTTTGTGCTTTTCCGACCACACTGTTTACAGTATTCCTAATTGTTTTTCCTTATCTCGGTTATGATATTCTGCCCGGGGTTTGCAGTGTGAATATTCCCCATGGAGATTGCGGGGTGGTGGCTGGGGATGGAGGGGTTCGCTGTTTCAGGTTAACCACAGGAAGCCACTGCCCAAAATTGTTAATTTTGTGTGTTTTTTATTCTCTGCCTCCTCTTGCGAAAAGTTATTAGCGCGAAGGGAAATAAATCGAGGCTCGGGACACAGGCACAGATTAAACCCGAAAACCCCCGTTGCCCACTAGCCGAGCTAATTTATAAACATATATTACACCTGTGTCTTCTTTGGGCTTTTTCTGATCGAAAGTCCCCCGGTAGTGTGGTTTTAGCCCAGCCCATCTGACAGTCCTTTACGTGACAGATAAGAGTGAATAATTAATTTATCACAGGAGCCCAGGCTCTAATCCCTGGTTTCCAAGAGATAAGAGAGGTTTTATTCAAGATCCTTTGGCCGATAGACGTTTCTTCCTTGCCGCGGCCCCCCGTTAATAAGCCTGTCAAAGAGGACACAGCAGGCCGGCAGGGTCCGTCTCCAGTGGGTTATCTCCCTGCTGCATGCTCCCCTCTCCCTCTGACAGCCGACAGCAACCCGGGCGCGGGCCTTCTGAACCCCTGGGAGCTGATGAGCCTGATGTTGGGCCTGTTTACTCAAACACCAGGCGGGGCAGGGCTGTCAGGCATCTCACCTGAGGAGAAAAGACATAAGAGGAGTCAGAATTTGGAAAATAAATGGTTCCGCTTCCAAGAAAGCAAAACACAGACCTTATTTTCACTCACTGTGTGATCATGATGTTTCTGAAAGCGCGATAACCACACATGCCACCCTGCAATCTCTAGACATGTGAAATGTTACAAGGTGTGTATGTTTGAGAAGACCACACATTCTGTTACAGTCTGCGCAGACGTGTGAAAAACCCATCTAGCACGTTACAGTATGTAAGGATCTATGAAGACCACACACAGCATGCTATAGCATGTGTAGAGGTTATGCAACACTGGTGAGATGTGTTACAGAAGATGTCTCTAGACCTCACCTAGTAAGTCACGTAGAGGTATGAAGATGCCACACAGTAAGTTATGCCATGTTTAACTATATAAAGAGTCCACACAATGTATTATGATGTCAAGACCTCACACCATATGAACTTAGGTCATATCTTCTTTGATTAAGGCTGAAATCAGAAGAAGCCCTTTATCAGACAGACTGAGTTGTGTGGAAAAAAAAATCTCATTGCAGTTAGAGGTTTGTTGTCACTTGGGCTGGACTGAGCTTTAAGGTTTATACTGTGGGTATTTGTTATTTTTTATTTGATTGTGACTGATGAAAAAAACAATACAGCTGATATGAGAATGTGGGGGGTTGAGAGTGTAGGGGGGGTGTGGGTACATCATCTTGAGTTACTTTTGAGAAATGTTTGCCTTGTGTGCTAACACTCTATAGCGTGCCGCCACTGAGGGTGCCTCTATTTTACTACACAGTTTATACTTGCTCTCCGTATCAGTGACTGCAGTGGCATTCAAAAGTGGCAGAAATCGTCATTCCCCACGTGCAAAAAACGTTTTTCCATTTCCTTTACAAACCAGAGGGTTAGAAATCTTCTTGGGGTCATTATCCATCCATCAGACGAGGCTCTGTGCCTCGAATGTTTGGGTTTTTGCCACCCCCCCCCAAAGCCAGACTTCATGGGCATCCTCTGTAGCCCCCCTGGGGTCTACCTAATCGATTAAATTAGTGCTGTGTCACTGGACAACTGGACAACTGCAGGGTAATTAAATGAAAGGGAACTAATGATGAACGAAAGTAAAACAAAAGTGTAAATAGGTGGGCAGGAAACAAACAAATAAATGAATAACCCGTTACAACTGTCGCTTTTAGAAAGCAAAAAAACACAGACCACTTTCACACCAAAGCGGAAAGCTGGCTTGGAAGGTGAGGCGTACATGAAAACAAAAATAGCCTCGGAAAATCCGTGAAATGAGCTCAGAAAAATGTACAGGTGGAGAGAAAAGTGGCAAAATGTTGAAAAATATAAGGCGGTGCGATAATTATTGCGCTGCCTTAGAGTAATGCTGTTTTAAGTTACAATATGTGATAAATCAGGGCCTAGGGGGACTAATACATCATGCTCAGAAGCAGACATTTTAAATAGCATTGGTGGGAGAGAGTATCCAGCACCAAGTAAAATTCAAACCAACACAAAACTACCAGAGGGTTCAGCCACACAGACACTGCTGCTTTTCGCAAATAATAGGAAATCAGAATAAACAACACCCTTGTGTTTCACTCTTGTGAAACTTAAACAATTTCACAACACTGTCAACGTAAACATTAGAAACATTAATAATTAGAAATTAATGAATAACAGTGACTCCTCACCAGAAATTGTATATATATGGAAATTTCTATGAAAGCACATTTTGAACTGTAATTTCTTAAAAGGAATGATGAGGAAATCTATAGAATGACAAAGTAGGTTCTTAAATATTAAAAGCCATTTTAATGGAATGACTAGGGAAGGGAAGGGAGAATGAATGCGTGTTCCTTAACCTTCTAGACATTCTCCCTTCGGGTGCACCGTGGTGCTGGTTACATCTAATAAAGTCTTAATTTTTCTCAATATGGTGGTGACGGCTGACTTTGATCCAGAAAGTGTATTATAATTTGTGATCACCTGGAGGAAGATTCGGCTCGGAACAAGTCATTAAAAATGCAGGTAACGCTACCACACTTTATCCTCTTTCAATTATTAAAATTGAAAAAAGTTGAGGTTCTGAGGGCGAAAGTGACATTGTATAATTTTGCTCATGTATCCAGCCATTAATCTGGGTCCTTTCACTCAAACTCCACCCACCCTGTAGCAGGTCTCCAAAAACACCTTTCCCTCAACAAAATCCTACTCCTGTGAGATGATCAAGGTGTGCCCTGTCGGTTTGAATGAACAGTCCTTTTTCTTCACGCACACTCACAGCCTGGAACATGCACCTTTCACTTAACACTGACCCCTCCGCCTCCCCTTGCCCATCTGAGGAAGTTGGGATCAGTGCTGGCTGCTGCTTCTGACCTCTGACTGCTTTCATCTCTTGGCCTGCTTGCTGTTTGGTGTGGGAGGCTCAGGTGTGCTGAAAACACACAGATCCTTCTTGACTGCTGCTGTCAGGGAGGTAGGTTTTGGGGGTAAGTGGTGGTACTGATCACTCTTCCTTCTGGTAACTGCTTAAATAATACCTGTTTAATGCTGCAGCATTCTTAGTGATGCTTTTCCCACCCGTTTTCATGGCTGCGATCAACGCATTTCAATGATATGCTAATGGGCAGTGGTGGAAATCACTTATTCATTGGTAAGCACTTGGTCTAAAATAAAGGGACACCCAGAGGCCAATTCCGGGCACATGTTGTTCCCCTGGGAGCCACAGGGATTCTCCTGGTCCATTGCTATGGGACCTTGTGTCTGCTTATCATTGGTTGCGACATCCAACGGTCTCAGTGAAGGAGCTCACCTGTTTAATAAGCACCATGCATTCATTAAAATATTTTATCCGCTTCAGTAAAGGCATCGGGGAGGATGCCAAGTGACTGGCCTCGCAGGGTTAAATAGGAGAGCAGTGTGTGTATGTGAGACAGGAAGGGTCTTTGAGTGAGAAAATTTGTTCATGTGCATAGATTGCACAAATCTGTGCATGTTTGATGGCATAGTTTTGTCTATACAGATGTATGCAAGTTTTGTATGTTTATAAATCTGTGTGTATTTGTGGGGAGTGTGTATACACTCCTGGCCACTTTATTAGGTACATACTGCTGTTTATACACCCAGTTTGCCCTGTACAGTGACCATCGCACATGGCTGTGACTCAATATATGAAGCAGGCAGACAAAGTGTAAAGGTCAAGTCACTGATGAATGGACATTACAGTGGACAAGACATGCAGTTTAAGTGACTTTGAACATGGTTTGATCATTGGTGCCAGTTGCACTGGTTCTAGCATTTCAGACACAACAGACCTGGTGGGATTTTTACATACTGCAGTTCCACAAACATTACAATGGCCTAGTTTTACTACAGTTGACTGTAGTGTCCCCACCTCACAAGTCTAAAGACCATCTTTGGAATGAGGTAACAACAAAGTTAAGCCACCATAGACAAAGAACCCTGTTGAAGCAAATGCACTGTCTTTCTGAATCCATGCTGTTCTGGTTCCTACTAAACAGGTGTGCCAAATAAAGTGACCGGATGTTGTTTGCTGTTGCTTGTTACTCTAGTTCTGTCTCTATGTGTTGCATTTATATTACTTGTGACTATCAGTAAGTGCTTTGTGTGTTTTTATTTAAACATACAACTTAGGACCAAGTGAGAAAGTGGCCTCTGTGTATAAGACATTCTTTCATGTCAATGACAAGAGCCCTCACAACAGCAGGACAGGAAGTTTAGGCTGGAAGTGATTTTCTGTACTTTATCATGACTTTTCAGCCTTTCCTTTCTTTCCATTGGGTGAACAAAAGACAAGTGAACTCCAAGGTCAGTCCTGTCACTCTGTCTCCTGGCCATATATCGGCCTTCAGCAATGTAGTGGCCCCCTGCACAAATCTCAAGCATTCGCAAAAGTATTCCCGATACCTCTGCTTATCTGAGAGATGCCTTTAATCTGAGCAGAGCTGGTGGAGCGGGGGGAGAAGCCCGTCATTGTCCGGAGAGCTGAACCCGTGACCTTTTCAATTTCGACCAGCGCTTCAAAAGCTCTTCCGCCTGGGCGGTCTCACGTCCAAGCACAAAGGTGCCATTTGCTTTTCATTTTGAGGCCGATAAGGGAGAAGAGAAAACATTGTATATTGTAATGCTTCCTCACCTTCCTGACACCCGCAAAATTGAAGCCCGGAAGAAAGATCGATACAAATTAAAAGCAAATAAAAACGGAGCAGAGGAAGACACATTATCCATCGGCTTCAGTGGCTTATTTGGAGGTCCCAGCATTGTTTGCTCGGCAGAACTGGAGAGGAATTAAAAAGTTCAAAGATAGGAAAAACTGAAAAGTAGTTTTGGTGACATTTCTTGACTCAAAGTCACCTTGATTTGGTGTTGAATGTCTATTTTTGAGCTACAGTTGTGATTCATAATGGGTTGACCCCTCATCAGAGGTCACTGGTTGCTGGTATCATATCACAACACTGATGTTAGCAGCACAGAAAGGCAGTTGTTCCAAGCTGAACGTGTTTTCCTATGTTTTTTGTTTTGCAGCATGCAGTTTTCTAGTAGAAGTGATGTAACTCCAGTCACCCATTACCACATACTGTACTGTCATGACAAAGGAGTTCAAAATCTACAGAAAACCACTTAAAAGTTAACAAAAAAGAATCAGAACCTCTTATTGTACAACTTGGAATAAACATAACAGATATTACATTATAAATGTATTTTAAAAATTTAACTTTTTTCAGAATCATCCGGAAATGTATACAGGTGTCAGTCACAACTGTATGTCATTCACTGCTTGTATAGTGAAATCTCATAAAAGAACTTATTATTATTCTTTTAAATTCTTTTCTGAGCCACAAAGGGATCAACCATTTTCCAGCAAACATTCAGCCTCCTCCCTTATCTTTTAAACATGGAAATCTAATTCAAATCAAAGTCCAGAAAATCAGAACTAGTCTGGACTTTGAAATCCAGGGTTAAGGTCCATATATTCAAAATTGCTAATTGCATAAAATACATTTGGAAGAGGACATTGCCTGCTATTTCTTTCTATCCCATTTCCCCTCATAATTTATCTTACAGTTATTTTCTTATTTTATTTTGTGTAATCCTGTTGTTCTAGGGTGGGACTGTGGTGCAGCATGTAGTGCTGGTATCTTTAAAAACGTGAGTTTAAACATAAGCTGGAATATGGCTCACTCTCCAAGTTCACATGTCCTCCCGGTATTTGTGTGGGTTTTCTCAAGGTGGTACAGTTCTCTCCCCATATATGTATTTCAGGTTGACTGGAGAATATAAATTGCCCTTGGTGTGAATAAATGTGTGTGATTATGATGACATCCCTCTCCATCCAGAGCATACCCTACCTCATGACCTGTTTGTCCAGAATAACCTTTGGACCACCACGGCACTGCATTGGAAAAACAGTTTTTGATCAAGAATGAACTGTTCATTTATTATTGTAGTTTTTAAATGCTGTCCAGGGAGTACCCAACTTAGGCATATGCCCTGTGCTCCCAGTTGGACTCTAGACCATCGCAACCCTGACATGGACAAGAAAGTGAAGGAGTGAGACTTTTTAAATTACTTGTATGCATTGCAAACTGCTTTAATATTGCATCCATATATTGTCTTATACAAACAGAAGATTATTATTATTATTATTATTAGAAGTGAGTAAAGTATGAGAGATTGAAAGAAGATTGAAGAATTGGAGAGAATGTGGAAAGTAAAAAGCAAGGTAGTCTCACTGGTGATAGGAGCACTTGGGGCTGCAAACAGGAACAGTAAAAATACTATGCCATACCCTCAAACAATCCCAGGCCCAGGAAGTTACTACCCACAGTCCAGCTGTTTCTCTTTGTCTGAATACCTTTGCACTGCATCACCACTTTTGGTGTGCATCTTACCTTTTTAAAAGCATACTTATTTATTTTAATATTAGCTGCTGTTTCAAATAAAGAGGTGGACATTTGACACACACCTTTATTTTCTTTATTTAACACCTCATAATACTGAACTCCCACTGCAAACCCTGCATATGTGACATCTCATCTTAGGTGCATGACATAGTGAAACTGGGGGGCACTTATACGTGAAATGTCCTATACTATACATACTGTACCAGGTGTTATAAACATGCAAATTAATGACATTAAGTTTTTTCTAAATTGATAACTTAATTAGGTAACTGGTGAGTAGAGTGTTTGTCATGCTGAAATCATGGGTTGATAGTTATGTAGGTGTTGTCCAATGGGCTGGGAGTGCATTATTTATTTATTTTCCCCATTTAAAATAATGGGAAATAGGCACTCTGTACCTGAAAAATTCAGTACCTGCCATATTTTTGGGAATAAATTAGATTCGGATACCGGCGGGTTACTGTATCATATTTTGACCCAAAATTCCTGTTCTCACGAGGAGTTAAGAGAGAACCGACACCTTAATATGTGAATTTTAGGGTACAATGTTAGCTTTGCATTCCAAATTTTCATTAAAGGAGACTTTGCTACACACTGAGAAGCCTGTATCTGGACTGGAATGAAAACAAATTCTTTACAAAATTTCAAAATCTAACCTTAAGTACTTATATTAAGTTATATTAAAATGTATTTCCTATATGTTTTAGGTGATTTTCAAAAAAAGTTATTTTTTTAAAAGGGTACAGAGGCATGCATGTAGGACTAAAAGTGTTGTTTTGGTAAAGTGGCAGAATAGTGGCCTCACACACAATCAGACATAGTGGGAATGAATAATGTGGCAGTAAATATCAGGCACAGGATTCTGACCAGGAAAAGGTTTGGATTTCACACTCACGGCTGTGGTGCATAAAATAATACAAAGAACAAAAGGGAAACACAGAGTACACCTGCTCTGGACTAGGAATAAGCTTGTTCTGAAGGCCATGAGAACATTGGCAGTGGTGATGTGGAATGATCACATTCCTGAGTACCTGCCGTCAGTCTTGAGTGCTGCTCCTGGCCTCCTTCCCCACTATCATTCTGTCCCCTCCCTGCTATCCTCTGTACTATCCCGACAAAATGGAGTGAATGGCATGTAGTTTGTCACTGGTTACATTTGTCTCCCCTTATGCACTGCGAGGTATTCCATGTGCTGTTTATTCCAGGTTCTGATTTATATGAAGGTATTAGCTCCCCCACGCCCAACCCCCCTTCCTTTGGCATCATTTGCTCATGTTTCAAACAACCCCCACATTCTCCTACTCTTTCTGCCTTCATCTGTACTCCAGAGCAGAACCTCTTGGCCATATTTTATCACTGTTGCTCCAACATCTACACAACATTAACCAAATTACATTGGGCTGGCTACATGTTCCACAGTCTGCTCGCACTCCGAGGCGCCTGGCAGCGACAGGTAGCTCCACATCAATCAAATTCCGCCCTGTAAACAAGGAAAATGGAGGTACCGGCATCTTGCCGTGATTGTGATTTTTTTCATTCTGAGTGAATTGGTGGGGGAAAAATCTAAATAGTTTCAATTTCTCAGAGTGTTTGAGGGGACAGAAATACAAAAAATAAGAAATAAACTCTGTAAGTACTTTCACAGAAACTGTGAGGGATGTTTTGCATTTTTGGGTGGGTAAAACTTCTGAATAGAGGTTATACCCTGCTTTTGAGATTTAAAAGTGATTGGCTAGCAACAGGGAGTAGCCAACCTTGCCAAGTTCTACCCCAAGCCCATTCTGGTACCTGGTGAGGTCCAGGGAAGGGCTACAGATGGCAAATCTTTGGACCTGCTGTACAGGATTCAGTTTGTTTACCAGAAGGTTCTATTTCATATCAAGGCAAAAGCTGCTTCAAATGGTCACTTAGAAGCAAACAGTAGAAAGTATAAGAGATAAGGATACCTGTTTTGTTTTACAAGAAATCTGTGCAATGCTGGATTCCACCAAAGAAGAGAGATATCCCAGACAAACATGGCCCTCCCTTTTTATACTCCAAATCCACATATTATCACGTTTATATCTTTTCCCATTCCATACGGATACAGTTGCCTTCCCTCTGCAAGGTCACCTGGAAGAGACAGCAACCTTTTGCACCCTGTCTGTTTTAACAATTTGAGCCTTACATGTGACCTCTGCAAACAGGTTTTCGGTGACACTCTGACAAAAAGCGTGCAATGGAACAAAAACAAACTAACGTGTCAAAGGCCACAGTGTTGTCGGTATTATTGGAGGCAGCACACTAGTGGGAGCGAAGTGGCGGCAGCGAGTTTGACTCGGCGTCGATACAAATTAAAAAACAAATAAAGGAGGTGGTGGGCACTACGGCGAAGTGTGCGGAATCTATTACTGCCTGATTTATGATGCGGTGACCCACTGCAGGTTAGGTCAGGAGGAGACGGTGGGCGAGAATCTGAGCAGCCTCGTCGTCAACTCGACGGCCAGTCAATAACCTATTTAATTTAATGTCACAGCCAATACCGGCCCCGCATATTGACAAGTCCCCACACACCTTCAGAAAGCCCCCAGCTGCAGGGAGCAGATAAACTGTAAGTGAAAAAATTCAATCTGCCTTCCCATGAATACCTCCGACTCCTTATAAATTATTAAACTCCTTGCCTGCCTATACAGTATGTTGACGATCTGAGCTCAAAGAACTAATGTCAGAGATTTGGAGCGAGCAATGTTCACGGAGGAAGGGAGCCGAGAGTCGTACCTGCGTCATCTCTTGCATGACCTGACCCTGCCAAGTTTTATGTTGAGCGTTGACTATTTCAAATTAGCCTTTCACATGCAGGAAATTTTTATGACCACCTGTGTAACCCACATTTTAACCTGTGAAGGCTGAGTCAATGAGTCAAAATTGACAGTGGTGTCTATACCAGATAACATACTCAAACTTATTGCTGTTATATGAGAGGTCATATACACATACCTTAAGCAATTGGACATACTTTTTATGAAACCCAAGTGAATCACAAAGTGGATGTTTAAAGGGATCTTCTTCATTGCTCCCAACTGTATGCTGATCTGCCATACCATGTTCCAGACCAACTAATAGGCCTTCATTCACTTGAATGCAACAGTATGAGATGCTGGAGTCTTTGGATGACACCTGAAGGAGAGTAAGCCTCCACATAACATACACCCCTCCCAAGGCCCCAACAAGCAGTCAATAACCCATTTAATCTGAGACTTCACCTCAGTCAATACCATCTAGGTGGGGTCCTAAGCATCAGCAGCAGGGAGTGCTGCCTGGCTCTGATAAAGCCCTCATTACCCACCCTTTATCTCCTGTTGGGTTTGGGGCTGAAGCCCTTGGAACATTTCAATAACTCTTCCTGGCATTAATGAGCTTCAGTTTGCTTCCTGCAAGCACTGCTCATGGCCTGTATCCCTCCTGCATTGGGCGTGATTAGAGGATTACTCCAATGTGGGGTTGGAGTGAGAGGGCAATTTAAGAGGAGGGTGACACTTCTCCTTGGACACCTTTATTCTGGCAGTTCAAGTCGAAGTCATGAGTGGATGGCTCTTGTCCTAACATTTCATGACATTGCTGTGCAAGACAAGAGACAGAGGCGAGTGACTTTAATTCGACTCCTTCCACTCTTTGGCAGTGGTCATTGCAGTAATGACCACAAACAGGTTTTTAAGTTAGTACACTGGACTATTATGTTATGAATGTTTATGTTCTAACATTTCAAAGTCAAGGCTATTTTTTGAGCTTATTTATTTCTAATTGTATTTTTCTTCACTTGTCTATTTGTGTTTTGCAGAGCATCACCTGCCTCTTCAAATCAAATCATTAGCTGGCAGTAAAATCCACCCAAACAGCAAAGGAATGAAGGACCAGATTAATTCAAGTGGCTGCCACAGTGTTCATAATCTAGCATTAAGTCTTGAGAATCAGTAATAATATGTTACAAATGTATAATGGGATATTTTGTCAAGCTGAGGCGGAAGAAGCAGACGTGTGCAGGCACAATGTGACGAACTTCGTTTTATTTCAAGGGGCGTTCCAAAATCTTGGTCACTAAACAGGCGAGGATCAGATCCAGTAAACAACTTGGCGTAGGCAGACAAACAGTAAAGGGTAAGACGAAATCGGTAGTCAAAGGGAAGCAAAGGTCGGTAACAAGCAAGACTGGTATGATGACTGCTTGGTACGCACACATGAATCATGGGTAACACTTCACGGTGGTCTGTTGGAAAGCACAGATCTAAATAGGTTGCGCGTAACAGGGTGCAGGAGATCAGGAATCGGGAGGGGCAGAGTCCGGAGCAGGGGGCGTGGTATATTTCAGTCAACAGGTGGCATTAAGTGGAATTTATATAAACAATGTGTTGTGGAGTGCAGTACCAAGAACTCTTTACAAAAAAAGGTGGAGAAAAAACCCAGAAGAGAGATGGACACCAGCCATATATGTTCACGAGGTCTTAGTGGGAAGACCCAAGTCAACGGAAGTGCCGGTCATTGCTTGCGTTGTCTGCTTTACCACTCTTGCTTTCATGGCACAGATTCCCTGGGCTTTCCCCATCTTCATGGTCGGAGGGCTGCCTATGCTGCCGGCAACCTGCATGGAAGACAGAAACATCGTCCTTTACTCTGCCTGCCTCTAGCACTAACTCCTGGGCTGCTTCATGGAGACCTATTTAACTGTTCCTCCAATTAGTAAAGTGCTTTCAGGTGCACAGTATAGGACAGTTCCCTGTGCTAAACTGATGCCCATCAAGGGAGTTGTCCCAGGTACTGTAGCCTCAGCTACCTGATCCATGTCACATGGCCTCTTCCTCAGTGACAGATCATAATCTGCCACTAAAGGTTCACCAGCCTGAAGCAACAGAGACCATTGGCATTACTGTGCAGATGTCTGGCAAGATGTAGTATCTGGAACAAGGACAGCTGCAAAGATAATCACCAAAGTGTGGATTAGAGTCTCAGAATTTAACCATACACTGTAGAGGGGCATGGTCAGTGAACAAAGTGAGCGATTACCCATGGATGCAGTTGTGCTGGTAGTGGAGGGCCCATTTGTGTACAAGGACCTCCTTCTTGATAGAAGACTATTTTTGCTCTCTGAAAAGGAATTTTCAGCTTAGACAAGAATGGGGTGTTTTTCCCCATACTGTACTTAAGACAGGACAGCCCCAAATCCATGTTCATCTGTACAATAAATGGCCATTGGGTATCAGGGTTTTGCAAAACAAGAAAAGAGCATTGTTTTAGTTCACGGAAGGCACTTTTTTCCCATTGCCTTGTCTGCAAAAGTTTGGGTGAGATCATTCAATAGCCCTGCAATACTGGCAAACTGCAGAATACATCATTGGTAATAGTCAGCCAACCCAAAAAAATCACCTTAGCTGTTTCTTGGTGTGGAATGTTAACCAATCTCTAATCATTTTTTCCTTTAGTCTCCTGCAGTCACAAATAGCTATGAGCAATACTGAAACTAAAGTATTGAGTTTTGGTGAAGTTGAACTCACATTTCTTCTTGTAGGTATGGAGCCTTGTATGTTGAAGGGCTTCAAGGACATCCCAAAAGATGTTCCTGTGACGTAGAACTGTGTATGACTACACCATCCACCTATGTTGTTGCATAGTCCCAGTGTGACCATAGGAACCTATCCATCAGACATTGAAAACTGACCAGTGCTCCATGAAGTCTGAACAGCAAACCTTTATAGTTAAATAAACCATTCATAATGCAAAAGCCCATTTTCTCTCCGGATTCGAGATCAAGTGGTAACTGCCAATATCCTTTTTGGAAGGTCTAGTATCATGATATACTGGACTTGTCCAAAGTGCTCATTGAGTTCCTGAAAACCGTTCAAACCCAAAGATGGCATCAGTCAAGAGAACGCCATTATCTTTTGGCACCAAAACAATGAGGCTGTAGGGCAGGAAGAACTCTTCCAAAAAAGGTGGAGGACGATGGACCTGTTGGATGCTAAGTGATTTTCATTACTTTGCAACTTTGGTGGATCAAAGTGCACAATACAAACAGAAAAAAAAACAAATAAAAAAGAGAAGAGGTTGCATCTGAGTGAGACACATTCTCAAGGTTTTGACAGCTGGGGTCAGGTTGTCAAAGGTCCACATTGTCACTTTTATTGTCAGCATCCCCACTCTTTTCCTTCGCTTTTGTGGTGGGGATTTCCTGAACTCTACCTGTGCAGTGGGCAGTCATGGAGAAAGACAGAAAACACGTCCTTTCTTCTGCCTATCTCAAGCACTAACTGCAATACTGCTTCCCTTGGCCCTGTTTATTCATTTTTCAGTAACGTGCTTGCAGGTGTGCTGGTATGGGACAACTCCTAGTGCTGGACTGAACCCCATCAGAAAGCTGTCTCAGATACTGCTACCCCCACCACCTGCTCAAGATATTTTTTATTTTCAGTCATTTTAAATTAGTTTCATTTTCGATGTAGCCCCAATTCCATAACATTCTTAAATGTTTTGAACCCTTTTCTCACATATATTATAGAAATATCTGAGTTTTTATGGACTCTATTCAGCGAATAGCTACTGACATTATTATTAAGCTTTTATTGGTTGTATAGATAATAAAGCCTACTGGAAGTGGCCAGATGCTGTGAAAGTTGTACATATTGTTTCAAATGAACAAAAGATAAAAGTCCTGTAACTTATTTGTATTTTATCCATGACTCAAACTAAGTTTACTGGATTGGACATAAGGAGAGTGCTTAATAAAAACTGAAGGAATGAATGAATGAAAGAATGAATGAATTTTTGTTCATTATAGCTTTATCCAAGGACCTAGTGTGGAGAAAATCAAGTAACATTTGTGTTATTTCACAGGATTTGCAAAGGTATCAAGTTACAAATAGACTTCAAGTTAAATTGTGTTTGTAAGATGACGACAATGTGTAAACCGATAAAGGACTGACATTGTAAGCTAATTACATGAAACCTTTCACCAGCAGTGCATGTGCTGAAGGAAATGTTAGTTCGTTTCTCCAGCTAACATCTAGACACTTCAAAAAGAACTGAACACTTTCTTAAATTTATTACATAATAACTGTCATATGAACACATAGTATGAACTTTCAAGTACCAAAGTCTGAAAAAAACTAAGTCTGCAATACAGTACTGTGCAAAAATCTTAGTCATACAACTTCAATGTGTGTTGAGAAGTACAGGTAGATTCTTGTCTACCATCAGGGAGGTTTCTGATTGGTCCCAAATTCATTCTGCAGCCTCAGAATGACCTCAAACACCCGATCTCAGTCATACACAACTATCTTCAGCAAAAAGAAGGAATCCTGCAATAGATGGTCTGGTCCCCACAGAGCCCTGATCTCAACATGATCAAGTCAGTCTGGGAGGACATGCAGAGACAGTCAAAGTCTGCAGAAGAACTGTGGCCAGTTCCTCAAAATGTTTGGAAGAACCTACCAATCTCTACCTTAAACCGCATGCAAATTTGCATAAGAGAATTGATGCTATTTTAAAGGCGGTGGTCCCACCAAATATTGACTTGATTGAGGTTTTTTTTGTCTACTGCACTTTTTAGAAGGTTTATTGATTAATAAGTATTCATGGCATTATTTTTGGAACCATCTCGCTTTATAGCATTTTTCCCACAGGTGCCTAAGACTTTTGCACAGTACTATATGGTGCATGTTACATGCTAATATGACACCTAGTTACTGAGCGGAACATTTATGAATGTTTGGTTGTTTTTGAATCATCCTGTATTGTGCTGTATCTGTCATTACAAACTGTTATGTCAATATTCAAATCAAGGCTTATTTTGCAATACAATTCAGCATTATGCAGCAAAATCACCCTAACTGTTTATGAAAAATAGAACCTGTCAGTTCTCCTTGATCTTGTGTGGTGAGCTAGCAGACAAGTCAATACTGTTTTGACACTTTGCTGTAGCAAGCAGAGCATTATCATTGATTGGAATCCGTCAATCACTGATAGCACACAGTGTTAAGCGGATCATTAAGTCTCGCTCGGCCGTATAAAAAAATATGGGCAGGATGTGCAAACTGAACACCTGCTGTTGGTCCATCTGGTGCAGCTCATTAGGAGGAGAATTTTGAGTTTGATTCAAGGATTCAAGTCACAATAGAAGTATCTTTCTCTAGGCAAGTATCTGTGCAGTCAAACTCCAAAAGTTGAGATAAAGAGAGCGGACAGCTTCATCGTTAACCTTGTCTTGACACAAACTGCGAACCCAGAGCTTTCCACACCACAACTGGGCATCTCTGCTAAGGTCAAACCATCAGAGGAGAGCTACTACAGCAGACGCACACAAAGTTATATATGGGATCTGGACTATTGACTTTGTAGTTGTTGAAGCTCTCGTTTCCGCCGAAGAAGAAGTGACATCAGTAATGTCTGTGTACTGCTCTCAAGGGGGGTTGGAGCACAACTGCACCCCTGTGCTGTGCGCCAGAAGCAGGAAATCCATAGTAACCACTGCTGAGAAAACAGTCCCTACAGTGTTAACCCCTGGATACTGCAGATCACATTGAAACACTTGATCGCCTTGGTGGGATCTCCTCTTAACTGACCCCACAAAAAAATTGAAGCCAGGAGGAAAATTGCTGCTTGCAGCTTTTCTGTGAAACTTTGTGAATAGAGGTAATTTAGGCTGATGCAAATTCATAGCTAGTCAGCTTTTCCTTATCTATGGACACCTCCTCCTTAAATGAAGTTTGATTGGTTTGAAGTCCTCACAGCCTCAATTACTGAAAAAAATATTATATTGCACAATATAATATATTGTTATGCATTTTTTGGCTATATCAAGAGAAAATGAAATAGTTATTTTCAGACTCGGAGTATAATAAAAGTACACAGTCTGCTTATGTACATGGCTGGTGACATGCTCATTAATATAGGGTTTATGCATAATGACTTTCTGAGATTTTTAGTTTGCGCTGCAGAAACACATCCTGTGGGATTTACAGAGCTTTCATGTTCCCAGAGTTTTGAAGGGAAGTCAAATATGTACCCTTCACTTACGGCACCCTGATGGATTGTGTACGTTTCCACACTGAAACTTAAGTTTTAATCCTGGTTATAATTGTTGTTTATTTCCCGTGAATTATTTCACAATGTCAGAATCTATTTGGTTTATTTCACTAGACATTGAGAAAATGCTTTAATAGACAAAAAGCAGCACTAAAATTAAAATTGTTAATGATATACATGTATTTGCCTGTAAAATTAGATTACTGAAATTCCACACAGGCTGAGCTGGATTTGAACACACACCACTGTACAGTTTCTAAAAGTATATGGTTATTATTACACTTATAGTTATTTCGTAGTCACTTAAATAACCCTTTGTTTATTTTGGTTGTGACATTTTCATAAATAAATATAATTATTTCCTTTTCCAAAATACGACAAACTACCGATTCTGGCAGAAGCTGTCTTTAATACATCATATCTGAGTGCATCTTACATAAAACTTACACTGTAAGACAACAGCAAATCTGGGAACTTTGAGAAAAAAGGTTAATTCGGTAAAAATTAATATCCCCCATGTTTTTAATCGCACGATAAATTAACGTGAAGCACATTTAAAATTAGCACTTGCTATCAGATTAAATGGGTCTAAAGGATTTTAGTTATAACTAACTAATCATATACAACTGTATGTAATGACACAAAATAAGCTGGATGCAAAGTTATACAAACTCATCGACCCCATTGATTGTGTTTAAATCACACGGTATTTTTTTTTTCTAAAAAAGAGACTACACTGAAAAAAAGAAGTCCATTTCTAATTTTGTTGGGATCTTGAACTTTGAAGCTCAGATTTTTCTTGTTCATTAAGTCAAATGATCATACAGTCAACCAGGGTCACCCAGCTAAGTGGGAAAGGGAGGTTCACTGTTCTAGGTGTCAATCTTACACTTTCCATCTAAGATGCAGTGCAGCAAGAAGGCTGTATATGGGATGGGATCATAAACAGAACAAGTTTCAGACTAAATTTGTGATGGACATGTAAACTTTCGCACACCATGGGACTTCTTGTTGCTGCCTTTGATAGCACAAGGTGGTAGTGCAACACAAAACTAAGTCGAATTACATTCCCAAAGGAAAAGAGCTTGTACCGCTATTCCATTGCATGTAACAGCAACACACTTGCAGTACTAATAGTCCTTATAACCACTGGAACAGTTCATCTGACAATGGATCAAAAGCAACAAGCCTGTCAAAAGCCCTGAAAAAATATCAGTAACTTGCTGCTGTAAGTGATGCAATTTAGAAAATAATGTAAAGATACAGGAAGCAAAGGATTTAAAGATTTATTGCAGCTTTTGGAGTCTTCACTTGGAACTCACGCTGTGATATTCTGACCTCAGATCACAGCTTCTCTCCATATCACTATGAACTATGGTGACACTATGACACTATGGCCTGCATAGTGTAACATACATAAAGGTCTACACAAGAACTGTTCTTGACTTAAGAGGTACTGCACAGACAATGGACTCGCACTTACGATGGTCAATAATGAATAAATTAATATTCATATTAATTTATTAAATGGACAAAATTGTCAAACATTTTTTTAATGATTCATAGGAATTCTGGTACGCAAATGAACATCTTACAGCTACGTAACACATTTATACATGCATATCTTGAAAAGTACAATAATCCTATCAGTATTTATACAACACTGTACCGTAATGAAAGCTTCTGCCAACAGCTGTACAAAAACATATATAGTGCGGATGCTTACAGCTTATAATCCAGATGGAAAACATTATGAAGTATTGTGAAAATGCATTAAAACGTTGCACTTGTATCTGCACAACATGCATGTGTGACATTGTAGTCTTTTTTAATTTTTATTCGTCAAAACAATATATACAGGCAGAGACGGTTTACTGAGACATTGCACCTCTGACTATGTACAGAGAGGGGTAAGGGTCAAATTGTTGTAGATTGTCACAGGGCCATACAATGTTATCTAATAATTTTCTGATAACTTCCAGAATGGTGTTCAGACACTCCAAAATTGTTTTGAATTCCAGTGTAGCTCAAATGTTAATTTTAAAAGCAGGAGGAAGTTAAACACTTTAGACGTCCACATATTTACCGAAGGAACTTCAGCTTTAGACCAGAGCCTCTTTGCTAAGTGCGTCAAGGTGAACAGCCTATGCTCCATGACCTGGTCATAAAGAGAGTTTGGGTTGTGGTTTGAAGGTCCTTTGAATGGTTGAGTGAACTTCTTTCCAATAAGCTTGTATCTTGTCTCAGTCCCAGTGCATCAAAGCGCCAGGAGCTGCTTTACACTTGAAACACATCTGTGATGTCCCTTAAAACATCTTATGGAGGCGCACTGGGGAAAGGTAGATTCTGCTGATGAGCTCGAAGTTTTGCTCCCGGATGATGCAGGCTGGGAAAACTTTTGTACATATAGCTGCCCCATCATGTAGTCTAACAATTGTGCATGGTAATGCTGTACAAGACCGTGTTACGACAAAACGGCAGTGGCCACATAACCAGCAACCATCTTCTCCCATCTCACAGTGTTACTTGTTCCCAACATATCCCACATAGACGCAGACACAGTGGGTTAATTCAGCACACATCTTCACTTATTGCACATTTCACAGAACTGACACTGAAAACCCTGTACAAGCGCCTTAGCACACTATATCCTAAACTAACATGACAGCGTCACAAAAGGACAACTGCGTGCTGCGTGCAAACAAGTCTCACGAGCAGTAAACATCATCCCACAACCATATCCACCACAGCACCATCTTAGCCTCTGCACCAGTTGAGCCACTGAACGATGACCAACCATCAACCAGCTCAGCGACAGATGCAACAGTTGCAAGAGATAACGTTGTTCAAACTTACATCCTGTCATATAGCACAGAATACTGATGTATTTTAAAAATGTTATAAACATGATGTACTTTTTAAAAGAAACTTAAAGAATGCAGTACTTAATCATGTCATACTGGTATGGACAGTATCCTATACTGTGACCAGAAATTACTATATGGTCGACTACACCATTAGAAATCATTATGTTATATGTATGATCAAGCTTACAACCAATGTGACAGTATGGTCATCGGTCCCTAGCCTGGTCACAATTCAAGGACAGTCTGTATCTAGTTACTAATTTTTGTTTGTTTCTCTTGTTCATAAGAAATCTTCCCCTGCCAAAGCAACAGAAACTGTCAATCGTTTTATCTTTCCAAAGCACCAGTCATCTATAACTGGAAAAAAAAAACAGTTTACAGGTTAATTTAAAAATAATTAAAATGATAACAACAGCATTTTGCAATGTGACTGGACAGTGGAATTTCTGCAATTCGCTTGAAGAAGATTGAGCATTATCACTTTTTTAAAAAATTTATTTTACCTGCTTATCCTACATCCACCCTGTATGAAAGAGTAGAGTGGAACAAGTTTGGAGTATCTGAATGTACCATCAAATCCAGTTTTGGATTTCCTTTCCCAAGGATATCAGAGATTCTCCTTGTCTGAGAACCTTTAAAATTACCTTTAAGTAACACACGTTGTGCTTCCTTTCTTTCACATTCATTTATTATTTCTCTTCAGATTATTTTATTGTCTTTTGAGGATGTCTGGTAATTTTGTGCAATGTAGACTGATAAATTTGTATTTGTTACTCTATTATTTTATTCTCTAGATCCATCCCTTCTGTAAAGCACTGTAAGGAGCTGATTCCAAAGGCACTCTGTGAAATAAAGTTTTAGTAATATTTATTAGTCTGGTTTGTGCAATACTATACAGAGCACACACAGAGGTGGAAGTTGTCTGCATTCATCTTAGCAGTCATTTCCATCTGTTCAGCCAACCATTCAGAGCACCAGAAATGAATAAATAAACACAAATATACATGAAAATATAATCTATAATAGCTCCAGAGAACTATACATTTCAAAGATTCATGTTATCCCATTATTTTAGCTCTCTGGCTCCAGAAAAGGATGGATAGCAGCTGCAGTATTAATCATTGGCCAGCTGCTCTGCTCCAGCAGCTGGTCTTCCTGATCTTAGTGGGCCAGAGCATGTTCGCAGCACAGTGTGTGTGTGTGTGTGTGTGTGTGTGTGTGTGTGTGTGTGTGTGTGTGTGTGTGTGTGTGAATATGTGAGTGCATGTTTATTTTTTGTACCTTGTAAGAACAATGCTGTGGAAAAAAAAATGTCTTCCCTCAAATAGTAAATACAAAAAAATTGTCTGTAATGTGGTTGTCTGCATGTATGTGGTACCATTTATGAATGTGGTAGTTTGGGTGGGTGAGAGAGATTGTGTAAGTAGATGTGCTCACCCATGCCCAGGAGCACATAAGCGAGGAAGGAAAAACAAACAAACATCTGAACAACAGGCAGCAGAGTTGATACCTGTGACACCCTGATAATTGGTGGTTGCTGCTCCACTGGAAAAGACCACCACAATGTTCCCATGTGCCCTGCAGAATGTGACAGGCTGTGCAAATCCTTGACTTGCATGAAAAAACTGCTAAGCGAGGGGCAGCTGGTCAAAAATGATCATCCTCTTCACAGTGAATATCTTGGTCCCCTCTGACAAGCGCACATGAAGATCAGTGACCCAGTCCATTGGGGTCTCGGACCAAGGTGGAGCTGCTGGTTTGAAGAGGTTGGGGAAGTGGGTAAGCACCTTTCAGCTCTTGTCCCCGTCATTGTGTCACATCTGTTGTACCCCCTCCCCACACACTGGTAGAACCCACAGGCTGATTCTAACCTCACCACGGACCCCTGGTTGAACACTCATCATGCTGCTATGACTGGGCAGACTTGATTGGGGTAGAAAAGCTGATTCTGGGGCATTTGGGGGTGCTGGGATAATACTGTACACTGCTGGGCACAGAGCCACAGCTCCTGTCCTGCAGCAAAGGCAGGCAGACTTGGGGGCTGGGGTAGCTCGAAACACAGCTAATAAAACTGAACATGTGCATCAAGGCATCCACCACCCAGGGGCAGTTAGTGGCCTGTGCTTGCTGCCTTTGTCCTCCTGTCCTGGTTACTAAATCTGCAAAAAAGGAATCAGCCCTCCACCTTTCAAATACCACAGTTTGCACGCTTGTTTGTACAAGATGTTATTTTAGTTCCTCAAACATCTTTGAGAATGATTAGCTCATAGCTTGAACAGTGCAAAGATGTGTGAATTTATAGGCACTAGGGTTAAAATTGTGATTTATCTATTGCTCTTCTGGGACTTTCACTGTGAAAGTAGTGCAGTGATTGGAGCCCTCACTTTAACACTGAAGGAACTGGATTTGAATCCAACCTCTTGCTAAAATACCCTGGATTAATTAAAAAAATTACATAGCAGTATAAATGGATAAATAACTGTGAGTAGCTTAACATGTGCAAAACTAAATTTGTAAGCTGTTTGAGAAAAGGGTGAAAAGCCTCATGAACAAATTATAAAGAATATCAGTGAAACACCAGAAAAATCTGTAGAGTCTGTCCAGCTGATAGGATTCCAGAATATATGTAATCATTCTTGCAGTAGCCAAAAAAAGTTAGACCACTGTAGCAGCTGCAGCAAAATACCTTTCTTGCTGGAGGACATTGGTGTAGTTTCAACACTTTATTTGCAGTGGACTGGTTGTTGCTGATGGCACCCATTCTGATGGTCGTTCAACTCTTCTCTCATTGAGTTCCCTTAAAATGTCATTTAGTGTAGACACGGGCCTTGACATTCAATAAAGTGGACGGGGAGAGTGAAGGACATGCTGGACAATCCTTATGGGAGCCACCAGGTGCAGGACAGAGCAGAAGAGAGAGAAACAGAGAGATAGAGTGGACCATCCGCCATGCTCCATCAACAGGCAGCGTAATATCTGCTTCACTGCAACACCCAGCCCGGGTGACACGTTTTAAGAATGAAAAAGGAAATAACTGAGCTCTTTGTGATGGAACAAAGCATTAAAAACCTAATGAGGGTCCAAGACGAGAACCATGAGCCACACTTCAATCCTTAGAGATGCACTGAGATTGAAGTTAGAAGCTAACAATGTGGTTTCAGACTAAAGTGGAAAGAAGAAAGAGGACAAAAAAACTGCTGGAATAAATTTAAGATAATTAATATGTTGCAGATGCACAGGTAAAATGAAGTAACTTGAATCATTGATCCCAGAGGCGCAGCCACCATACCAGCAGTGTTGAAGTTTCATGTGGAAAAATGATCAAAATATGCATAGAAACTTTCAGTTCTATAGTTGAGAAAAATTAAGGGGAATGTCTATTTAAAACAACTCAACTAAAATCACCATGTATACTTAATCATTTCATGTTCTAATCATCACGTTCATGTTCTTTGTTCTAAACACCTGTTGGCTTCAAGCACCATTTATGACTCAGTGGCCACTTTTGCTTTAACAGTGTAAAATAAAGCATCTCTTTAAAATGCACATTAACTGTCCTCAGCCACAGGTGGAAACCACAGTTAGCAAAATGAGTTCAGACATAAACTCTTACAGACGTCAGCTATGCTTTAGAAACCTGCAACCAGTTAGAATCAATTCAGGTTTAATTGCAGATGCCGTAAGTGGCCATATATTGGTTGCCATTGTTGGTGTGGCCATTCAGTATAAACTCAAATTTGTAGTGTGCCATTACCTCCAAAACTAAACTACTTTCCAAAAGATTCAGGACCTTCCTTTTCTACTGCTTAATAAATGAAATGCAAGCTGCTTATTGAAGACACTTTTATAGAATAGACACTTACCTGAAATGTCCTGAATCTTATTGTGGCCTGCAGAAGCATGGCCATACCTGGCCTCCAGGACTACCAGCTACACCTGAATGAGTGATACGGTGAATAAGTGATCAAGTACGTCATATGCACCCGCAGTATTTAAATGGATTATCAGAGGAAAGCTGCTACCGCCACTGTTGTACTGTGTTTGTAGGAATGTGAATGCTGGTGGTTTTGCGCTGCCTTTTGTATTACTCAAAAAGTCCTGTGGCCTATTAGTTATTCCTTAGTTTTGCTGTATTTAAGAGCTCGACGCAAGATTAAGCTGCAATATGCCACACAGTTTCTCAAACTTATTTGTCGTGTCCCCTGAACCTGCAGTTTAATGTTCACCTTGCAATTTCAGTCGCTTAGAAATCACTTAACTGCTACTAGTGGACGCTTTGTATTAGGGTTGTTTTTAACTAGCTGTACAGAAGGCTTAAGGAGGATGTAATTTTAACCTGTCTCCAACTAAAATGTTTTTAATATTTAAAACTAAGAGAACCATGTATGGTAAGTAACTTTGACTTCAGTGTTTACCAATGGTTATACTGTGCATTTAAAGTTTTAAGGCACTGATCTTAATTTTTAATGTCAGAGAGGGTTATAGAGGTGTTACAGTTTTATGGTTTTTAATCTCTTCGCTGTTCTGAGAAACTGAAGAGATCTGCAGTAACTGAGCGATATAATGCAGAAGTGTATTGAAAATGGGTAAAAAGGCGTGATCCACAGGCAGGTGGTCCGAAACGGCTCTTCAAAATGCCCAACGTCCTTAACCCCTATCCCCATACCTACTAATGGTGCCATGAAATTGTAACTAATCGTGGAATTTTTGTCCCTTTATCACTACATTTTGGGACATATTTTTAGTTTGTATACAAATACAAGCGGCATTGTAAAGGAAACATAATATGAAGACATGACTCTAAATAACACACAAGAGTGGACATTACCACAGGATCATGAAGCCCCTATTTTTGTGCTTTAGCCCTGTAACCCTTTTTTGTTTAACACTTTCTGTAAAGGAGGCTTTTTTTTTCATTTAGGTGCTGCTTTTCTCCAAAGAAACTTATAATACTAAGCTTCTAACCATTGTATTGTGAGTAGGGTCTCAGTAACCCAGAGCCTGTCTTGGAAGCAACATTCGCAAGGCTATGAAACAGCCACCAGCTTGCGCTAGGGTGACCACAGAGACACACACACTATGGGCAATTTAGAGTGACCAGTTAACCTGAAACAGATGTAGACACAGGGAGAAAATACAGAGACGGAGCTGGACTCAAACTCACACCCAACTAGCCGGGGTGCTGTGAGGCAGCCACTCGATATTAAGCTACCTACAGTTGTTTATAAATTTGTATACAATATGCAAAAGTCTTAGGCACCTGTGGGGAAAAATGCTATAAACTAAGGATGATTCCAAAAATAATGCCAAGAATTCTTATTAATCAATAAACCTTCTAAAAAGTGCAGTAGACAAAAAAAACCTCAATCAGATCAATATTTGGTGGGACCACCCTTTGCCTTTAAAACACCATCAATTCTCTTATGTAAACTTTCATGCAGCTTAAGGTAGAGGTTGGTTGTTTCTTCCAGACATTTTAAGGAACTGGCTACAGTTCTTCTGCAGACTTTGACTGTCTCTGCATGTCCTCCCAGACTGACTTGATCATGTTGAGATCAAGGCTTTGTGGGGACCATACCATCTGTTGCAGGATTCCTTCTTTTTGCTCAAGATAGTTGTGTATGACTGAGATTGGGTGTTTGAGGTCATTCTCAGGCTGCACAATGAATTTGGGACCAACCAGAAACCTCCCTGAGGGTAGATAAGAATCTACCTGTACTTCTCAACACACATTGAAGTTGGATGCCTAAGACTTTTGCACTGTACTGTAAATTTTACGTGTAAAATCTTGTTCAAGGATTCTACCACAAGAGGTGAGGTTCAAACCTGTTTCCATCAAGTATCAGGTAGGTGTGCTAACCGTAACACCATCTGCTGTAATCTTCAATAGGTGGGCCCTGTTCCTAGGCTGGGGAATAGGAGGCCAGTCCATCTTCCCTCAGTCTGCATGGGCTGGAGGTGCAACGTGAGAGACAGCCGGTGCAGATAATGAGCTTGGGGAGTGAAGGGGGAGAGATCTCGATCTCTTTTGGGGGCTGTTATGCTAATTTTCCACCTAGGTGAGGGAGATTTGGGTGGCCTTTTTTTCCCGTGCACAGACAGATGAACATTAAAAGCAAAAGAAATTAACCTTTGCACGCTGACACTTCTACACTGCTGGTGTATTAAATGGTGCCGTCGCGGGGAAGGTTTTCATACAGGCATACATTTGCATCTCATTGGAGGAGTCTAGCTGGTTGGCAGAAACTGTGTTTATTATGCACGCAGAAGGGCACTTAGCATTAATAGAGCGACTGAAAACCAAAAAAAGATATTATTCACAGTGGGAGTTGATGTGTGACCGATCCTGTTTTTCTGTTTTTGTGATAAAGCGCAAGAGCATTAGAGCACACCTCTCCTTTCTCAGTGGTGTTCTGTTATAAATGTTAAAAGCAAAAACAGTAGTTATACATCTGCATCTGAATGGCCCTGCTTAAAGCATGGTGCATAGACCACGAACATTCCCAAATGTTCATACACCTGAAATCAATAAGGCAAAGGGGAAAGCAGGCCGTTCTTGGCTTCACATGCAAACTTAAACTTATATCTTTAATATGCTGCTATTGGGGCAGAAGAGTTGAAACAGCCTCTCCCCCCTCCCTCTAGATGACCCACATCTCTTTGCACTGACTTGGCATTCTTGCACCCTGTTTTCCAGTATTTGATTTGATTTGATTTAACTTATTGTCCTCGCTAGAGGGAAATTTGTTTTGGACATACTGGCAATACAATAAACAGTCTATACAGATAAACATAAAAGTGAAATAAACATGTTTCCATCAAGGCCTTGAGCACAACTGTTTTCGCAGGGCAAAAAAAAAACACTCCTTTGTAAACATAACTGACAAAGCAACTATTTTTTTGGCTAGTTTGTTTTTTTTTTATTTTTTATTTGCAACCGGAGGCCATTTTAACAAAATCCATGCAATGGATGATCCTCGCAATGCGCAGTAACACCCGGTGCAGCACAAACCAGGCACAAAAAAACAAATCACAGCGCATGCAAACAGAAAAGGCGTAATTGGCTCTGTGAGTACACTTAAGCGCATGCTAGCAAATATCAATTACGCAGAATGATGCTGTCTGCTTTGCAAATGCACGCACAGTTCCTGTTGCCTGAGCAGACCTTTAGTTGTGCACATACAGATGTTGTCCTTTTTGTGCCGAGTGGTCCTAGTGCACTGTCAAGGAGATGCTAACAGGGCTTGTGCGGAGCGTGTGGATTAGTGGGTGATTAACTCATTCACAGGACCATTTTTAGCACTGACTCACGGCCACCAGCTCTGTGCATCCACTGGTTATTTCACCGCTTTCTTGTGGGAAATATACTCCTTGTGAGTGATCACTGGCGTAAGATGGGAAAGACGATATTCTCAGTCTCGCACACCCTGTGCACCCAACCCATCTGTCAACCTTTACCGCCAGGTCTCTCCACTGCAGAAGGTGCAGAAAAGGCAAACAAAGCTGAGGTGGGAAGGCTGAATTTGTAGGTAGCCAGTCCCCTGTTGTAGCCCTGCTGTCGTCCTGCACCACGGACTAGACCCAGCGTGTTTGCTAATCCAAACATTATTTAATATGACATGGTAAACAGGTGCAGCACTTCAAATGCTGGGTAGGTAGGAAGTCAGCCTGTTCTCAATGTAGTTGAGTGCTCCTCTATCTAATATCCTGATCCCTGTCGCATCCAGCAAATATTGCTTCTTTGTTAAACCTTTATGTTCCGTCCTGGTCAAATTTGATCCAGTTACAGATTTTCTCTGCCATCAGTATGGCTTTTTAAAATCTTATTTTCATAAGGCAGTTAGCATACCTTCCACACTAGGCATCAGCACACATAAAATTAATGGTCACCAGTGTTATTGAATTGTATACGTTTTATTCAAATGGTCTACATGTGTGGTACATCTGGTGAGGGCCAGCTAGGAGAAGGAAATGAACAGGTGAAAATATGTTGAAGAGCGAAGTGATTCAAAAGCTAAATTCAAAGTGTGTCATTTCAGGTTTCTGAGGCCTATAAACCACTAAGACAAGAAATGAAGTTGGCTAAAAACTGGAATACAATATTAGGTGATAATCTATGTTTTATAATTACTTTATAAATAAGTATAATAGGCTGCCAAATTTTGCATGGGAACACCACAAATAGAGGGTTGTCTCATACATGCATAACCTAAGGGTTAAACAGTGACTGAGTGTGTCCTACAGTCAGATACAAGGATGCAGTCAGAGTGAAGCTGTTGATGGCAAGAAAATGTGAAGGATTGAAAAATGCTGCTTTCCACCAGCTCCTTCAGGTCTTGCTACAGAACATCTCCTCAAATTGGGTTGGACAGATGAACCTCTCCTCAGAGTCGTGCTTCCCAAGGGCGAAGTGACATTTGCAGGAGGGCTGGAATCGTTGCGTCCTGTGGACTCGTGGCTCTCTGGCAGCACTGCTGCCCCCCCGCCTGATCAAGAGCAGCATTTAGTGCTTCCTCGTCTGCTTCCTATTCTTCAGGTTCCAGGTCAGCAGGTTTTTCCAACATTCATTTCCACACAACAAGCAAGAGAAAGCACTGAATATACAAAGGAGCTGTGTTTTTATGAATTTTACAGCAATTCCCAGATTTATTTATAGCCAGATACTCAGTTCTTATGTATCTGAGTACAACACCACACCAAATAGGGACTGATGAACACATGTCCTGTGATGTGCATATTGTGTATTACTCTACTTTACAAGCCGTCGGCTGTATCTCACTTACATTTAGTATTTTAACACACTTTTCTGCAAAAGTTGCTCACTTGTTCAGCTATCTGTACAACAGAGGAATGTTACACACACTCACAGATACACACACACAAAGGGGCAATGAAGAGTCACCAGTTTGACGTGAACACAAACACAAACACAGGTAGAATATGCAAACTCCATACAGGCTGAATGGGGATCACACCTATGTCCTGTTGTACAGCCCAGGAACTCTGAAAGAGGAATGCTACTTGCTGTGCCACCATCTACCCCTACATTGAAAAATATGCTTGAAAGAGACCACTACTACTCTGATGGCACCCACAGTGGCACCTAGCTGACCAAAATGCAGAGAAACACATCCAAACCACCCACCCAAGGAACACGTTTGGCTCTATGAGGTGAATATGCAGAGAAGTTCTCCATTCACAGAAATATAATGTTCCCATACTCGGAGAGAAATGGCCACACGCAACACCATCATAGATGCAACAGGTGACTGTTACTGAGCCACGTGACACACACAAAGAAGTCCAGAGTAACATGCCATTATCAAACCTGCTTTCGTATGCATTTGATATGCTAATGTAGCGCTGTCATCAAGTGAATAGCTATTGATGTGTGACTTAGTGTGCTGTGGGTGACTGCATGTGTACATGTGCGTGCTTTCTGTGCATGTGCTTGCGGGCATAGGCTCAGGCCCTGTACATGTCGGCGTGTGGCTGTCAGCACTGATCACAGCGGAGGGAGCTGTGACGGATGAGACTTACCCTACCCATCCGGGGAGGTGCAAATTTCGGCACACACTTGCGTTAGCAATCATGCAAAGCACCTTGACGGGCGGCAGTCTGGAGAAAGTGACTGACTGGCATCCTAACATGGGGTGACGGCACCAGCCGCTGCAGGCAGGCCCTCTCCCGGCCCAGGAGTGCTCTGCAGTGCATTGTGCACGGAGGAATCAGCCACGAGAGAAGCGACAAACTGGCGAGTGCTATTGTCTGTTTTTCCATCTTCCACCGTTATCCCTAATAGGGGGTGGAAGAGAACTTCCTCATTGCTCATTTCAAAACTAATGCAGAGAATTAATCCCCAGCACGAACAGATGGCAACTAGTGCCTAGGGCACTCAGCAGGAAAGACGGGGTACGGAACTCAGTTGGTGATAAATGCAGTTTTGCAGGTTGAAATGAAGTGTTTGTGGTTGGTGAGGGTCTGCGACATAGACCACAAAATCAACCACACTCTCACAAAATGCTTCCACAGCAGCAAGTTCACGTCTGGGGTCAGGATGGTGTCCCTGCTGTTAGTATACAAGTGAGGAGCAATGCAGGGGGCCTCAGATGTCCCATTGCTGTGAATGACATGACGGCATCCAATGAGCCTCATTAGGATGTGGGTGGGAAACTGAAAAGGAGCTTGGTGCAGTCAGGTGATGGGGTCATTCATAATCGCATGAGCACATGCTCCCTTTTACCATGTGTAGCCAGCTAGGTTAGTCACAGTCCAGATGCCCCGGCACACACCACATGGAGGTCAAAACTGGTAATTAATACACAGCATATGCAAACACACTTTGCTGATGTGCTAAATGAAGCAAACAGGCACTGGTCCAGGGGCCATGGGTTAGGTCAGGGCTCCTGTAGTAGGACTGGTGATCAGTGTTCTGGAGGAATGTGGCTTTCATTCTGTGACATAACAGGGGTCTTGCAGTTCCTGCTGGTTTACTGTCCAATGTTAGGCATTTGCGACCTGGTATAAATATGATTTTGAGGTTGTTAGCATTCAGTAAATGATAAAACACTGTATACGTTGGCCTCCGCAGGTGACCCCTTGCTCCATTACCCTAAGAACAAAACACTCCAGGGACTTCTGTCTCTGGTGACTTACAAGATTATCTTTTTCCGCTCCCATCAATTCTAATGTCTTTTTTGGTGGCAAACAGGCTGTAAGCTTGGTGGGACAAAGTGAACGTAACTGTAACTGTTCCGCTCAACCCCCATCTGCTGCACAGTCTGTTGGACTAAGTGGGAAAATCATGATGATTCTATCGCTCTTTTCTGAAATTGTGCAATGTACTGTGTGCCTGTTTGTTCCATCCTTCTTGCCCAGGCCACTTCTCCTAATGAAGTTAAGTAACCCCACTGCCCGCCAGTATTAGTATCCTGCGTTCATCACCCCAGCTCTTTGTGGACACCACTCTGCCACTTACTGCCACTGGCTGGACACAGAAGCGCAGCCTCTTAACTAGCTCTTACATTGGTCCTTCTTTGTTGCTCCTGAAATTCAGTCAATTGAACGTTCTTTGTGTTGAGTTCTAATGCTTCATCTCACTCTCTTTCTGAAACCCTGATGTTCTTTTTATTGCACTCAGGCCCTTGGGGGTAAAGAGTGGGAGGCCAAACAGGCTTTTAGTGGCCCAAAGATTCAAAAGCATGTAGTGTACTTTTGCCTGCCTCCTGAACATTGCTCATTCCATGCCAAGAATGGACTCATTGCTGGCCACGAGTTTTATCCCAATATATAAAATATCTCAAAAGGATTTGTCTAGAGATAATAATTTAAATCTTAATCTCTCATGCACATATGTCAGAACCACCTCTTGAGTCCTAATCTACAGTTTCCTTCCCAGCAAGGGTCCTCTTATAACAAGACATGGCTGTGCATGCAAATAAATCACCTTTTTATGAAAATATGGGCTGGAGAGCCTTCCCATATTAAATTCATACTTCTTCTTGTTCAGCAAGTCTTGTTGCAAGGTTAAGTGCCCTGCAACTAAAGTCATTAACATTAGCGCACGTTTACATGCAAATCACGTTCACCTCATGTTTGCCATTCAGCGTGTCATTATGCCAATTCTGCATTCATCCGCAGGCCCTGTTCTTTCCCCGAGTTTCCCAGCTGTTTGCTTTTTTGCCCAACTGAACACGAAAACTGACAAGTCCTTTGATTGTGAGGACATACAAATGACAGGGTTGGTGCAAGCAATGGATCTGGTCACTGTGCAGTTAAATATAGACTACAGGAGACACACTAATTTGTGTCATTTCCATTAAAAAAGTGCCTTGTCCATCTGTATTGCAAAGCTTTATTATGTATATAGTGTGTATTTTTATTTGCATTGTGTAACAGAAAACTCCTGTATATTGAAATACTAGAATTGCAGTTAATCTATTGTCTTAATGTCTTGCAAATATACATACATATATATGTACTTATAATCTAAATTTGAATTTATACATAACAAAGAAAAATCCGTACTAAAGTTGTCCAGCAGCACTGTATCGGGACATTTTCTCTTAGTACTATGCTTTTGCAACTCCTTCACTGAAAGACAAACATTACAGGTCACTTTTCACAAAAGCTTCAGCTAAAAAATCATAATAGAAATAAGAGATACATAGAATGACTTCAACAACCAGTTTGAGACCCTTCACACCACCTTGGCCTTAAAGCAGCACCCCTCCCTGGACCTCCAGTTACTGTCTGCGTCTCTAGTTGAGGAGGAGACGCATAATAAGAACTTAGGAGAGTGTTAACAAACAGAAAGGTTCAGGTCCTGATGGCAACCCCAGGTGTGTGTTAAAGGAGTGTGCTAATGGCAGAAGTGTTCGATGACATCTTTAACACCTCCCTAGCTCAGGCACGTGCTTCAAAACCACCACGATCACCCCGGTCCCCAACAAATCACCTGTGTTTTGCTTCAATAGCCACCATCCTGTCACAGTCACCCCAGTCATCATGAAGTGCTTCAAGAGGCTTGCCATGCCCAACATCAAAGACTGAATCCCAATCTCC
The DNA here is from genome assembly GCA_900497675.1 of Arapaima gigas. Classification (NCBI taxonomy): domain Eukaryota; kingdom Metazoa; phylum Chordata; class Actinopteri; order Osteoglossiformes; family Osteoglossidae; genus Arapaima; species Arapaima gigas. The sequence goes on along the minus strand of UFQX01000822.1, from coordinate 21,977 downwards.
ACATTAGACCTGCAGCAGTATGCCTACCACACCAATAGGTCTGCTGAGACCAAAATTACCTCTGCAGTGCACCTGGCCCTAAGTCATCTGAGAAAACTACTCATTAACTTCCATTCAACTTTTAATGCCATCATTCCCCAGCAGCTGGTCAGTAAACTGTCTTTCCTGGGTCTCAAAACTCCCCTACGGATCTGGATCCTCTTCAGTAGTCTATTTGTGATAGACCAGGAATTGTACTGACTCTACCTGTGTATCCATTTGTCTCTTTTACTGACACAGCAATAAATGACCACACAAAGTGCTATGATTACATTATCATCACATCATTTAAGTGTCTTTATTTTTTGGCATTTTGTGAACCATGCATCTCTGCCACTTGATTTCTTACAATAACAGTGTGCGTTCTATTGGAAACATGTCAGAATTTTAATTGCATGGATTTTGAAGAATTTGTGCATTTCTCATTAAACATTCTCATACAGAAACCTTTTAAAATCCAGGTGGCTGCACAATTTGAAGAGACAACAATAAATCAATCATCAATGGCACGTACTGCGTGTGGGCCTGTGTTTGAAAAAGCACATTGATCCCTGCAAGATCAATACAGTATTGTTCAACATTCAAAAAAAAAAGATACACAATGTTTTTGTGTAAATCACAGGGTTGTGGCAAATCACCATGAAATTGCAGTATTGAACTTTTATTATTTGTCTTTTATGTTGTGTATTTGTAGTTATCACCATGGCGCCAATATGTGCATCTGTGTGCCTGCATATGTGTGTTTTTCCTACAACTTGAGGGGACGTTATTAAACAAATTGCAGTATACCTTGAAAAATAAAGAGCGCTAAGATATTCCAACAAATGTTTTATTGAAAATAAAAACAAAAAAACAAAAACGCAATAACTTTTCAGTTTTCATATTAACCTTTATGGTGGGATTCATATTTATATTCACTGCCACCTGACAATGCATGAACTATTCAGTGTAGGTTCAAATCCTACTCAATCGGTGTGGAGTCTGTATGTTCTCCATGTGTCTATATCACCCTGGCCACCCTGTGATGAACTAGAGTTCCATCCGGGTTGTAGGTTCATAGCCTGGCTCCTTGTTATTCTAGAATAGGCTTTGAAACACTGCAATCCCGGCCACAATAAAGCAGTTACTGATATTTACATTTATTCATTTAGAAGACATTTTTTCCTAGGAAACAATACAATGGTTACTTTGCAGTATAGTATATAATTAATTGAGACATTTGTCTAAGCTGACTTACTGTGCAAGATACATTGCTAGACCCCCTACAATTGTTCAGCCATCTTTACACAAAAGTAGAGTAATACTCATACATAGTGTGCAAAAGTTTTAGGCACCTGTGGGAAAAAGACTATAAAGCCAGGATGGTTTCAAAAATAATGCCATGAATACTTATTAATCAATAAACCTTCTAAAAAGTGCAGGAGACAAAAAAAACCTCAATCAGATCAATATTTGGTGGGACCACCCTTTGCCTTTAAAACACCATCAATTCTCTTATGCAAACTTGCATGCACTTTAAGGTAGAGGTCAATAGGTTCTTCCAAACATTTTGAGGAACTGGCCACAGTTCTTCTGCAGACTTTGACTGTCTCTGCATGTCCTCCCAGACTGACTTGATCATGCTGAGATCAGGGCTTTGTGAGGACCATACCGTCTGTTGCAGGATTCCTTCTTTTTGCTCAAGATAGTTGTGTATGACTGAGATTGGGTGTTTGAGGTCATTCTCAGGCTGCAGAATGAATTTGGGACCAACCAGAAACCTCCCTGATGATAGGATATCTACCTGTACTTCTCAACACACATTGAAGTTGCATGACAAAGACTTTTGCATAGTACTGTATATGTACACATGCATGCTACAGGCAATTTAGAGTAACCGGTTTACCTGAAATACGTGTATGGATTGGAAAGTGGAGGATCTGGGGCAAAGCCATGTGAACACCAGGAGAACATCCAAACTGTTACACTATTTTGGTGCCCCCCTGCCTGGTTTCAGGAATCATTTGTTGTCTGAAATGATCATTTATCAAACATTTATTGGAAGTAGGAGTCTGTGTCTACTTTGTGTCACTGTTATACGCATTTGATCTGGGCGCCCCCAGGATGCTCCCAGTGTCAGGTCCTTCTGGAAGCTGCTGGGCAAGAACTGGCTCAGTGGCCGGCCAGCTGCTTGGTGCTGCTGTCTGCTGCTTGACAGTGCTCTTATTTAAAATGTTAATCACTGGCTGTCTGACTGCATTCGTGCTGCTTGTAACAGGCAGTGGGCCAGCATGTCAAGCCTCCCCCTCCTGCTGTGTGTTTGACTCTTGTTCATCTACCTTTCCCTTTTCCTTATTCATTTGACTTTCCCCATCTCTCTGTCACACATCTGTTTTTGCCCTTCTCCCCGCTTAGTCTCCTCCAAATTGTTTGTTCATTCATTGACTTTCCCATTCTGTCAGTCACGTTTCACCCTCCCTCTCTCTCCCTCTGCTCTTTCCTTCTGCATTCCCCATCACTCTTATCCATTCTTAATCTTCTTATTCTCCTCCTCATTTTAGGTGTCCCTCTTATGCTTTCACTTACATTTGTTTAGATAAGACTTTTTTAGAAAGGCACTTAAAATTATTTACCCAGTTATACGGGTAAAAACTTTGCTCAAGGGTACAACAGCAGTAGGTGGGGTTCACACCAGGGTTCACCAAGTTCAGAGTCTCAACCCACTACACCACCTATGGCTCCCGCTTGTGTGTTTACCCCATTACTTTTCTCCTTCATTTGCTCACTCTTACCATCTTGTCTCTCCCTCATCTACTTTGCATATCCAGCTATTGCATTCATTCCACCCCTTCTCCCCTTCATTTATTATCTTATTAATTTATCCTCTCATTTTATTACACTCCCTCTCCTTCCACGCAATCGCCATTCCTTTTTTTATTCTCCTCTGTTTATAATGGGTTTTTTTCTTTTGAAACTCAACCAAAGTAAAAGACAGCAGAGTCAAGTACACTGTTTAAAACCATAATTATCCATCAGCTGACATGAGAGTTTGAAATTGCAGAACTTTGCAGAGCAAAGTGTGACCAGGCTGCCTGTCGCATGCAGTTCAGCAGGAGATCTTCTTGGTGACAGGTCAATGCCAAAGAGGGACACAAAAAATGGTATCAAATCAAGATTTGCAATAAAAAGAAAAATCAGTTTCATTACACCCCATCCAAAGCTATTTGTCGGGAGCTTGTTGGGCTGGTGACAAGTCGCACTGTGTTTGGGACTCGCTTGCATATTTCTATTCTTTTTCTTTGTGTTCCTGTTACTGGTAACCTGGAAACAACGTCCTTTTGCATTTAGCTGAGAGGACACGATGGCCTGCCTTGTGCATAGTTTGCCCCAGTGAGCAGGAAAACCCACTACACCCTTCTCTTCAACTTGCGCACTCTCAGCCTTGACTCATAGTAGCACACATCTGTGGCCGAGTCGAAGCTTATGGCTGCACGAAGATGCTGTTTGCTGCAGTCACGCATTTGACAGGATGTGGCACAAGCCATGCAGAACTGCACCGTGCTCTTCATGCAAGGGAGCATTTTTTTCTTGGTGAACAACTCCATGAGGGTGGGAGTCCAAAGCTGGGGAAACGTTGAAAGGGTACGTTCTCCCAAAAAGCCCAGAATTCACAACTAAGAAGTTTTAAAGAGGAAAAGATGGAAAAGGACAATAATCCTTCACCCCCAAAAAAATCCCCACCCACCTGTCAGTAATGTTTTCTCCTTGATGGAGCATGTAAGTGTATTTGACGGCTCATTTTTTATAGATTGGCATCGATTGGCTCTCGGAAGTAGCGCACTCTTCTCTAGATAGCTATCAAAACACAACGTCGCCAGACTCCCATTTCCTCTGTTTATGTCTAGCATGATTGATTTTTATGGCTCTTGAGGTCTTTTTCTTTTCTCTCTCTCCTTCGAGCTTTAAAAAAAGCCTTTCACCCATTACTAAAAAGCAGCACAGTCTCCCTCTGTTGAGTGAGGATCCCAGCCCGTGTTGGGGTTGAAAGCAGGCGCATGGGACTTCATTATAGCACACAGGTGGGTACGGTGGTGTGGTTTACCAGAGGGTTCCATCAAGTTCACAGCAATGCAGACCCCCTTTCCTAGCACTAACCGGTGTGACGTATTCATATTCAGAGATATGTCAGGAGAGAATAGTTAGTATGTCTTATTCAACAGTAGAAAAGGTCTACTAGGACCTAATTTCAAGGGGGTTGAATCTTTCTTCTGGTGTGTATCCAGGGGCATTGAAGGGCTTCACCTGAACCTTCTGACTAAAACCAGCAGACCACAGCAAACCAACAGAAACCAGCGATTCAGGGACGTGGAACTTTCCTGAACTGCAGGCGCTTTTGGCTGCCCACGATTCTTCATTTAACCCCAAGAGTCGACCTCATGGCAGAGCCTGGGAAAAAGATCCCTGCAAGAGCAACAGCTGGCCATAAAAATTAAATCAAATTTCAGATTTGGCAATTTGTAGGAAATTGCAGCTAATTAAGAGCAGACAGGATCATAAGCATGAAAAATGATATGATTAAAAAGTGTAGTGGCTGGAGGCTCTAAGGCCAGTGCCAGATTAGCCATTAATCCGTCATTAACTGACGTTGCACCTTATTCTCTTTCAATTACTTAGACAACATTATACTGGTTTAATATACCATTGACAAATGTAAAATTAGAATTTTATATTTTCTTGGTAAATGAAGAAAAATAAATCTGCATTTCTGCAGATATTTACTGAAACGTTGTTCTAAGAACAGAACTGCTGTTTTGTTCTGCTGTGAAACCTTTAACCGTACAGTTTAGAGGTATCAAGCTTCCACGGTGTTAATGTTGGAAAGACACGACTCTTTCCATCTGTGTCCTGTCTGAGAGCCCAGTGGTCGGTGGAACACCTGACATTCGTTCTCCCCGCTCCGTGCTCAGTTGCAGGTGGGATTAAACAGTACACATCAAAGCAGAACTTCTTCATCACAGCATTGATCACAGTGTCACCACTGCTGGTCCCAGCATGGTGTTAATGCAGCGGTGATGCTGTCACAGAGAGTCTGTAAGCGGTGCCAGGAAGCCTGGCTTCCCCCACCCCCTGCCTCTGAGTTCTTTCCCATAAACCGCAAACTGTGCATCTCCTAAATCATTCCAATGGGATGTCACTAATCGCTGACTGTAAGGTTCCAGGAAATCTGTTGTTGCTCTTTCAACCAGTTCTCTTCACATCATTGACAAATGGTGACTAAGGTGTTGCTCTTTTAAGAGGTTCCAGCAAGGTTATCGCATGGTCTAGTCCTGTTTGCCTGCTGCACCTTCCTCCACCACGGGGGTCACTGTGCAAGATGCACTACTCAGGGGGGGTCATCTGTCAAGGTAGTTCATTGAACTGCAGGAGAAGAGTAAGGAGCATCATGGATGCCATGAAATAAAGTAACATGGAAAATACATGCCTGCGTGGTTTGGTTCTTTTGCAACCAGACAGTCTGGGCTTGACTCCCAGTTTAGTCTCCTCATCCGTGTCCATAAATCTTTGGCACCCGAGCTGCTGCCCATGCCGTAAAGAGCTTGTTTCTGAACGTGAGAGAGGAGAACTCTTCCTTGCAAGTGCATCCAGAAAGATGTACAGCGTAAAACCCAGCTCTATTTTCCACGGGTTATTAGGAAAGTTATTAATTTTTAAAATTTCCCTGATACTTTTCTCCAAAATGACTTACAGTGTCAACTTAAAATGATTTAACCATTTATAGAGTTGGGTAATTTTTACTCTATTAATTCAGAGTAAGTACAATTGGTCAAGGGTACAATAGCAGGGTTCAAACCTGGGTCCTGAGCGTACAAGGTGATAGTTCTAATTGTTATGCTATCACTGTTTTGGTGTGTAGGAGAGTGTCTGGCCAGAGTGTGGCACTAAACCAGCAGCAGGTGGACCTCCTTTTTAGAAAGCGTGATTTTTGAATGTAAACATCTGTGTTATAGTGCAGCAGCTCAGCTTGCAAGCAGAAACACATAACAGCCCCTCCGGGAGAAGTTCAGCTGACTTCTACTTGTTTTAATTTAAGACTCATACACACTTTGAAGTTTTAACTTTTTGAAGTCAGGTTAATAGAGCAGGATTCAAACAGAATGTCACATGTATGCTTAAGTGGTTGTGCCACTTCCAATATCAGACCCCAGTTGAGCTAAAAATCCTAAAAATGTGATTGAGGGTCAGAAACAGGTGTTCAGGTCTCACTGTAAATTTAAAAACCCATGCTGACCCTTTCTGTCACAGGGCATAGTAAAAACTAGTTTTACCATTATTATTTTATGATTTTATCCTATCAGGGTCACCCATTTCGAACCTATTTAATTGCCCTTCAAGCGTACATCTCGGCATCTTTAAACCTCAGCTCTGTATTTGTTACAAATTCTAGCAGGTAGTCATACAATGTATTCTGGCAAAAATGACAACACCACCTGGACAAACCGACAGTCCTTTAAGAATTTCCACTCTGCATCTAAAGGTCTTTGTATGTCGTGACGTCTACTTTTTACTCTGTGCGTTATGTCACTTTGGAGAAAAGGTACATGAATAAATTTAAATGTATTTTTAAAATTTTGCTTAAGCACCGTGTCTGTGTCGTTGTGCTGCAAACACGTTGCTGCTAAGTGCGACCAGGTGTGTTTGGCAACGCGGCAGCATGGCCTTAGTCTGTGTAGTCGACTGGCCCACGGTGCTCGCAGGTCACTGAAGTGAATATACGTGTGCCTCAAGGGAGACTGAAGCATGGCCTCCATATAATGAAGTCTACCCACAATCCTCCTAGACACTGGCTACTTGCCTAGAGCTACAGGACCAGTGAAGGGAGGCTGAAGAGGAGCAGGGGAATTTCAGCAGAGCTGTTTAGGTCTTATAGTCACAGCCCTGTCTACCAAAAGTCTCATTTAAGATGCTCCCCTTGGAAAAATGTCCTGTCTGTCGTGTGCTTGGTTTTTGTTTACTCCTGAGTCTCACCACTTACTACCATAAGTGGGACTGGAACTTTATAAATCCAAAGTGAGTTTCATCACTCATTTCTACTTAATCAAAGCTTAGTAATATAGACCTTCTTCAATAAAGAAGTTAAACACTGTGAAGCCATGATGTATTTAACAAAGCATTTAATGTGTTAAAAAAAACTTAGAACTTTTTTAAAACGTTGACTACATTAAAGCTAATTTATCATTTAACACAGAATACTGATTGTTGACCAAATATTTCCATAAACATGTGCAGCATTTCTCACTCGGATGCTGTTTCTGTGTGTGTGTGTGTGTGTGTGTGTGTATGCCTGCGCGCGTGCTGCTGCCAACTCATTACTGGGAGTGGAAATTCAGGTAAATGCATTTAAAAAAGATAAGTGGGGACAATCCAAGTACAGTATTAAAATAATCTGGAAAAGCTTTGTATCTTAAATTTGTTTTAACTCAGGGAACAAGTGTGCCTGATTTTCTCTGTGCACACAGTTTCTACAGCACATTTATTCATTGGTGGCCAGAACCACACAGCATATGCAGAGTATATGTTCAAAATTGAGATTATTTTTAAATCTAAATAGTCATCTGTGTGTGAGTTTGCACGTGGCTGTTTGCTTGTGGTTTCCGGACATCCGTGTTCATATGTACCCACATCTATATGCATGCAGAAGAGTTAATTTCCTATGTACAGCTGTACAGTTTGCTGAGTGTGTTATCCGCCACGGTCGTCATTACAGGACCACTGGGTCTTTTTCATGCAGATTAAAGCAACACATACATGCTGAATGCCACTAGGGTGGGAATTATTGATGCTATGTGATTATGATGCATCAGCAGTCCATCTCCCCTCCACACCCTCCACACCCTCCACAGCAGGGCGGGTTCCCACAGGATGAGGCCTATTCAGCTCTTATTGTTTAATGCCAAGCTACACAGGAATTACACATTCACACAGGCTTACCGCAGCTTGCTGGTGAAGACACCGCTGGTTTCCGCCAGGGTCTGTTTAATCCTCTGAGTTCCGTCTCAGTCAGAGGCCCTGTGGGGTATAAGACTGATTACCTTGCAGCTGACTCCTGGCCCCACATAATTGGTGTTACTCTAGTTAAAAGCGTGCAGTTCCTTGAGCCGTAATGGCGGCTCCCACCGCGTGCGACTGGATTCCAGCATCCTGCAGGGCCGCTGTGCTGAGCTGCTGATCGTAGGCTGGCATCACTCTCGGACCTCAGCATGGGAGGTCTGCCAGTTTGGGCTCAGTCTTTGGTCTTTATATCACATGGATTGCCTAATGTGAAACTACGGTTGCCTTCTGTCATTGGCTGAGATGGCCCTGGTTTCAGCATAAGGGGCTGTAGATGGTGTTATGGTTGGAGCTGCAGATTACCATAGCCTGACCCACCTTCGAATTTCACCTCTGATCATGGTACTTCCTCCTAAAGTTCTCCAGTGAAAAGTACACAGATCTCCAAAATAGGTAAATCACTGCAAGAAGGATGCTTTAAAGAAAACTGTCAGCTTCAAAAAAGTTTGTCAAAAACAGTTAATAGAAAACATGCACTGGAAAGGTTTTTAAACCTTTAAAACCTTCTTTACCAAAAAACATTAGCAATTTTCTTTCTTTCATTCTAGGCTTCCAGCAAATATATTTACCTATACCCTGGTATCCAAGTGTAACTGGTTCCTTGAAATGGCTTGAAAACCACAAATTTGAATTTCAGGAAGCAATTTCTATTATTTCTAGTGAGGAAAACTATGATTCGTTCCTGGTTCTTCCAAGAATCCCCAATTAATTTCCCCAAAATATCCCCAACACTTCAAAATACCTATTTCAGCATAATAATGAACATTTTAAACACCCATTGCTTAATTTCCAAACAGTTAATTATGTAATTAACATGAATTTGTGTTTGTATGCAGTTACATTTTAAATGTAGCATCATACTTTACGCTTTTTTCTTATTATCAACAAAAATTTAATAGTTGAATTTATTAATAAAAATTAAGAAATTAAAATAATATAAAATAGAAAAAAAAACCATAGAAGGTACTGAGTGTAGTGGACTGTAAGGAACTGTTACTGAGGATACTTAACTGAACAGAAAGTGAACAAAATCGTAAAGGCCGAGCTGTGTCTGAACACAGGCCACATGAGGCAAGGACTGAGGATGCAGATGCTGGGCAGAGTGCTGCCACCTAGTCTTGCTCTCATACTCATTCCAAGATCGAATATTTCTCTGCTGTGGTTCGTCTTCATTCGGACAGAACTACTTATGGTGGGACTTCTTGACTTGGATACCCAGACCGGTATTAACATATACTATTTTTTATCACGGAAACTTGAAAACCAGGAACTTAAGTACCGGTGTATAGGTGTATACAAAACTTTGTGTTTATACCACATTTTTATGTCAAATACAGCATCCAGAACTAGACTAAATACAGAATATAAATGACATTAGACAAGCATTGTGTTCAGCCAAACCTTGTCCCATTGTGTTGATGTCAAAGGGCACAGCCGCTTTTCAAATAACTTGTTTTGGCCTGTTTTCTGGGTGCTAAAATGAAACAGCTTCTGCATGCTAAACAACACCTCCGATATTCAGTCAATACAGAACAGCAGTGTCTTTTTGGGACTTCCGCCCTGCTTTTCTGCAGTCATTTTACACCCAGCTGTTTTAATCCAGTTGGATATACATATTTATGGCCATCTGGCTGACAAGAAAACAAAGGATATGAAGTGCATCAAAAAAATGATTATTCATTGGTTTCCAACCTGCGTGGTCTGGATGAGTCCTGATTTCCACATCTTCCAAGTTTTTGTTTTTTTGTTATTTTGCTGAATTTCACGTGTACCCCACTAATCATTAGGAGTTATAATATGTACAGAGAACTGTCTCAACCATTGTGATGTGAATGGTTTTTGCTTCGACTAAAGGTTTTAGCAAAGCGAGGGGCACTCTGTGAACGAATGTCAAAAAAGTGATGTTTACGCAATCGGTGCAGGCTGTCCCCTTTGCTCCAGAGGATTACTTGAGCCGTAGTTTTCAACTGTGTGCGCCTTCGAGATGCTTTCACTGTTTCTTAAGGTCCAGAATGCCAGTAGAGCATGGTGTGACCTACTGCATGTTAACATGTTTCAGACATGAAAGTTGATCCAACAGCAGCAGGAAATTTTCTCAGTGCTTTTGTTTAAAATTAGTCTTCTTCCACCTTAAAGATGGAATTTGTTCTCAGAAAACCTATGCAAGATGAGTAGTTACAAGTAGAAGACATCATATCTTTCCATGAATTAAATCATTAGAAATCATACAATACAACACCGTTTCCCTCCATTAATTATTCTATTCTATATAACTATCTGCTTGCACTTTTCCGGCTCTTTTGTAGGTGTTCTGTACACCTAGCTTAATACTGTTAACCCAAAGATACATTTATGTGACACTCTGTTATTGTATTAACCCAACCTTTAATGCAAAAAAAAAAAACAGAATATTAAAGGCAAAAAAAGTGAATGAAAATCACCACACGATGACTTTGTATAGTCCAAACGGAGGCCACAAATACTGAGATTACAATAGACGAAACTATAAAGCAAGAGATGATGGCGGTTGAGAACTTACAGCACAAGCTAGACTATAACTGTGAACTATTCCACATGACGGTGCTGGTTTTGTTTGTTGGGAGGTTTGCAAAACCCAAATTCAGTCCTTGTAATTACGAAGAAATGCGTTATAAGCCAAAGTTCTGGCATTAAATGAGTCTAATTTGCATATGCTGAATAGGCACATGTTAGGGAGTGTATTTAAAACTTCTGTCATTTAGGCCGCTGGATGTTTCACTAGGGCATTTCAGATGGACTACTGTGTCCAGCGGCAGCGTACTAAAGCAGTATCCCTTTGGGACTTGCATCAGTAGCTGTCTGGTTTCCAGCTCGTATGCCTTTTGTACACTGGAGTGAGAGCTTCAGAAAGTGAAATAGCCCTGGTTTCTGTCCCCTGGATGTGGACTCATTAGGACGGGCTCTTCAACAAGATGAAACAAAATGCAAAACGACTTTAATGAACCCACCGACACAGAGCACTCCCCCTTTGCTGTCGGCGGCGGTACACCGCCAGAGCCCGAGCTGTAATGAGAAATCAAAAGGTATCCAGCGGTAGCGATAAATCCGCCGGCGCATGCTTCAGGGTAACGGCTTCTAAGATTGCAAAGGGGGTGCGAGTCACTCTCTCTAGTCTGCTGATAATTGCCTTGCCTTTCCGAACCCTGTACGTCAGGCTCCCGTGAGAATGTGAAGGATGGGCGACCCGCACGTGCCGTAATGAGCTTTTTGATTAAGAACAAAAAGTGAGCTGGAGGGAGAACACATGCATTGCACTGGAGTCATGTCTCTTGCCTGCCTCTTGCCTCACCGGGAGAACCGATGGCTCTTGCAACCCCCCGACCATGGAATCCGGGAGTTAGATTGAGTGGTTTTGCATTATTGCCTCTTCATCCAGTAGTGGAGCTGCGCAAATGTTCTGATATCAAAAGTCAAAAGGACCCAATGGAGATTAGTGAGGAGGATGATGAATGGTGGGGGTCAATGAGTTTTTCGGGGGTCCGAGGTGAATGGCTTTTAGGATTTGCAGTTGTGGCTAAATTTATTGCACCTCAAGCAATTTTAACCATATCTCCTAAACCGGAACCGAAAAAAAGTGCTTCTGATTTTATTATATTCACTGACAACCTTAAAATGAAGAAAACATGTTTTATACATAACATTTTTTTGTGTAGAAACAGACTATATAATAGTAAAGTTCCAGTTTTTTATCCTCAGATACTCGGTATATGTTTTTTTAATATAGCAGTATCACATTTATATGTCAGAGTCCTTATTTTGTATAGCTGGTGTGTTGAAATATGTCTTTAACTGAAAATGGTGAAAGTGCACAGATTAATATGCAGTCTTACAAATGAACAGTCTTCAACCTGAGTGTATTAGGGTTCTTGGTTGAATATTATAGCTTGCTGGTTGTTTGCTTTCTTTATAGAAAAAGAGGTTGGTCTACGTTCTATATTATATTTGAGGTTTCTTTTTCTCAAGTATTGCACTGGAATTAATAAAAGGAAGGGTTACTTGGACTGTTTATGGGGAACGTGTTAGGTGGACAGTGGCTGAAGCAGTGCTATTGAAGCCCCGTTATAGCTTTTCCTCAACCTGAAAGGCTAGTCATGGTTGGTTCACGGCCCGATTCCTCCAAACAGCTGCACAGTAATATCCCTCCAGCCCTTAGGCCCAGTGAGCCGAAACCACTGATCTCTGCCTCGCCCCATTACGAGCTGAGGACAGCTACTACACTTGACGGTCTCAAGATGGGGCTCCTCAAGTTGCCAGCTGGGGATGTGAGGGTCAAGAAGTACATTTAAATTTATTTATTTAGCAAACGCATTTCTGCAAAGCAGCTCGCAACATTATGAAATGTTATGCTGTTATATTATACACAGCTGGACTATTTTAGGTAACTGATCACAGGTATAACAGGAGGAAGAAAGCTTTGTCCTTAGTCTCTCATAGGCAGCAGCTCTAACCACTATATTACCTGCGTTCCCTGTGTACTTAGTTCTCTGGTTTGATGCTTCAAATCACACAAATGCACTGCAAACTGACCTACAACAATTGAGATGTAGCAATGGATTAAGATGCATGTGATTTTCATATATATGACCAGTAGGTCAGACACTGTTTTTGAGGTCAATATATTCTTTTCCAAAAGGTATAATTCAGACATTTTCTTGCTTGGATGGCAAACCACTTACTGCACATCACTGTAAAGGAGACATCTGTCAGAAAGGTAAGACACAGCTGTCAAAGGCTGGTGCACCTGCTGTCAACACCTTCACTTGACCCTGACTACCAACAAACAACCAGCGTCAAGCAGTTCCGAAAAGATACCATTGCCAGCACTTGGTTGTGGGACTGATTCTGCTTGTCACATTCACACGTTCAGCATTCTGTTAGCCTCAGGGTGGATCTGCGCCACCAGGTTTCCTCTTCACCTCCTACACACACTCCACAGGAGTCCCGGAGGGGTGAGGGATGCTCCCAGGCCTCATGTAACTGACCCGCTCACTATCGGCATTAGCACAAAGCAAGTAGCCCATCCCACAGCATCTCAGAGAAACAGACATTTGCTTCAGAAATAAGAAAAACCTTTCTTTTATGAAAGTGTCCGATGTCCAAAGTTGAGAGATTGCACACATCTTCCTCCAGATTTCTGGTCGAACTGAAAGAGGACCGCTGCCACGAATGCAATGCTGACCACAGAGTCAGTTTAAATGGTTGCACTTGTGATTCCCGGGAAGCATCACGTTAGAGGCACCTGTTTGCTTTTCATAGTGTCCTGCAGGGGGCACTATTTATAATCGGCAGTTTGACTGCGCAGTCGCAGCTTTGTTGCAAGCTAATGGCCTATTTGTTGTAAGCATGTGCCATCAAAAACTCTTAGATCACACATACATTTCGTTTGCAGAACACCACCCCATAAAACTTATTTTTTTTACAATAAACCAGATTATCCTCTTTTACACTTGACTAATGCACAGCTCTGACTAGAAAATGTCTCTCAATTTTCCATATATTTGCAGTCTAAACAGTATATAGAAGGCTACATGATTCTGTAAGACATTGTGGCTAAATAACACAGCTAGATAGATAGATAGATAGATAGATAGATGGGTTATTGTGGCTAAATAACACAACTAGATAGATAGATAGATAGATAGATAGATAGATAGATAGATAGATAGATAGATAGATAGATAGATAGATAGATAGGTTATTGTGGCTAAATAACACAACTAGATAAATAGATAGATAGGTTATTGTGGCTAAATAACACAGCTAGATAGATAGATAGATAAATAGATAGATAGATAGGTTATTGTGGCTAAATAACACAACTAGATAGATAGATAGATAGATAGATAGATAGATAGATAGATAGATAGATAGATAAGTTATTGTGGCTAAATAACACAGCTAGATAGGTAGATATATAGATAGATAGATAAGTTATTGTGGCTAAATAACACAGCTAGATAGATAGATAGATAGATAGATGGATAGATAGGTAGATATATAGATAGATAGATAAGTTATTGTGGCTAAATAACACAACTAGATAGATAGATAGATAGATAGATAGATAGATGGATGGATGGATAGATAGGTTATTGTGGCTAAATAACACAACTAGATAGATAGATAGATAGATAGATAGATAGATAGGTTATTGTGGCTAAATAACACAGCTAGGTAGGTAGGTAGATAGACAGATAGAAAGTGGTTCTCTGGCGTTCATCCCCACATTGTTCACAAGCAGCCTCTAAAGAGTAATTTTCCAGCGATGGCTTGCTGGAGAGGCGATGATACCCATCTGCAGAGAAAGCCGCCCCTCGTGTCATTAACCACTCCACTGCACTAACATCTTTAATTAACGCCAGTCTGCTGCTGATTACATGTTTTCAGGATGTTACCCTCTCTCTGAGTCACATCTCCTCGCACTTGGCTGCTTCTTCGTGATTCCACTCAGGGAAGCAGCACACGGGGGGTAGGGGGTGCCCTTTAATCGCCAGCGTCCTCAGGTTTACCGGAGTTTTTTTTTTATTTATTCTCTGCCCTACTCTATGGGCGGCAGTTTGATTTGGAGCGCTCAGGCAGTGATGCGTGATCAAATCTCAGGATGAAAGCAAGTTCTTAATTCCTCTTTCGCACTGTGACCCCCTCTACCCCATTGGCCGTGATCAGCTGCTACTACTTGACCTCGACTTTGATTCATATCTGCGGTAAGATTCTGCTCAGCAGCTTGGGAAGGGAAAGTTCAACCTCAGAACTCCATCAAATGCATCAAGCCCTGTACGTTGTACTCTCGCTTTGCTGCGGCTCATGTTCTTAAGCAGCGTCTTCGAGAAAGTAGGTCTCACACATTTTCATTAGCATCAACACCATGCATCCATGTCCCTGTCCTCATAAAGACCGTAAAACCCAGCCATCCTGTGGCCTTTTTCCACCATCTACTTGCTCTGCCATAGTGGAATTTCTTCTCCTCTCCAGTTACTTTGCAAATTGTGTCCAACTAGCCCATCTGTCTCTCATAGAGTCGAGTTCTCGTCTCAGAGCTGGAGTGCTCCTCCTGTAGACCACGCAGAGGACTTAAGGGGAATAACTCTTTATTAGGGTAATAAGAATTACAGACAGCTTAGATACCACATTTTGACTTCAGCTGTCTCGGTCCTGGTATTCCATTGTATGTTTGGTTCTAGTTTGTTTTGTTTGTTTTTTGTTGTTTTGTTTGGTAATTTTATTTCATTATTAATTAACCCTGGTTGTTCAATGAAACACACAATGAAATAAAATGTGTTTGTTTGCGTTGGCTAATGCAACGTAAACACCTTTATATTTCTTGTTTCTTGTTCCCAAGTAGGTTTCCACTTATCCAAACGCTCTGGTTTCCTCTCAGCGTACAAAGCTTAAATGGTCATTGTATATTGCCCATGGTGTGTGAATGAGTGTGTGACTGCTCTGTAAGGGGTGTCCCCAGTGTTATGCCCTGTATTGCCAAGATGAGCTTCAGGTAACCGCAGCCTTTCAAGTATTTTATGAAAATCCAAAAAAGATTTATTCATTTGACATAAAGAGAACAAATTGTATTAGCGCCAAAGAACCTGTTAAAACCTCTAATACCTTGTCTAACTCAGAGTTCATTTAATACAATTGAAAATTGTGGTTAGTCATAAGTCATTAAATTTAACGTATTTTTAATCATGCAATAAAGTCAATGAACATTTCTGTCAAGGTTAATTAATTAAAAGGACAAGTAGAACCATATGCATAACAAAGGGAGGATTTGTGCATCTAATGTGCCCTTCGCTGTATTTCTTTATCACTCCATACAAAAAGGTAAGAAAAAGTAAGTTTTAACCCTTTACTGGCTCAGTACATTTCCGCATACAAGGAATCTCACACGGTGGATTCCCATTCAGACACGTTTAAATGAAAGGAATGACAGACATTACTGGATATTGAAATAATAAAGCATGTGTAAAGTAACACGTTTTGAAGAAACGGTAATAAAAGCTGTAGAAAACACTTATTTCCAGGGAGCATATCTAAACTGTATGAAGATGGAAGTTAAAACAACAGAGACTAAATATAAACAGGTGTAACAGGTGTGATATATTACTTTATAATACTGTGCTACCAGGGAAAAGTGTTGAAGAGTATTATTTCCGATTAGTTTTGTAACATTTTCTGGTAATAATTATAATTTCTAGTCCCTACAATGCTTGACCACAGGTTGAAATTTGAATCACGGATATCAGGAAAAGCTAGCGTGCACTGTGCGTGCTGGGTCCTCTACTGGGTCTCCTGGCCTGAAGTCTTTTGAGGGTGTGAGAAGCCACCAGGTGGCGCCAGATATGATGGTCATCAGGGCGAGACCATGCACTGCTCTCCCTCATAAATTACACCTCCCTGCTGGAAAGTTCTCAGCTCCACCCGGATACTAACAGACACAGAGTGGTAGCACTTTCCAGACCCCTATATCATACAATAAAGTTGGGAAAAGGCAAACTTGGTTAAAGCTACCATAGACCCAGAACCCTGTGTCAATACAGCACCACTAGGGGGGTGTCAATAACACGTCACACTGCAACGTAATGGGGAGGGCTGAGAACTCATGCGTGGGGAGAGGCAGAAATACAGTCCCACGTCTCTGCTGTTCATATGTCTATTTCCCAGACATGGAAAAGGAAAAAGAAGAGCGCAACCAGTAAACTAGATGGGTTGGCTCCATCATAGAGACAATGGACACACTTTTATCTAGCCAAAGGACACCAGAGGCTGTTGATCACTGCTGTTGTCAAGGCCGACATCAGATCCTTTGGACTTGGCATTTGGTTGCTCTGCCGAAGCTCATATCTAAAGTAGCGTTCAGTCTGAACCCTTTGACATAGCCGCTAAATGTTCCAGAGAGTTCAGGCTAGTTGTCTTATTCACTGGGGCCAGCAACCTTCTTATTTAAACGCAAAGAAAATTGTTTGCACTTGCTACATAAGCCTGAATTAGCAGCAGAGATTTACCAATGGAAAAAAAGTCATGTAGAAAAACCTTCAGTATACCGCCGTACCACGTAAATGGAGTCAATTGTTTTTATCCCGCTCGTTTCTGTTTCTGCAAAACTGAATTCCTCCACGTTCAGTGATCCTTTTGGTTCCAGGTGGGCGCCAGGTTTGGCCTCGTGCCAAAAGTCCTGACACAACATCATCAGGGACATGGCTCACTTGCGCCCATTAGTGGATCTGGCGACCCGATGACTTATAATGATTTAATTGGTTTAATGGCGAAAACGGCAGTTTATAGGATTAATTAAAGGATTGGATTTCACACAGAATTAACCTAAAGAGGAACCAAAAGAGCAGCCAAAGCTTAGATAAATAAATGTTCTGGCCCCAGTTTGGAGGTCAGAGGTGTGGGGAGCGAGTTGAGGAAGGGAGTACATTCGGGATAGTGAGGGGTTGGGTGTGTGTCTCCTTGGCGGGGCCTTCGCATCCCGGGAGCAATTGGCCCTGGAGGAACAAGTTGCATGACAAAATCTGCAGCTCAGTACAGGAAAGATAAATGTATTCGGATGCAGATATGCAAATATCCAGGTGCCAGTATGACTTTTTCAGTGACACTGGCTGATATGAATTTCAGTATGAGCTGTACAACCAAAGTGCAAAAACATTTGGATACATGTTACATCCTTGTTGATACTGATGAAAATGGTTGGCATTAGCCTAGTACAGAAATATTCCGTTTTTTTGGGTATATTTAAACAAATAGCCGTTATAATAAATACCATCTCTGGACATCCATTAGTGTCATCAGTTATTGCAATAAGTCTACAGACAAGTATATTTAAAATCTATCAGCAAACCTCACCATCAGCATGATTGTGGATTAATTCCACTTATATATTTCCGGCGATTACATCCTATACTGTGAAAAGCCAGTTAAACCGTTTGGTTTCACAGTAAAACATTTTTAATAACTTATTAACTTGTTTTATTTTTTTTGAGGGTCTCACTTATTTATGTAGTATGTTTCACCATTTAATGTGTTATGCTTGTACTTCATAAACATACAGAGACCACAAAGAAACGTAACCAGGGAATTGTAAAGTATACTAAGTGATAATATGGCATTTGGACAAAATACCATAGTAAACTTGGACAACTAAGGGTGCCTTGTTAGATGTAATAACAATTTCTGACCTGGAAGGCACATCGGGGGGTAGAATACGAGATAAAAATCAAAGTCTGATTCAGTGCAGCCAGCTTTCAAAAAACATATAATTGGAACAAACTCTCACAAAGCATTCGTCTATAATCTTTACAGAGAGGATTTTAATATTTTTCAGATAAGCCCATTTTAAAAGAGATTATCATTACTTGTTCCTTATCAGAGATTGCTGTTGAAATAATGTTGTGCTGCCATTCTCTTAAGCTTCACTAATGGAGGTCAAGGCAGTGACCAGCATATCAGTGTATCTGATATCCCTGGGCATCGTCCAGCCACCAAGTGTAGGCATCTCTGTATATTCACCTCAAAACAAAGAAAGCATCTCAGAGAGAACCCAAAGAATACAAATCTTCCATGATTCGACATTTAACTCCTTGCATATGTGCCTGCTTTCTTTCTCTTTAGGTTCTGGGGATGTGGACCCCTGAAAATAGGGGAGGGGGGGGCAGACCTCCAAAATGCCATCAAATGTCAACACTGGGAATGCACATCTGAGGGGAGTGGGGAAGAGCTTTGCATGTTATACGAACATTAACTTCACAACTCCTCTCTCCATCTCGAGAGGGAATGAGGGGAAAGCTGTGCTCCGAGCCTTATTGCCAAGGCGGCGAGGAGGTAACCGAATTAGCCAAGGCTATCGGCTCGTGGAGGACGAGGGGACCGGCTTTGTCATCAAGGGTCGTACTGAGTACGTACTGCGTCGTACTTCCACGGTAATTCACTTGGCAATCTTCTTAAACAGGCAATGTGGCTTTGCACTTAAGATGACACCTCTGTGCAATTTGTGTGAAGCAAATTCCGCATATGCAACGCAAAAAAACGGTGCCTCCTAAAGCCAGTAATGTCAGATTGGCGTTTAAGCTCTTTATTGTGACCTGTGAGAGTTTTTTTCCATGCATGTTGTAAGAGTGGAAGTGTTTGTAATTGACAACAGATTCCTGTGGTTCTGCTGAGTAAATGACAGGCATATTGTTCTCCATGATAAACACAGCGCATTAGCCCTGTCACCTGTTGACAGCACAGCAAGAAAACAACATCCGTCCATAGCGCTTGTCACAAACCACTTCTTTATGGGCCCCCGTTAAAGCTAATTCAGCAAAACAAGAAGAGCTAACGGAGACTTTTCGAAATGTGTATATGTTAAGTCTGTTACCTTAAATTAATACATTTTTATTTTATGCAGGAAGGGTGAGTGAATTGGCTTTTATGTTCACATTTGTCTTTCTTCTACACTTTGCTGCGTATTTTAACATTTAGCCATTATCAGGGCGTTTTGTTGTTCCTCTCAAAACCTCAATCTGAACTTTAAACAAAGGACATATTTTTTAAAAAAAGGTGTTTTTGGTATTGCAGCAATAAAGGATATTGGATTATTGGCATTTCTACAATTAATAAAATTATTTTCCCCAGGATCAACCATTAAGAGGCGACAGCAGATGCATGACTGAGACTGTGGCCTTCATGAGTGCAAAGCCAACTTTATATCTGTATCATTATTTGCCTGTTGAATTAAAAAAAATAAGACCACAAAATAATTTTAATGTGTGTGCAGTTCTGCAGATTTGAGCACATCAGCTGTGTTATTTATTGATCTTATACTACTTTTGAAGACAAGATGGGAACTTAGGGAGCTAATAATATCTTAAGGTATCTGCTCTTATGATTTGAACATTGGCGCCCATATTTTTTGCTATTGTTAGCCATTATTGAGCTGCTGCCTTTGCTTAAAATTACCTACAGACCTGACAGATCCAAACATTCTGTGAGGGCTGTCTGGGAGTAATTGTCAGACAGCTCAGTGCAAGATCAATCCATATCTCACCTCCAAGAGAACTTCTCCCTCTTATACACTCAGATGGAACTATGCTGACAATCTCAGTTTTGGATGCAGACACTAAAAACTGTGGTCTGTAGGTAGTGGGAGCCTCCCAAAGTAGCAATTGTAGAACACACTGGTGGACACAAATGAGGAAAGTTGTTCAGATAAAAGATAAAAGTTCTAGCATGGGAAGAGTTTTGAGAGGTCATGGAAAACATGGCCTCAGACCTGCTCTTGTAAACTGTCTGGTGCTTGAGTAAGAAAAGGAATGATCCTGCCCAGGCTGTACAAAGCAAAGAAATGTGCTGACCACTCCTGGGAAGATTGTTGAGTGGTAGAAGGAACACTTTAAGGAACTCCTCAACCTGGTAGATATACCCTCCTGCCAGGAGACCCTGTTTGATACAAGGATACAAGGGGCTGACATGCAGTTTCTCCACAGGACCATTGGGCTCACTCTTTGTGACAGGGTGAGAGACTGCAATCCAACAGATTCTTAGATTACACCCACTGTGCTCCATACTGAGAGAAGCCAGCTGAGGTGGTTTAGGCTTGTTGTAACAATGCTCCCTGGTCAGCTCTTGCTGAAGTCACACTAGGCACATTCAAATAGGAGGAGACCCCAAGGCAGACCCAGGGCATGGTGGAGGGATTATATTTGTCAACAGGCCTGGGATTGCCCGTGGATCCCCTACGAGGACCTAGAGGTGGTTTGAAGGTCTTGGCCTCCTTATTCAATCTGCTGCCCCTGTAACCCTCCTGAAGAGCAGCAGAAAAACTGACCTACAATGCTATGTTTTTATACTAAACTACTTACATATATTTAACCATTTATAAAATGGAGATTTTTTTGTGAAGAAACTCGGAGTAAGTACTTTCATCTAGGATATTACTGCTTTAAACAGGAATTTTTTTTGGACCTGCAACTGCAAAGATGAAAGCATGAACCACTACACTAACCACTGAAACAACTTGATTTACTGAGACCCTTCGTACTGAATCTGAACCAGAACAGACCCAATGCGGAATCCAAGTCTATCGTGATCCCTTCCCGCTTTCCTTTTTTGTGTCTAAACTAACAGATCAAATCTGCATTTTTTTAGGTGACAGAAAAGGCCTGAAGATAAACAAAACCAGTGGCAACCTGCTTTCCTACACAACAGTTGCTTGGCAACCCAAAACGTGGCAGGTAATGAGCAGGGCCACATTAGTGGTATGCAATGAATAATGTTTCCACATTCCATCTCCCATCGGCAATGGGGAGAGAAAGGATGGAGGTGGGGCATTTGCTATAGATTTTCTTACTGATGAGAGGCTCAATATCTTCTTGCCCACTTTAGCACACTGCCCTCCAGAGCCTCTGTATCTACACCTCCTACAGAATTTTTCTTGTACGTAGACTCATATCCTACCTGAACTTTGACACCCCCCCACAGCATGACATTTCTCATGATGTCCATTTTGATGTAATTGTTGGTGGACACCATTGCATTATCTCTGCTTTCACATTTTACTGATACCATTTTCTTTCTTTTCTTTGAAAGTTTTTATTGACTCTCTGGAATATCCTGCTTAATGCTGCTTGAATGTCTTCTGACTCTGCGTGTGTGTGTGTGTGTGTGTTCTATTGACATAAAACACAAACAGATATGTCCAGTTCATATATATATATACAGTACTGTGCAAAAGTCTTAGGCACCTGTGGGGAAAAATGCTATAAAGCAAGAATGGTTCCAAAAATAATGCCACGAATACTTATTAATCAATAAACCTTCTAAAAAGTGCAGGA
>UFQX01000821.1:249917-281729 GCA_900497675.1 Arapaima gigas | reverse complement strand
CACCCACCCACCAACCAGTCTATATTATTTTTCTTTTCCCTGTATGAAACTAAAGTGCATTTTTATACTTTTCCCCAGCCTGTTCTCCTCATCCTTCTTCCAAGCTTCTCTGCTCCTCTGACCCCCTGATCCTCTGCATTTCTCTCTGTCTCTCTCTCCAGCCCCCTGCCTTATCGCCTCTCTCCTTCCCCCGACCCAGCAGTCATTCCTCCAGCCACGGCGATGTGGACCAGTGATTCTGCTTACCAGCGGATATGGAAATCCGCTCTGGGGCTGCCAGCATACTGAGTAGGACAAGATGGCGAGTGGGGGGTGGATGATGCGAGGCAGGGCAGAGTCCAGGGGAGAGGAGGCTCAGTAGGTTTCTAAAACTGCTCTCTAACACGTAAATTTAGCATCTTTTGAACTTTAATTGAAATAATTCCTATGACTCTTTTCGGAGTTGAACTTTGCGCTGCCTCTTTCCCAGAGGTGATGGACTAATGTTTCACTTCCCGTCTTCGGTCTTTCTTTTCAGAGATGAATTAAAGTGAGCAGCACCCATGATACTGAAGGTTAAACACTATTTAGCGGATTCATTTTTCTTTAGTTTTTCGTGGTCTGGTTTCAGTATCAAATGACAATGATGGCTGAGCTTGTTGTGTCGTCACTGAAGACTTTATGTAGGAATGAAAGTGAGTAACGGGGGTGAAATATAAACAGAGAACCTCACTGATGGAATGTAGACTCTTCATGTTTGTGTCAAACACTGAGTGTCAGAATATGGGCTGTTAACTGGAATCTGCAGATTTTTGAGCTCCTGACTGAAAGGCAGGCAGGAAGGATCCTCCTCTGAGTACCAAAGTTGAATATCTTGGTGGCTAAAAGAGGTTCTGCTGAGCTGCAGATTTCAACACCTGACTGAAAGGCGGGTGGAACCAACTGAGGGCTGAATCTCTGTTTACTTGGTTCCTGTGTTGTGCTTTTGGGTTTGGCAAGAAGACACACGGCACCAGCTAACGCTGAGCTCATATGGGCAACTCGAGCACCACTACGAGATGAAGTGGGCAGTGGAGTGAACCCACTATTGTTCTGCATGCCTGGGAGTCGCTGCAGAAAACCTGATATGTTGGCTCATTTCCTGCTCAGACTGGCTTACAAAATGCCTTGTGGGGTAAAATTGACTCTCCAGCAGGTGGACGCAACCTTATAACTCGTATTATATGAGTAGGAAGGAGTCTGGTGGAGGGGAGATGCTGCCCCCTCCCAGGCTCTGGCTTTAAACTCACCTGAGGCCCATTTCTCAGGTGTGGCCAAGTAATGAAGGGGAGGGTTTTCAATAAACAGTAATGAAGTGAGTGTTTCCTGCTGCTTGCGTGCCTTAAAGTGAGCCGAGGGGTCGGGGCCGAACCTGGCTGGGGAGGCCATTTCGATTTCCACGCAACCCGCCGATGGAAATTCATAACTGCAGCTTATTGCTTCTACGGTGCAGCGGTTCGTTTCTCCGTCCCATTTCCTCTCTGTTCTTATAGCAGTTTCCTACTGTGATCATTTCTGAATTAAAGACAGGAGCAAATGTCTTAAAATGAAAGGCCAGAGTGTCACTTTCTGTGAGCTGCCCTGTTTTAGGGGTAACAATGTGGGGAAAACGATCTGCCCACGTGGAGGTTGGCGGCAGCTTGTCCGTTGTCTTCAGAGAAGGTGTGTACATCTCTGTGCTGCGGATGGATTGTGGTGTTTTGAGATTTTCAGAGGAGCGGTTTTTAATTGCGTTTCCAGCAAATGCTCCTCTATTTAGCTGCTTAAGGGAGTCGCCTTTTTGTTTAAATTTCCTGCTTAATGTGATTAGGATGGAGGAAATCAGGTGTTCCAGGCAACATGTATTGTGACGTTTCTTATCCCTTCATAATGTGGTGCTGGCAGAAGCATTTAAATGACGTGTGTAAAAGCAAACTCATTAATGATGGACCAGGAAGGATCAATGTGTTGGCCCTTTCTACCTGAACACACACACACACACACACACACACACACACACACACAGAAGTTGACATCATTTGAGTCACTAGGGGCCTCTAGTCATTGTGGTCATGAAAAGAACATAATTTTTTATTAGCACAGTAATAATTTTTATTAAGGCACTCAAAATAACTGTCTCTCTGAGGCGATATCACATTTTATACATTTTTATAAACAGCAACAGTTGGGTGAATTATCCGTGTTTTGTATTTCTGTATGTTTAAGGTTGCAGGTTAGTTTTTATAGACCGGTGTTATTTTGCGTGTTGTACATGTTGAGAGGTGGTTATAAATGTAATGTTTGTTTATAAAGGTAAAAAGAGATGTTGATTTAAGAACAACGCAGTGTATGTTTGTCTGTGTAGGAATGAAGGAAGTCCCTCCCGTTACAGCGGAAGGTGAACACCGCTGTTGGCGTGTCCTTCGTCACGTAAGGTCACAGGACGCTGCTGCTGAAATACAAGGCAGGATTCACACATCGCAGCACATTCAACGGATTTGTACCACCGTTCATTAGGTCTGCATTGACTATGATGTTACTGTCAGATTTCAATCCCTGGAAACAAATTTTGAGGGATTGAAAGGAACACAGAGTTTAAAAAAAATCTGTTCTGTATAGTAATTTTTTTTTTGGGGGGGAACCTGTTCAAGTTGCCATTGACAGAACAGTGTAAAGGTCAAATGACGTGTTAGTTAGTATTGTTGCTGTGTTTTGTGCATACTGAAAGAGGCTGACTAAAGTTTTGTAGCAGCCGACATTACTATGTTTTCCAGGTATTAGAAGGCACGGTTGAGTCTTATGGAAACCCTTAGTGACAGGCAGTGTTTCTCGGGTTGAACTTCAGTGATGTACTTGGAATCCAGGTCATGAACATCTGAAGGATGAAGGCTTTTTATTGAAGCAATTCATACAATGTGATTTTCTTTTTTTTCTGGGTTAGGCAAAAGAAATGAACAATAAGAACTTAGGTTTCCTTCAGATGTGATTTCAGTCTAGATACACAGCAGCTTGTCGGATTTTTATCTGCATAGCAATGAAATTTGACCATATTGATTCATGAAGGCCCTCCGGGTAGCAACATATACAGTATGAAGTGTAAATGACTCATTATTAAAGCAAATAAAATGACACCTAACTGATAACTTTGATTTTATGTGGGTTAGGAATATGATGTATAAACAATGGCTTTAATGCGTAGCTGGGCTTGAATTTGGTTTTTGTTCTTTATTGGACATGTAGTTTGACAAGTAGCTGATGGTAAAAAGTTTGAAGTTTGCTATACATCACTTGAAGTAACCAGTGAAAATGAATCATTACTGTTTTCGGCAGACTGAAATTTACAAGGATTTGTTGACCAAGCCGTGTTGCTGATAAACGGTCTAGGATTATTTTTACATTTTTGCTTGAAAAGAAAAAATAATACTGACGATACGAGGCCATATTGCAGCCCACCAGGCCCTCATTTCACATCTGAAGCACCACCTGAAATGCCCACATGCACAGTGTTCTGAAGACCAAATGAACATCATCCCAGAACTATTTTAAAACTTGAAAAAATTCCTTGTTGAAGAATCTCTTGCATGAACTTCCAGAAATACTTAGCAGTTTGCTAATGACATCAGAGGCCTAATTTGGTCATTTTAAATATCTCACCCCCCCCAAAAAAAGTAGTTTCCGTTACATTTTGCTAAATTATTAAATGACAAGGAACCAGAAAGTAGGAAGAAATAGTTTCACTCTTATTAGTAGTTCCTTCGCCCAAAAGTTCTTCGTAGTTCTTCCCTGAGCCAGGTGCAGCTCAGCAGAACCTCTTTTAGCCACCAAGGTCTTCAACTTGGGTGCACAGAGGAGGAGTTTTGAGAGGATCCTTCCTGCCAACAGCCGTCCACCTCCACAGTGCCACCCAAGGGTGTGTCAGTTGTTGGCTCTTGTACATGGTGCAGCTGAAAGGTTTATTGCGCTGCTTAGATTCGTCACACTTGTTTGTTTTTTCAGTACCGTAATTGGTCGTTTTCTATTAGAACCTAGAACTTTTATGGAGTTGGAATTTTTGCCATTTATCTTCTGCTTAAGCTACTGTATGTATGAATTTCTCTGCAAGGATTAAGGAAGTTAGATCCTCCCCTGTTGTATCCTAACAAATAATTTGTTCACCAATGCTTTTCTGCCTGGCTGTGTGGGGGAGCTGAGCTGCTTGGCGGTCTTTTTATGAGCTATAATTAAAAAACAGCAAATTGAGTCAGTTTTTGTCATGTACTGACAGTAACGGGGAGGTGCATTTTTCCTCTGACCTGGAGAGATAAAACATTCATTTTTTCGTAACAAAAGAGACCAACGATCCATGTTGGTGGGAGCTGAGGACCCCCACCCTGCTGCTGTGGTGATGCAACCAGCTTGCCTGCACCTCAACATGACTTAACTCGGTTTCTCTGTCCTGCACATTGTTGTCCTCAGCAGTATAACTGTTGTTAGCTGTTCCTGAGGTTTATTTTTCTCCCTCCCCTCCTGGTTGGGAGTTTTTTGTTTTCCTCTCCTCACTTGCAGCAGGCAGGTTTACTGTATTAACCTCTGTCTGCAGCTTCACCGTGTCCCTGTTTTCTGTCCCATCGTCCTAATGTGCCATCCAGCTCCGAGTCGCCGTGTGAAATTGAATTGAATTGAAATCGAAAAGAAACTGTGACAGTTATTTGTCTTAATATGTGGAGATAGAGTTTTTAACATTTTGTAATAAATAAATTTTAAATTGATTACCTTATCTGACTCCCCTCTTGCAGGACTTTCCAGCTTTGTTTTTTTTTCTTAATCTATATATATAAAATATGTGTGTATATGTATGTATGTATGCGTTTCACTGTCAGAATTTAATACCTTTTTCAATGGAAGAAGTAAAGGTCTTTCTCAAGTTCCAAGTCTTTCCTATCTTTTAAATACCTGGATGTTCTCTTAATAGCAGGCCTTTGTCCTTATGAACTTGGATGTAGGTCTTGTTCCTGCATCTCAAACACAGTCAGTATAATGCATGCAGATTAAAAAACAGTTTCAGATTAAGTTTAAAACACTTAAGTTTAGGGTGACATTTGAACAGTGTCCCAAAGGCTTTAAATCACAGGAGATATGAAGAAGCAGGTAGTTTGGGGGTTGGAGCTTCCACCTCTGGATTCAAAGGACCACTTGAGAACCTCAGCTGCTCTTGTTCCCTGGAGCAAAGTACTTAAATTGCTATGTTAAAAAAGTGGCCAGCTGTATGAACGAGCAATTATTTGGGAATAATTTAATATTTGCGATGGACTGGGACCCTTTTGAGGGTGTTCTTTCGTAGCCTAGTGCCCAGTGATTCCAGTGAAAGGCTTCTGCATCCCACAATCCTGACCAGGTTGATGATGATGATGATGATGATGGATGAACGGACATTATAACTCGCTATAGTAAAAAGTGTCAGTTGAATGTAAATGAGAGACTGATATTCACTCAACTTCTTACCATCTTAAAGGCAAACCCAGTCGACACTGAGCCACCCCCAGCGGGACAGTATAAATGACCTTGCTAATTGTAATAAGATTCATAATCCCCCTTCCTCTTCCCTGACACTCGAGCCCTCACTGGTACTTATTCCAGTCATCTAGTGTCATGAATATGCGATCACACATCAGAGCGTGTGGATGAAGTGGTTTTTAAGTCTTGCATTTATGACCTAATTCTTCTAAGTGCTCGATTTTGCGCCGGGTCTCTTCCATTAAGACTTCCACCTTCTGCGCTCCGCGCCGTGATCCGCTGCAATTGCCGGCCTCCTTCCTCCTGGATGAGGCTCACGTTTGTTGTTGAAGCTGTTTATCTAATTCAGTATTGACTGTATCGTTCCAAACACATTTCGGTGTCTCCTAGGGAAACATCACGTGTTCTTTTTCAGCCCCGTAGGCGTGTTGCGTGACGGTCTGCACGTGGTGTCAGGCTGGCGGTTACCGTGTCTGGCTGATGGAGCTGGCAGTAAATCCCAGCTGGACGTGACTGGACCGAGAAGCTCCGGTCCGTTAGACCCTGTGTTCTGACTGACAGCTGTCTGCTGTGTCTGTCAGCCGCGTGCTGGGTTTCCGGAAGACGGGAAGGTTCTTTTTAATTTTTAACCTTCTCTCTGGCTGCTGCTGTACCACATCAAATTCCCCTCCACCTTTTCTTCGGCGGTGTCCACACTTTCTGCCTTCAGATTAACTTGTTTGCTGAACCGTAATTACAGGAGCTGCTTTTCTCTGACATCTCTGCTCAGGCTGGGTGGTGACTGAAATCGGTGTTTATCGTGTGGGAGAAATGCTTGTGCTGGGGCTCTGCTTACATGACACAGTTTTTGAACAGTTTGCCACATGACTGCATATCTGACGACAAACGTTATTTCCTCTCGTGAGCAGCTGGAGGTCTTCTGACTGACGTGTGCGTGAGACATTTGTGGTTATAATTTCCCCCTGCAGCCGTGTGTTTGATGGGGGGGGTCTGGCACTAGGCAGGTTGTCACCGGTCCCAGGTCATGAAAGGATAAACTAGCAGACTTTTTCTTGCCGTTGATGGTTGTGGTCATTCTAATGACGTAAGAGAGGGTGAGGTGGGGCAGGTGGGTGTGAAGTTAATCATAGTAAGGAACTAGTTATGGCAGGAACTAGTGCTGGGCAATATGGCAAAAAATAATACCTGTTTTCAATATATAATGTGTATCCCAATAATAATAATGGCAGCTGTTGTTTGTTCCCGTTCAGCACTCTTTCCTCATACTGGACTCCTCGAGAGAAAGAACCGGGCAGTTCTTGCTTATGCGGTGAGAGGGCCGGCGTTGAGAAAGCAGACGGGCGAGTGAAGTGTGAGCAGACTCTTTTTGAGCGCCGTTTGCAAAATGCCTCACTTTGGTCGGCATCTGAAGTCTGAAAGCTGAATCATGTCAGCGAGTGAGAATTTCTTTTAAGACCTAAACGGTCTTCCCACTGAGTCCGTTTCACTACCGCTGCTTCTATCAGTGTGGTCTCCATGTTGCTACTTGACCGGGTCGTCAAACATTTGGTCTCAGTAGCGCAATAAGCGGAACACGATACAACTGAGTGTCATTTTATATCAATTACAAAATTGTAATGAATAATGTGTCACCCAGCCGTAGTAAAACTCCACGCTAAGGTCAAGGCAGACGTTGAGTCGGGGGTGTGTGTGTGTGTGTGTGTGTGTGTGTGTGTGTGTGTGTGTGCTGCAATTGGTTGAGTTGGAAAAACAGTGTAACCGAATTGACTGTGACATTTTGACATTGGCAGGACTGCTGTTATGTGAGTTAGGAGATCTTCTGGAAATTAAGTGTGGAGGAAGCGTGACAGAAGGGGGCTTATGGGGTTGAGGAGGTGCATCTGCATTTCTGGCCAAGGGCCTCCTGAGATGAGACTGGGGTCTAGCAAGGTGCTGAGAGAGCCTGGTGTAACAGCTGCCGTGGAGTGAGCAGGGACTGAACAGGTGGCAGACAGACGTCCTCAAAGCACAGCGCCAGCTCTTTTTTAGCTCCTACAGACCTGTCACTTTCACCAGTCTTGAGATGTTGTGTCTGTTCCCACACTTTGGACAACAAGTGGCTTTTCACAGTNGCCAGCTCTTTTTTAGCTCCTACAGACCTGTCACTTTCACCAGTCTTGAGATGTTGTGTCTGTTCCCACACTTTGGACAACAAGTGGCTTTTCACAGTCCAGGAGGAGCCTGTCAGATTTTTTTTTTTTTTTTTTTGCTTAGATGTTTTCTGAAGTTTGCTCCATCTACACAATTTTTCGATGGAATGTAGCAGTTCATTGTCTACACTTTGCTTAAGGTGTTGCAGCCAGAAGCCTGTGACTCCCCATTGACATCCACGTCAGTGTCCCCAACCTCCAGACTTCCCACTGCTCCATTCATCTCTCGCTTGCTTTTAATTACCTTCTGGAATAGTCTTGCACCATTCCAACTTGGTTCTAGAGCTTGTTTTTCATAATTAATAAAAACTTTACAGCCAGTCACCCCAAAGGGTTCAGTGTGGCGCACCAGGCTGAATGGTACGTTCATTGGTGCCTGAGCCTCAACCAGTGACCACTGGACGCATGGCTTGTGGGACGTGTCTGAACACAACAACACTTTGTGAGGTCTGAATCCATAGTTCACTAGCAGTGTGTTCTCAGCACTCCAGTCTGCCGGTTGAGTCATGTGCCTCAACACCAAGGGGCCGCTGTTAGTACTTCCAGCCACTGAACACAGATACTCCTCCGCTTTCAAGTCTTTGACTTAAGAGCTTTTGTGTATATGAGTAAAACTACTTAACAGCATTTATGGCATTACAACCAAATATGAAGCTCATTGTTCACATTTACAGGAGTCCGTCATGGGGGGGGACGTTCAAAGTTCTTGTTGTAATGGTAACTGCATCTCTATACCTGTATAGCAATACATGTACCGTCTTTCTGGGCTATTTCTGCAGA
This sequence comes from Arapaima gigas, assembly GCA_900497675.1. NCBI lineage: Eukaryota > Metazoa > Chordata > Actinopteri > Osteoglossiformes > Osteoglossidae > Arapaima > Arapaima gigas. The sequence goes on along the minus strand of UFQX01000821.1, from coordinate 273,270 downwards.
ATCACCTTTACCAGCAGGCAGCATGTTTGTTGGGAAACAAAACCTGTACCTGTGAGCGTACTTATTTCTCCTGTTAATTTTATAAATATCCAGCAGTACTAATCTGTAAATTCAGTCAATATGTAAATTGTTTTGTCTGTTAGGCAATGTGAGGCTCCTGTGAGGGGAGGAGAGCAGTAAGGTCACGTGGGCTGTTGACTTTCAGATGTTCATGAAGCTAATGAAGAAAAAGGGAATGTCGAATGTTCTTTTTTTGTTAAATAAATGACCCTCCCTCATTGTCGTATAAATGAAAATCAATATATCAATAAAATGACACTCCTCCTGCAGGAGATGCAGACCAGCCCCTCTTCAGCATGACTTGACCTTGACAAGGTCCGTTGCAGCCATGTGGAGCATGTCTTCAATCCTGTGTACAACTGTCTCTGGAGAAAACAAATGCAAGTCTCAGTCACCCATCTGAGCTCAGGACTGTCAGTTGAAAACAAACTGGTGTGTTGGCGCTCTGCCTGTTGGTCATGAGTGTTTTTTTTCCCCTCCACCTCCTTATCTTCCGCTATCATGGATTGGTAAATAAAAGCTAAGAAATACATATCAAATTCATGCACATGATAACTTTCTATACATATGAAGGACAGTCGGTGCCCAAGGTCTTGAGAGAATTGCTCTCTTGTCTGATATCTCAGATATGAGTTCTTAGCACACAGTGAGGGAAACATCTATCCATCCATTTTCATTAACCGCTTGTCCATTACAGGGCCACGGTGGTCCAGAGCCTATTTCAGACCCACAGTCACGTACAGGATCCTGGCTGCCTGGGCAAGAGGGCAGACATCGCTGCTTCCCTGTGAGGTGAATGTTGTGTTTGCATCGCTGGAACATCACAGATGTGAAGTTTTTTTTGAAGAAGAAGAAGGGAGTGGCTTTGAAAGAGTGAATCCTGACCGCTATGCTGCCAGGGTCTTGTTACACCCCCCCCCCCCCCATCCCCACTTTGCTGGCATGGCAACAACATGAGCTGCTTTTGGGACTGTGTTCAGTCAGGCAGCTTTGCTCTTGGTCCAACAACATCTTTCACATAGTGATTCTCATCAAACACAAAGCAACTGTCAGAAGTGTGATCAAATCTACCCATTGCTTGGGGTTTGGATGACCTTGGAAAGACGGTCGCAAAGGACATTTGCTGTAAAACCAGAGCAGCAGCTGCTGGTAAAGAGGATGATGTGTTAAACTGTATGTAGTTAGACCTGGACTTCATGACCTCCTCACCACAGAGTATAAGCAAAACAGCCATGCAAAGCGATTTGGTTGAGTGGATCAGGCGCTTTTGCATTAAACCAGGTGGACTGCATAGGTCCTGCAATATCAGATCTGCCTGGCACCTCGTCTGCTGTGAGGCCATCTAGCTGAAGCTACCGTACAGACGTGAGGCACTCAGAATGCTGCTGAGATACTGTAGCAAGTAGGCTGCAGGAAGGAACGTTTCTCCTCAGTTGTGTAGGTGGTTTGAATGTTTGAAGCTCTCAGCAGGATTAACCATGACGGGAATGGCCGCGGGAATCTTCCAGAGGGACTTTGCATCCATGTCCCCACTTGGGTTTTTATTAGAAGGGTGTAGCGGTGAAGTCACAGGGAACGGAAGGCGTCCTGTTGTGCTTCAGGTTTGCTTAGGTGCAACCGGTGTGACTCATGGCAAACAAACAAGCAGGGACCCGTTTTAATTGTCTTGGCGTGAAGCGCCGTGAGGGAACAAGCGGTTTTCACGGGTGGCTGTGATCTAATTATAATCCCACCAAGGTGCAAGAGGTGGGCTGAGTAACTACAGGGTAGCTGGGCAAGGTGGAGGAAGAGGCTTGTGGGGTGGAGGAGCAAATCCTTTTTAATTAAAAGAAAAAAAAAAGAAAAAAAAAACAGTCGTTCAGATGCCTGCAGAAAAGACCGCTTCTGTGCCTGAACGAAATGGGTGTCTTGTCGACTGAAGTGTCACGCCAACTTCCCATGATCGATTTGCTGAGCTCACCTCTTGCTAGAAGCAGGTGCTGCACTCCGCTTTTCTCTACCTCTTTAAGACAACTGTGCAGTCAGTCCTCTGGCCCTCTGAGTCTTTATGGACCTTGTCGAAGCTCCCTGGTGGGTAATAACAATTACACTGGCAAGGCGTTGCTTGTTGGTCGTGGAGAGACAGAGAACCGACAGATGTGTCTTTTACAAGCTGGCAGGGTAATATTCCTTTCCTTCTGCACCCGAGATTACCGCGGTCAGCTGGACTTTGTTGACGGCCGCATGGAAGTTTTCTTACAACTTTCCCTTCACGGCCACAGAACGCAGTAAGGCCTTTGTCCTATTAAATGGCACGTCGCTGCCGGGCGGTGTTCCACGGCAAGCTGTGAATGAAAGTGCATTAATGTATCGTAATGGCTGCTCATCACTGACGGGGTTTCGCCCTGTGATGGACGGCCTCCCTTCTAGGCGGGGCCCTGCTTAGCCTCGTCCTCTGGGCTTCCATGGACAGGCTTTGGACCGCTGTGGCCTCGAGGTTATTGGCAGTGGGTTTTGGTTATTTAGGGTACTGCTTTGGTGTTCAGGATTGCTATGCTACCGAGGCGGGTTTTTCTACATGCTGGGTTTCCCAACATTAGTAATGTTTCGTGTCCTGTCACGGTTCCAGTTGGCTGCTGATGGGTGCGAGTTGTTTTATGTGTGTGTTCCTTGTCATTTCAAATGTTCTTTCACATTTCAGCTTGTCTTAGGGTTTATAGGACAATTTATATATCTGCCAAGGTGTCCAGACTGAACTGGGAGTGGTAGAATGTAGTCTGGGCTCCTGCTCTTCTGCTGTGAAGAATGGTCTGCCTTCCCACCGGAGATGCCAGAAGCCTCAAAGATCCTTGCTACCACCTTTGGTAACCTCACACGACCTGTGCTAGTCCATGGTGTTCATTACATGTTGGAAGGAGTTGTGACAGTGGCTGTGTAGAACTCTCCCCCACCTCAGGCATCCAACACAACTGTTGTGGAGATACAAGGGAGAAATCGGAGCCTCCTCTTGAAAACGGACCTCCTGACTCCTGCGTCTGACCCTGGCAAAACGAAATGTTGACATCTTGCCACGTTTAGTCTTGTGGTGCAACAGTGATTCATGCGGTGAGGAGCAAAGCTGACAAGATAATGTCCAGTTGCTTGACCCGAGTGCTCCGTACGCTGCATCGCTGCAGCCAGAATCCAGAATGCGAGTCTGCATTGATAGGGAGACCTTTCCTCTTCAGTAGAAAAAAGCCCATAGCTTCTGTTGCAGCTACATTTGCTAATTGCGGCCGTTGATGGAAAGTCAATTAAATTAGATAAGCGGAACATGAAGATATAGACTGTTTAAAAGTAACATGTCATCTTTAAAATCAATAGTCTCTGATGCCTTCTCACTAGGGCTGCCTGCACCGGCCGTAAGAAGCTTGTGCCGCACGCTCCCCGTTGGATTGTGCCACTGGGAGGCCATCAGCGTTGGGTGTGGAGCTGGTGAGGGAACAAATAGGTGAAAGATTCTCTGTGATCAACCCTGAGAGAAAGAGTCTGTAGTTCTAGCACAAGTAGGTCTCAACATGATGGGTCAAAGCACTGAATCACTGATGGGTTCTGGGCTGGAGGAGATGTTCAGGTCTTCCAGCAGTCCTTCTGTTTCTTAATAAAACCTTGCCTTGATGCGGAGTGATTCCTCTCGGAGTCGGCAGGTCAATCCTAGTCTTCTGCTATTTATACTGCACTTTCTGTATTATGTATTAATGCTTCTTTAAAGTTCATTTGTCGTCAGGTTACGTTCCACTTTGCTGAAAGTGGCAGCTCAGTATGAAAAGCTTGGAAAATCCAGATTGTTTATAATTGATTTTCCTTGTTTCTCGTAATCGTGAACAATTCTGTAAATGAGGAAAAGTTTCCTCATTTCACAATCCCGGTTCATCACCTGCTTTTCTGGAGCAGTGTTCTGGTGGCTTGAAGTCCATCCTGGAAACAGAGTGTGAGGCAGAGTCCACCCTGAATGGGATTCTCATCCATCACAGGGCAGCCACACATGCTGCTTTGCTCACATGTGCGTGTGCGCACGCGCACACACACACACACACACACACACACACACACAACCACACACTCTCTTTCTCTCTCTCTACAGGAAATTTAGGGTGAGCAGTCTACTCTACCCCACACGTATTTGGACTGTGGAAGGAAACTGGAGCGCCTACAGGATAAGTCATGTGAACATAGGGAGAAAACATGCAAATTTTGCACAGAGCATTCAAACCCACATCTGATACCTCACACTGCAAGCTGGGGAGCACCAGCACTACTTGCTGCTCCCCACATGGTGCCCTTGGAAAGATTTACCTCACTATGGCACGGCAGGGGGCCGGGTCAACTGCACAGCTGTGCTTCACACCCGTTCAGATCTCCCCCAGTTGTAGGGTGAGGTGTTTGAGACCACAAATCCTGAGCCCGGTATGTTTCCAGTTCTTGTCCATCTTTTCCCGTATGTCCACCCAACACCAATATTGACCCTTCATTCACACATCCCTGAAGCTCTCCAGTACCAGTAAAAACACTAATATTTAGAATTTATACTGAGGTCCTCTTTCCCATCCTGTTTGATGTTGACAGTGGCATTGTGTCAGTAACCACAGGCTTCTGCTCCTTTCGGGATGTTGTTTTGCTCTAAATGGGAGTGTGGTGGAGCCGTCCGCAGTCGCACCGGGGGACAAGTGGGTGAGTGCAGTGAAGGTCAGAGAAGGGGTTGGACCGAAGGGACACACACCGAGACGCGTCCATCTTTTCGAACCGTCTCACTTTCACTGCTTTTTCCTCACGGTGGAGATTACGGAGGCGTTGGCCGGTGGGGTCGAGTCTGAGCCAAACTGTCACAGTCCGCTGCCCTCGCCCCTCTGCCCTGTTGTCCCCTTTTGACTCCTCGGCGGTGGATGGATGTTACGTCTCTTCTGCTCACCTGGCAGTCGGACCACGGCAAAAATATTAACCCTTCTTTTCCCCTGTTTTGTTTTTTTGTTTGTTTGTTTGTTTGTTTGATAAGGTATCTTACTAACCCTCCTTTTATATTTTGCCCTGTGAAAAGTTGCCCTCTTTGATGATCCCTGCACGCTGTATGATGATGGCATGTTCTCAAAGATTAACTGTGCACATATTTCTCTTCCAGCTAACACTGGCGCCTGTTTTCCAAAGCAAGGTAACCGAAACGGCAAATCCCAGCATTATGTCGTCACGCTCAAAGCCCATCGATCACCGCTGTCCCTCGTGTGTGTTTCCTCCCCCAGTCTTCATGTTTTGCTCCTCACCCAGCGGTGGGACTGAGAGACGGTGGGACCAGGTTGGCTCCCGGGGAGAGATGCACGCAAACGGCTAATAGTGACACGGGGATTTGCCGGGCCACATGGGGGGCGAGTGGGCGTGAGGGGGCCGCTGCCCCCACACAAGTGTAGGGAGGATGTAAGCAATTCACTGCAGATGCCCCCCCCAGAGCCTCCCCCACTGCTCTTTCCATTTTCATTTCAGCAGTCTGTCTGTTGTCAGAAAGTGTTAGAAGGTGCTTTAGATAACAAACAAGCAAAAAGCTAATATCCTGCAGTAAGAATTCTGGAGAATCCAGTAGGTTTTCGGTTTCCTTTGATGCACCACTGTTGCAAGTTCCTTTCTGTCTTCCTCAGAACCTGAAATCAATAATAGAACAAGGTAACAAATTGTAGTGGCTATGAGTGTAATATTCTACTCCGTCTTTCTCTCCCCCCACCCCCCCTCATTTTCCGCGCGCGACGACTGGCAGACCTGGAGCGTGGCGGAGGTCACATGATCTCCACGGATGATGCCGAGTACCCACGGGAGTACCGCACGCTGGGCAACGGCACGCGCCGCTTTTCCAACGTGGGCCTGGTGCACACCTCGGAGCACCGGCACACGGTGGTGGCGGCGCAGAGCCTGGAGGCGCTCAGCAGCCTGCAGAAGGCCGACATGGAGCGCAAGCGCGACGCCTTCATGGACCACCTGAAGAACAAGTACCCACCCCAGCACCCGCCGTCCCCCTCGCCATCCCACGGCAGCATGAGGGGGACTTCGGAGCGCGCACGCGAACAGGTAAGCCCTCCTTCCCATCCCTCGTAACTATGGAAACCTCAGCAACGCAGCTGCCGAGGCACCGCGACTCGAGCTAAAGAACCGGTGAGGGGAGGGGAGTCAGTCTGGCACCGGCTTCTCAAGGGTGATGTCGTCATCATACTGATCCAACAAGCTGCACCTGTAGCTTCCAAAGAAGAAGGACAATTGTGTGTTAGGAGAGAGGGCACTGGCCTTGTTTAGGTTTCACAGCAGGCTTCCTTCAGGCCCCACCTCCATCTTCACCCGGCGCTAGGCTGTGCCGCTTCCCCATCTCAAAATGCAAAAGTCTGTAGTCGCACCGTCAAGAGAGACCTGGGCTCAGAGCTTTCCCCGCATCGGACCTTCTGAACATTTCCACTTGTTTCCTCCTCTGGGTTGTAGCCCGTCGCAGACTCAGGCTGTTCTCCCTCCCTCCCGTTTTCTCCACGTCCCTTGTTCTTTGTGGCCGTGCCACTATTGTCATAGTGAATGGCAGAGCGAGAATAGGAGAGCGAAGGCGAGACAGCGGGTGAGAGACAGGTGGAGTCCGCGGTTGCCTTGGAAACGCATCCCTTATAAGGAAGGCATTGATATCGCATTGCAAAGGTCAGGCTGGAAAAGAGGGAGGGATGGAAGCGAGCGAGAGAGGGGGAGAGAGACGAGAGAGCCAGAGCCAGACAGATGTAGAGAAGAGAGACGGTCGTACACAGGAGCGACGGGAAGTCGGAGCGAAGAGAAGAGCCGCAGGAATTCCATGTCGTCCCAGCGGCAGCCGTCAGCGGAGTAGGAATGGAACGGGGAGGGAGAGAGAGAGAGAGCGGGGGGAGGGGCTTGGAACGGACAAACCGGTCAGCCAGCAAGTTGATTAGCGGCAGCGCGGTCGGTTATTAATCAACGACGGACGTGATAAGTACGTTTGTTGACCATTTAAATGCGTAACTGGAGCTGCACATGCGAAAGGGTGAGACAGGCAGCTACAGCAATGCAAGGATCTGCACCTGACTGACAGCCAGTGGGACTGTGGCAGGAGCCGATGGGGGAGTCCGGGTGCAGGTGCACTGCAGGTGAGATGCGTGTCTTTGCCTGTGTGTGTGTGTGTGTGTGGGGGGGGGGGGGGTGTGTTAGTCGCCACGGTTTACCACGGTCACAGAGCAGGTACAGCCGTGGCTCCTACGCCCAGGTGGACAGGCGAGTGAGACGCAGAGCAAGAGAGGGGCACAGCAGGCGAGGGGAGGGTGCGGAACAGGGCTTACTTGGCATGCGGGTCAGGTATCCTGGCGCCTCGCTCTGTGTAGCTCAGTCCCTCTCCTGTGCGGGGGGGTGACACGCCTGCAGTGCATGTTAGGGCGGCTTTCTCAGCAGAAACACACTCTCGTTGCCAACCTCATCCAGTCCAGCTCCTGTCACACTCGGGTGCGTTGAGCCGAATAGCCGGAACGCCGGAGTTCTGGCTCTACCACATGTTGCTGGGGGGGGGCTCTGCGTGTGGGGAGGTGTGGCTCACGAAGACGATGCAACACTTCACGTCAGATCGGTTTCCTTCTGCTCGTCCTGGAGTTGCTCTTGCCTGAAGCTACTGGCTGTAGCTGTGCAGCCTTAGTTGTGCACATGTGGAAGGAACTGTTTTCGCCCACCAGCTGTGAGCAGAAGTTCTTTAACAGGGAAACAAACGGCGGTTGAGTCAGCTCAGGTATCTCAGCTGATCTCTGCACCGAGCGGCTCCTGGAGACGTGTCGGGCGTGTGCCGGGTGCCCGGCTGTGGCGGCTTTCCTCTCCAGTTGACAGAGGGGCCTTTGGCTGGCTGGGCTGTCAGAAGGACTTGCTGTCTACACCTGCAGAGCATCGTAGACGCAGAGACTGCAGGCAACGTTAAGAAGACCTAATATGGAGGTCCTTTAAGGGCCTTGCTGTCACACCCTTGAGAAAGACCTGTGGCCTGAAAAAAGTCCGGCCATATAAATGTGCACATACTCCGCTAAAGACTTTGATGCAACGGTTTCTACCTTCTTGTTCTCAGGGACGAGTCCAGTGCTCAAGGTTACGATGTGAGCAGATCTCGAAACCATTTGGGGACACCTTTGGTTCCCTGGAAGCAGCTAGCAGGTCAAACACTGCGGTACTGTGGAAGAAGCGGGGGATTTCGCCATAGTGAGGAGGCAGAAGGAGGCCATCGGAGATTTTGGCAGGAGTCGGAACTTGGTGCACAGGTCAGGGGGGGTGTGCGAGGTGACGCGGTGAGGCATATTGTTCCATGGTGAACGACTCCCTCGCTTTAAACAAATATGTGCAAAGCAGCGGAGACACACCTCCCGTGTCCACACTCGCCCCTGAATCAACAAGTCTGTTTCCCCCAGGCCACCTGCCTGGTCCCCCACATCTGCCCAACATCAAGAGTCGCAAATACTTTATAATGAGCTGCAATGCGTGGATGTTGTGTTGTTGTTGCCTTTATTTTCCACAGCTGTGCAGACAAGCTTCTGAAGTCAAACACAATACGCCGAGGCTGCGTTGGGTTACAACTGCAGCTGAACTTGTACTTCACACGATCGTCTGAAAAGCAACTTAACAGGTTGTTGTATGAAGCGTTTTTGCGGTTGTTTACCTGCCGAAACAACAAGGCAGCGTTTACTCTGTCGACTGAGCGTAAGCACGTTGGTCAGGTGTTCCCCAGCAGAAGCAGGGATTGAGACCGAGGTCCTTCTCTTGCAGCGACAGCAGAAGGGAGCAGAGGGCAGAGTCCCTGTCTCGGTAAACAAGCGATTCTCCCAGGTAATAAGCAGCCAAACAAGCAGCAGCCAAGTAATTTTCACCATAACTGAACTATGACCGGCAGACACGTGGTCAGGTTACCCCCCGCGGCAAAACGAAACTGAGCTAAGGTAAAAAAAAATTCCCATTTTTTATTTCCAAACTGTCCTCTCTGGCTCCAGTCTTTAAATATAGTAGTGCAGTTTAATTTTTAATTTTGAAGTGTTCTGTTTTATCTCTAATACAGAGTGTAACGTTTGCATAACTTTCGTTTGTTTAAACCCTTAACCGCGCTGGCACACTTCCCAAACCTTTGTGTATTCATCAGCAGAAAGACGTTCCCTGCGTGTTTCATATTATTCAGATATTCCTTTTGTAGCTTGTATTACACCACTCTTCAGACGCAGTCAAGGAAGGTTCAGCTCAGGTAACGTCTTTCTTTTTCTTCTTAGTAAGAATACACAGAAGAAGAGCGTTGGGGGAACCAGGATCCCCCCCCCCAGGCTCTGTCCACATATTGTGAAAGTAATTGTGTGTTTTGTTCCGATGAGACACAGCAAACGAAAGGACTTTGCCACCTCAAAGCCCTTCGTGGTAAATGTGACATTTTTGTCAAACAGATGAGATTCACCGTGGCAAACGGACGAAACGGACCGGCTCTCCGAGGCAGATTAGGCTGCCCGTCGGACGGCGGCTTCATTCACTGTTCCTCAACAAGCTTTACTTTGTCGGAAAAGACAGGATTTAACATTTCGAGGTGACTTGTCACCGTCCTAAAGCGTGTGCAAGTACCCATCTGTGTCTCCGTATGTGCCGTGCAGGTTGTTTCTTTGCCGAAATATCAGGCTGAAACATTTTCATAAACGTTGAGGGACTATATATGCGTGACAGGGTGAATATCCAGGAGAAGCTCCTGTTTTATATTCCGATGCATTTCTTTTTTAAAGCTACATTTTCATAACCGCTATAAACCGTAGGTTTCCATTTGCATTCGCACAGCAACAAAAGGGTAGAGGTCACAAATCCTACATATATTATACATAAAGGTTAAAGCCCCCTCATTTGTATACATAAGTATTCCATTCCATTTCCTTCCCATTTCAGTTTTCTGTTCCTCTCTTTCGGAGCCTCAGAGGACTTTTCCTGCGGTAAATTCCGGTGACGTCTTCGGTCGCCTTCACGATTGTAGCCGAAACCCCCGAAAGATTTTGCGGACGGGAAGGATTCCATACGTGCGTCTCGGCACGGCCCCGAAAAGGACGACGCGGGACAGCGGTCCGCACTCTCGGCGGTCTGCGGTCTCTGTCCCGTTTACCTGTGCCAGGTGCTGGTTTGATTTACGGGGGGTCTTTGCTTCTGTACGGCATCTGCAAGCGGTCGGGATGAGTGCTAGAGCACCTTGGGCGACAGAACTGGTACCGGAGCCACTGCCAGCATCCAAAGCATCTGGGAGACCTGCCAGAACCTCAAAGAGCGAGAGCTGCTTAATTCGATTTATGTCTTTTCACTTAATCTCAGCATAAGTCAAAGCCAGACGATTGCGGTGGAGGTGAGGAGGGGCTGCTGGATTTGCCTGTTTGGTTTGGGTGTGACTCTTTACATAATGCAGCCCCTCTGTTTCCAGAAGAGCAATTAGAGGGCAATAAATTATAATGGAACCCATTGCCATGGTAATAATTACTATAATTAGGGCTTTTTCCCCCGTATTCTCTCTGATAAATGAACGGCTGATGAGGCGAAGCTACGTCCCCTGCTGTACAACAGAAATGTTTTGGAATTTTCCAGTGGCAAGAACGTTTTTGACGATACTGGTGACTTGTGCAGACCCCCTCACTTCCAGCGAGACACCCCGTGTTTTGACCACGTGGGGGAGGTGATGTTTCTTTATAGGGTGGAGCGCCGAGTGTGACAGTCAAGGACACGCTGTTGTGTCAAAAGGATCAGAACCGTCTCTTTGTCTCAGACTTGACTGAAAGCAGCTGTCAGGCACACGACACGTGAAAGTCTAACCTTCTCTCTCTCTGTCTCCTTTCTCTTTTCTCAGCAGCAGCCGAACTACTGGAGCTTTAAGGTCAGTGCTGTAAGTGACAACCGCTTGGTGTGAGTCTCCGCATGTCACTTTGTCCCTGTCCTTGTGTCCATGGAGCCATTTAGCCCCGGCACTAGCTGTTGTGCTCTTGGATGAAGTTGTTGACGAGAGTTGGAGGAACAGGGTGGAAGAAACACAGCTTTGATTGACGGGGCTGGAAACGGATCCATTCGCCTCTGGTTTTTAAAAAGGTGAAAAGTCCGATCTGTAAACCGTGGAAACGTTTATTAACGTGTAAATAGACTGCCTCTAGTAGGGCTGCTGGCGACTCTCTGGGCTCTGAAGCACATGGTGGACACACATCTTCAGAGTGTGTGTGTGTGTGTGTGTGTGTGAGAGCGAGCGGCTGGTTTAATGACCACATTGGCTTTGCTCATTAATTTCTGACAACTTTAAGCAACTACACTCAAAAATATTTAGAAGCCTTACTGGGGGAGTTTAACCTACCCATCATTCCCAGAGCACAACAGCAAACTGTCCGCTTACATGAACCAGCAGTTTTCACCAGTTTGTGTCCTTAATTTTTTTTTTTTTAACCTGAAAAATGATTTTACAGCTTGTACTGACCTTACATCCAGGTGTGGCCATCTGCTCCTCAGGAGAGTCGCACTTGAGCGTCACCTGAGCGCAGTTAAAATGGAGCAAGATGTTTGTTGAGAAGGTCTGGCACAGATGACTCTGTCTGAGTTCCGTCACCCCCCGGCAAGGTGTAACAGCGCCACGTCGGGGACCCGGCGCTAACCGGAACGGACGCGTCAGCCTCATTCCCGTCAGCGGACCTGGTGGCTGCTTTCTTCGGCCTGTTTTGTGTGTAGCCACAGTGTGACCAACATCCATCACTCCCAGGGCTGGATCCACTGTCCAAGTCGAACCCTCTATGTTCACAGAACAGATAAAAGCTCCCTTTTCAGTCATTTAATACTTATTGAGTTGAGGGAAAACTGAGCGCTAGATGTTAGGGAAAGTGATGGGTGCTGGTTCGACACGGCGACTGAGGCCGTCCACCGAACATCCACGTTGTGATCCGCGCCTCCTGCTTGGAGGACCATTTCACTTCAAATTCTTTTGATAAAATCATTTACTTTTTTGATCCAGTACATCTGTACGTGCAGGACTGTGTGAAATAGTCCTTCTGATGCCTTCATTTTTTTTTCTCTCCTCCCTGACCTCTCTTACTAAATATTTATCCCCGCTTTGCTGCCCTGGTTTTGAAGTGCTTGTTGAATTTGCTTTTCTACATTTACTGTACGCTGGTGTGGTGATAAATATTCATGAGTTTGCCTGCGACCAACTTCTCAATCAGCACTGACGGGGGAGATTTTTCTACCCCCTCGCTGTGACTGTCAAAATGCAGACCTTTTTCCCAGCATGCACCTCTTCTGGGGGGCGCTGGATTGGGGCTGCCAATCAGAAGGTTACAAGATTCAGGCCCTGCTGCTGTGCCGATGTTCTTCTGTAGAATGGACTTTTTAAAAATCTCAAAGTTGAGCAAGAAAAAGTGTATGTTTCTTCTCCGGGGTTTTTGTACTTCGACTGTCCTGTTCTGCCCTTCCTGTCGAGGGGGGGTCTTCTGGTCTCAAGTGCTGTGCTCTACACAACACGGCGACGTCAGGCTGCGGAGGCCTCGCTCTCTGGCTGCTGGGCTGCAGAGCTGAATTTTCTGACATTATGAACAACATGTGATCCCCAGGCCCCCGAGCCATCAAAATCCTTGCTTTGAGTCCCCTGGCTGTTGCCCCCCGCATCTGACCCCTGAGCAAGCGGTCGTGTCGGAACTCCCGGACAGAGGCCTGGTGCCGTCGCGTGGCAGTGGTGGGCGGGGAACTCGGTCCCGTGTGAAGACACTCGTAAGTGGACTGTGGGCTGCACAGCCAAGCCAGGTAATATGCTGCCCCAGTGCTCTCAATTCTTCACGTTTACCCAGAAACCCAGTGACTCCTGTACAGCTGCACCCTCCGATTGGAATCGAGACGTAATTGCTGCAGCGATCAGTTTCTTTGCCAGCCGTTCCCGTCAAGAGGAGAAAAGTCTTCGCTCTCAGATCTGGAGACGGTGCCGGATTGCGGAGGTGAAAGTTTCCTAATGGGATCGGAGGCAGCAGGAATCGCAGTGGTCATGAACTTGTTTAACTTGCAGCTTGATGGTCATCACTTTGACTTCCAGAAAGGGCTCTTTGTTTTACCCTCGAATAATATACCAAAGCAGAGTCATTCTGGCGGTGTGGCCCCCAAAGGGGGAGCGCAGCCCCCTGCAGCACAAGCACAGCTCCTGTAATACAGCTGCAGAGGAACGCAGGGATGAAAGCGGGACGCGATGATGACCAGACTGCAGTTGGCCACGATGCCACTTGACTGTCTGAGCAGGACTAACAGGTCAGCTGCTGGCTTTTTGTCCCCCCCGAAGCTCAGAGAAATGAGTGCAGCAGAGCCCAATAGCAGCATCCGCAGCTTCTGTTCCTTTTTTTTAAATGAAAATGTTTTCCAGAAATAGTTGAGGGAAAGATGTTTGCATTATTTTGAAACGTTTTTAAAGTGCAGCCATATTTCAGAGCAGGTTTTTCAGCTGCAGAAGTTTCTCTGCATCCTGGCAACGTTTCAGTGAGTCCATCCGTGATCCGTGGTCTCTACACTTGGCTGGGGGTACTCAGCCTGGGGGGTCCTCCCTCCTCGTTGTAGCATAGGAGGAAAACTCTGAAGGCCCCATCAACTGGCATCTCCACCTCGAGCTGGAGAATCTGGTGTCTCTGACACGGGAACCAAATCAATCACTGCACCTTTTCACCTGTCATCAAATGGCCTGGCGGTTTATTCCCGGCATTAATAATTCCCTGTGTTAAAGGTCCACAGTCGGACTGGAGAGGGACAGACCAACAGTGAGAGGAGCAGAGGGGTTTTTTTTTTTTGCTCCTTTTAGTGGTTTAGTTCCCTCGGTTCTCCTAAGTAATGCAAGTGATGACAGCAAGTTGGGAATAAATGGTGCAGCATTTGAATTGACTGCAAAAAAAAAAAAAAAAATCATCCTCCTGGACCACGGGGGGCACATGGCTTTGAAACGCGTCTCTGACGATTTGCAGAAAAGTACAGAAAGGCCAGGATGGGAAAGCGTAGGGCTTCCTTTGAGACTGTGGGCAGTAAAGGCACGATTCCTCATTCGGGATTGAGGACTGGGGGGGGGGTGACGTCACGGCGACTGTCGACCCCCTTGAAGCCACTTATTCGCAGCAAACCACGTTTCCCTGTGGCGAAACCTAGCAGATCAAGATGGAGCTCTCTGCGCAACGGCTGCACCTCCAATGTGTTGTTTACTTGATCTGACGCTCAACACATTGAGGACTCAGCAGGTTAAAAACGTTTCCTGCCGGATCACAAAGACTTGACCTAATGCCATTTTAACAAATGTCCAGGTGCCATATTTTGTTGTCTGCAGCTCCTGTCATGTTCTCCTCAGGTCTTCCATCTCAGCTTTAATACCCCCCCCCCCTTGGTTATCCGTTGAAGCCGGGCTCCCGTCCTGCTGCTGTGACTTGCAGTGCTGCTGTGGGCCTCTCAGGTGTCACCAGCAGCCCAGGAGGAGTCATTTGCCTCCAGGGTAGTCGGAACGGTCCGGGTTCAGCTAATCGCCGCCTCTGGCTGCCGCTGCACATCACTGCAATTGATGGGCTTCTGGGGTGGATGGGCCTGATCCTCCGCTCATCTGAGCTGCTGAAACGGCTTTGGGAGGGTTCAGGACATCCGTCGCAGCGGAAAGTCTCTCCGGGGGTCGCTTGGGTTTTTACATAAGTTGAAAGTTTAAACCGAATGATTAAAAGGTACTTTGAGCTCCAGCGGAGATGGAAATTCCTCTGCACACGTCCCCACAACCCTGAACCTCACCCTGAACGTGAGCTGCCACTGTAATCCCCGATGTTGTTGTTGTGTGGCTGTTTCAGTCCTCCGTTGTCTGTGTTCTGAAAGCTCTGTGGCAGGGATGTGTCGGGGGATGTGCTGCCACCGCGGGGTTTATTTATTATAATCCTACCCGTACATCTCCTAGGTGCCATTTACACTGGGTTTTTACACAGCCGTCTTGCTGGCATTTCTGGGTTATTTACTTTCCTTGTTTCTTCAAAACAACGTATTAGAAACAATTGTTTCCGCCCTGTTGGGAGGCACTTGGACAGATGTTGTCTAAGGCAGTTCTGTGGAGAGTGAAGACATTGGTCTTGTAGAATGTTTGCATGAAGGCAGGTTGCCTAAATTTTGTAAAACTAAAAGATGATGTATCCACCCGTATGTCTTTGGACTGTGGGAGGAACCTGGAGCACCCCCAGGAAGCCCAGGTGGAATGTGCAGATTCAACTCGATCCGGTACTGAGGCAGGAGCGGAACTGGGACCAGCAGTGAAGAAGTAGAATGTATGAAGTTTTTGGTGGACAACCCGCCCATCTGTGGGGTGTGTGAAGCAGCTCTGTGTGTGTCAGTCTCTGCTGGAGGGTCTACTCCTCTTGCGCAGCTTGACGATCCGAAGATGCCAGGAGATGTGCAGAGAGATGGGTCCAGACCAGACCGCCTCTCTTGGGCTGCAGTCCTGCCCACCCGCCCGCACGCCCGCCCGCCTTGTCCTCTGGGCCAGTTAGAAGCAGATGCCGGATTACGGTCCTGGGGGTTTCTCTGGTTGCAGCACTCGGCCCCCCTGAGCTGGCAGGGTCTCCTCCTTACTGCCACGACGCTCCATTCCTGCCTTGCAAATCTGGTTAATGGCAGATTATATACGGTCCCCACAGTGTATGACGGTTATCGCTGTTATTTCCTCGTTCAGCTCATGCTAACAATGCATTATCTTTTTTTTTTTTAAACGGGTTATTTATCTGGGTTCTTGATTAGATATTTATGTTGACAGTTTGGCCCTTTTGTACGGTAATCCTATTAAACTGATCTTTTATGCAGTATATTATCGGCTATGTTTAGGAGGTCTTCTGTGGGAATACCGTGTATCTTCACGGAACCCGAGCCCTTCTCAGATACGGGCTCACGGCCTCGCTGAGAGAAGAGGTGGAGATCCAGCGGCACTGAGGAGCAGACTAATATGATAGGATGCGAGGGGGTCATTCATTGTTCGCTCAGAGAAATCCCGGTTCGGTCACACTGGGCCCGTCGTGTGGGTTACGCCGGGGGTTCACCGAGCAGAACCTACCTGTTCCTGCAACGCCGTCGAGGGACTCGGTCTTCCTCCAGTCGGTTCCTTCCTTGGCCACCTTGCGTGATGGTCTTGCAGGGCTGCGTTACCGGCGGCTCCGACGCCGGTGTGACGGTGGACCGGTTTCTGCCAGACGCCTGCAGGCTCTGCATTGCCCAGCAACCCAACATTTGGCCTCTGCATCCCCTGCAGCCCAGAGCCTTGGCGTGTGTACAACATCCTAGTCCGCGCCCGTCTGGCTCATATATGGAGCATATTCATTTTATACATGCTGCTCCTGTAACGGTGATGATCAGATGTAGCAGCAAACAATCCCTGAATTGCATTTACTAATGTGTTGCTGACTACCTGACCCACGCGGCCAGCTGGCAAACGTTTTCCCGGCAGAGTCTGCGGGATTCTTTCCGTGCCGGACGTCCTTAGATAAACAACAGGACGGTGTCTGGAAGAAGCAGGGCGGCTTTCTCGAGTTATGGAGAAATACACACAACGACTGATTTACTACCTTGGCACATGTGTTCTGAGTGGTTCTGGTTTTTAATGCCACCCTTTGGCGCCGCTTCTCGTGCGCCGGGATTCTGCCACTCGTTCACCTGATTGCCGGACCCCGGCGTGGGGGGATAAACACAGGGGTGTAAATAATCACAAGAATGTGGTGTTTCCTCTCCTGCCGCGGCCCCTGCGGCGACCAAATGACCCCACGGCACGGATGGTGCTGTCTGCCCAACACTGCCCCCCCACGGCGAGGCTCTGGGTGCGTTTTGTTTGGGGCAAAAAGCGAGACTTTGAAAAAGGGTGTCGGTGAAACCCAGATGCCATACTTTAGACAGCTCAGGAGGGTCCGGAGGTGGGACTGGGGGGCTACGACGAGGCCAGGCGGGCATAAGCGTTTTGTAGGGTACGGATACAAGCCGTTGCCCCTTTCTTGCTCTCCTGGTGCCGCTGGCCTGGTGGCCTCATGGAGCAGGAGGGGTGGGGGGGTAGCGTCTGTCATGGAACATTATTGACCGTTGTTAAGCGGAGTTGAATTCTCATCTTGTATTTTCACCTTTTTTTGAGGCTGGGAGGTAATTTCTTGCTTTTAAAAATGACCTATATTTTTATTTAAATTTCGTTAACGTCCTATAATAACTCGAATGAACTGGTCCACGGCGATCTTTAGTTAAATAGCAGTCGGCTTTTGTCTGACGTGCACAAATGAACTGGATCAAATGAACGATTATTTCCCATAATTAAAATAATAAAGAAAAAAATCCCGTGGCCCTTAAAGAGATTTGCACCTTGTAAACCCGAATAGATGTGCTGAAGATCAAGGCAAGTTTGCAACTTTCCATACAAGCCTCCTTAAGCAACAGACTGGGCCAAGGAGCTGAGCTCCTTTCCTCTGCTGTGTGGGGCTGCTGACCTCTCGCTGTTTTTATCTGCTGACCTCAGCACTTTCTGCAGCTTCATGTTTTGCTCCAGTGTCTTTTTCCTCTGCTGTCGCGTCTCCTGCAGTTTCCTGCCGTATCTAGACATCTTCTCTGTGTTGATGAAGAAGTTGCTTGTGACTGTGAGCAAAATGCACACAGAATCTCCAGCCTGGACAACTTCTGCTTTGGAGATAAAACCACAAACGGGTCTGAACTGCTTCAGCTGTCAATTTTAGCTGCAAAGGCCAAAAGTCCAGTTGGACAGTTGGTGTTTCCGAAAGGCCGTTTGCTAGACGAATTTGAACACCGCAATTTTTGCGTTAACAAAGAGAGCCTGATAAGCAACTAAGTTAAGAGAATAAATAAGCACTACGTGTTCATGTACAAGTAAATCGTGGAAGGTGTTGAGCTGACTTCCGTTTACACTTCAGGCCGATGAGAAGCTCTCAGCTTTGAGAAGAAAATCTACTTTCAGAAGGTGCATCGATTATTCAGAGTTCAACACTGTCAGCGTGAATGTTTTTTTCATTTGTTAATAGTGCGATTTGAATTATCTAAAATCACCCATTTACTGTTTCTGCTGTGCTTCAGCCGCTGTTGTTTTATTTCCAGAGCAGTCTGTGATTCTGCCTTCCATCAATGGCATTGGGTAGATCTTCTCTCTACTGTCTGAGAGCTCATGCAATGCAGAGAGAACTTAAATTTGTCACTGAGTGTTTTGAGTTAAATTCGGAATCGGGTTCCCCTGCAGGAGGGCGGCTGTGACCTTTTTAGTCTCCTCTGGGCTTCCAGCGTTCCTTGTTTGTGTGGAAAAACAGTGGTGTTGGTTTGTGTCCCTGTGCTTCTTCATCCTGTGAGTCGTGCTCACTTTGGTTCTCCTGCACTAATTTCTCCACTTCAGACCCGCAGCCCACGCCACTCCCAGTCCACCCAGTCCGGCCTGGCTGACCAGGCCTCCAAGTTGTCCTTTGCTTCAGCCGAGTCGCTGGAGACCATGTCGGAGGCCGACATCCCCCTGGGCTTCAACCGCATGAACCGTTTCCGGCAGAGTCTTCCGCTTTCGCGCTCCGCCAGCCAAAGCAAGCTGCGTTCCCCAGGTCTGCCACCCCGAGCGAAACCTTTACGGTTGCGACTGCGTGTTTTTCCTTCTGCTCCCAACGTGCGAGTGATAAATTTGGAGGAAACCGGACTACTTTGCGTTACCAGCGTCTCCCTCTGTCTGTTTTCCCGCTTTCCCAAGGTGTCCTCTTCCTGCAGTTTGGGGACGAGACACGACGTGTGCACATCACCCACGAGCTGACCAGCCTGGACACGCTGCACGCGCTCATCACCCACATGTTCCCCCAGAAGCTGACGCTGGGCATGCTCAAGTCGCCCAATACGGCCATCCTCATCAAGGACGAGGCGCGCAACGTCTTCTACGAACTGGAGGACGTGCGTGACATCCAGGACCGCAGCGTCATCAAGATCTACCGCAAGGAGCCCATCTACGCCTCCTACCCAACTGCTCACCTGGCCAACGGGGACCTGCGAGTGAGTGAAGCAGAACTGTAAGCTACTGTAATAACAGCGGCGTTTTACTTAGGAAGGACTGGACGTTGCAGAGGTTTCATTGCTGACGTAGTCGAGTTCATCGTTGGTTTGTTGTTCCAGCTGCGGTTCTGCTTTAGGTTCGAACGCGGCAGCTTTGCTCCGGTTTGGTTCCTCTGACATCGCCCTCTCTACGGAGAATTCTTCACGGGGATCGTGTGCGGGAGAACTTATTTGTCAGCTTTTAATGAGCAAAATGACGACGTCGCTGCCTCGGCCGTTCCAGTTTTAAATTCTGCGTCGTCGCCCGTGAGATGTGGTGTTTGACAGGGTTGTTGCAAAGCGGTGAGAACTTTCCAAAGCAGCTCAAGAAAGGAGCAAGGGAACATGGGGCTTTCAAACAAACGGGTGTCCTGGCATCCCTTTGTGCTTTGAGTGAGTGTGTGACTTTCAGCACTGCTCCATAAATGTGCAGGAAGGTTCTCCACCTTCTCATGCCAGGGCCTGAAGGCGGATGGTGCCGCCTGAGAAACCTGTGCTTGGAACCAGCGATTGCACTGGGTGCTGATGTGTTTGAAAGTTATCTCCTGAGCCTCCCCATAAACCTAGTCCTTTCCCAAAGATCTCCTTTGAAGAAGACCATATTGAGTTGGCCGCTGGCTTCCGTCGTTTCATGTTCACCTGACTGTGACAGAAGCCTCTTCTCTTGTTTTTCACCATACAAACGTGGTCTGACAACTGCTGTTGGCCTGGTCACACGATACCGTGCGGGAGGCCGCTGGCGTGGAAGACAGACAGCGAGAAGGATCTCCAGAACGAGGCTTTTTATGAGCTGCCGCTGAGGATCTCCCGTTCTGAATCGACCCCGAGTCCATTACTTATGGAAGAAGGGCTGCCTTGGGGGGGGGGGGGGGGTGTAGCAATAAGTTCCTTTATTATCCGATTAGAGGCTGTAAACCACGAGGAGAAGCACCATGGGGCAGGGAGCTGCCTGGTGGTGGAGTGCAGGAGGGTTTTGTGAATGGACAGGTAGAGAAGATGAGGCTGGAGAGTCACCTGTAGAAAAGAGGAGGGGGAGGGGGACACTTGGTAGTAAATGAGATGATTAAAACAAGCAATGAGAAATGTCAGCATGTACAGCACCTTCTCCTTTAAACATTTTTGTAGTGAGAGAAAGAGATGTTTCCTGAGATGGGAATCTGGTGTGAATGTCCTGCCGCAGTTCGCGTCTAAGAAACCGTGAGGGACAACGGAGCTGCGCGGGCACCTCTGCTGGGTGCTTCCTCACATTGAAGGCCCAACCTTCCCGGCCGAGTAGCCCCAGTCAGGTCTCCATGGTAACACCCTGCCTCTGCCGCCGTGTCGTTTCAGAGGGAGATGGTGTATACGTCTCGGGAGTCCTCACCCACCCGCCGGCTCAACAGTCTGCCCTCGTCGGCGTCGCCCACGTCGGGGTCACCCTCCCGCTCTCGCCTGTCCTACAGCGGAGGCCGGCCGCCTTCCTTTGCCGGCCCTGGCCACCCGCAGCTCCAGCCCCCCTCGCAGCACCCCCACCACCCTGGCATGGGCCATCCACCTGGTTCGGCGCTCTCGCCCTCTCCCAGCGCCATCCTGGAACGACGTGACGTTAAGCCCGACGAGGAGGTGTCAGGAAAAAGCGTGGTGCTGCTGAAGAACGAGGGGCTGTACGCCGACCCCTACAGCCTGGTGCACGAGGGCCGGCTCAGCATCGCCTCCACGCAGTCGCTGTCCACCATCGGGGACCCGTTCGCGTTCCCCATGACCGCCGGACTGTATCGCCGTGGCTCCGTGCGCTCGCTCAGCACCTACTCCGCCGCCGCCCTGCAGGGGGAGCTCGAGGAGGCCCTCTACAAGCCGGGAGGCCCGTTGTACGCCGACTCCTATGCCACCGCTTCCTCGCTGGGCATGGGCTTCCGCATGGGTCCCTCCTCCCCACAGAAGATCCCCGACATGCAACTGCGCGGCGAGCGTGACTCCTACTCCGGGCCACCCAGCCGCGCCTCCCCCGTGCGCCAGACCTTCCGCAAAGACTCAGCCTCTTCCTCAGTCTTTGTGGAGAGCCCCAAGTCGCGACCGAGCTCCAGCTCTGACCCGCTGTGCGGGTCTGGGGCCCCGGGAGGAGACTTGGGCAAGGGGACCACCGGGTACGGTTCCCCTCTGGCTGGGAACGAGGAGACGCGGTAAGAGCACCTTGGGTACGTGGGGGACCTACGAATGCTTCTGATGTTCTGCAGCGTGATCTTTCCTGAGGTCACCGTACATACGCCTTTATGTTGGACAGGGAGCGGATGGAAGCTATGGAGAAGCAGATTGCCAGTCTCACAGGCCTGGTGCAGAGTGTGCTGACCAGAGCCCCAGACAGCGACAGCACGTAAGGGCCTCTCCGCGCGCCGCTCGCGACACCTGTTCACAGCACTACCTGTTCAGGGCACCACCTGTTCCCACCACTCGCTCACAGCGTCAGCTGCCACTCCGAGCACCTCCCGTCCGCAGCCCCGCCGCTTTTACACCGCTCGCTCAGTCGGCTGCACCGTTGGCTTCCGGCGCCTTCTAGTCATAACTCCACCCGCTCGCATCTCCACCCCCGCACATGTACACGCTGGCAGACAGACCCTGCCAGACACATGGCCTCCACCTCGCCCACTCCACATGCAAACAGATGCTAAAGCAGTGGACCTCGGTGGCCTGAAGTGAAGCCCTGGCCTCTGGCCCTTGATCCTCAGATGCAGCCTGCTGCGGCTCTGCATGATGGCGGGCTGCCCCTCAGAACCGGGACTGGGAATCTCACCGCCCTGCCCTTTCTCTTCCAGCGAGAAGACCGAGTCCACCAGCGACGGCTCGGCCACAGGAAGTGAGTACCTTTCGGGCCACGTTCGACCCGGTCGCCTTTCTCGGCTTCGTGACGCAACTCTTCTCTCCTCCTGCTCTTTCCCCCTTCCTCTCCTCTCTCTGGCAAACACCGTCTTCTCTCCTTTCCTCTCCTTCGCTGGGTCCCCTCCGGTCTCTTGATGCAGGCGCTCTAAAATGTTACGTAAAGTTCAGGCCTCTAAGTGGGAACACGTAGCCGCCCTTCTCCTTTTCCCTAAAAGCAGAAAATAAAGAGCACATCCCCCACCCCCACCGCTCGCCTTCACACACCAGAGGCGGTTTCTGGACCTGGGCGCGTTCCAATGGGCTGCGATTCGCGGACGCCCTCGTGGGGAGAAACCGACCGCCTCGAGCCCACTTCACACCCTGCCGAAGCTGCGCAGCCGACGGCCAGTCGTCCTGGGACCTGTGGCGTTTAAGTCCGAACGCTGACAGCAGCGACCGCTTTCTGGACAAGCGATGCCAGAAAACGTGGAAACGTTCGTATCGGTCATTTTTCCGTCCGACGCCGTGATTCAGAGCCGGACGCCGTCTTCCACCAGGAAACCCGTGCAGTTGTGTATCCGAGCCGCCGGGAACCGAGTCTTGCTGCCCCCCCACAGAGGAACCTAAAGGAAACTTGTAACCTTGACAACAGGCCTTAGTGCCTGTAAGAAGCGGGACAAGGATTCGGTTTCGTCTCGAGTCGCTTTTAACCGCTATGTGCCGGATGCCTTCGTCCGACACGACTTGCGGCGTGATGAGCTTTCCGGCGTTTATCCATTTGTGCAGCTCGGTGTTCCTGCCGTCTCCGGTCGAGGTGCCGTGATGAAGGGAGCTGTAGCAGAAGCGGATTTCAATCCAGGTCCAAAATGCCTGCGATAAATACACAGCGGAGTTGTGGAGTTTTTCAGTGGCCCGAAAACGTTTACAAAAGATCCTCACCGCAATGGCAGAGTAGTTTGATGTGTCCGTAAAATGTAAAATGGGCCGCGGAGGGCAAGCGAGACGGGCGAAGGCTGTTAGCCAGCTGGGCCCTCGCTTTGTTAGACTCGAGCAGCTGTTGAGACTGGGTCACTTGCGCCGAGATCGTGGGGGATCCTACATCCCTTTTCCCGCAAAGCCAGGCGGAGGAGAAACGACGGGCCGCTGCACCGGGAACCCCCCCCTGCCCCCCTTTTTCTGTGCCTCTGCTTTACGACGGCCCGTTTCGTCCTGCTCCTCACCTTCTTTTTATCGTTCGCTTATAAAAAGATACTGTGGACATGTTTTAGATTGCTGACGTAATCCCTGGTGTCGATGGCTGCACTGATCGAGGGTTCGTCTGTATGAAAGGCTTGCAGTTCTCACAACCTTGAGTGCGTTTGCGGTCGAGGGTTCAAAACGCCCCCCCCCCCCCCCCCCC
>UFQX01000821.1:165406-249868 GCA_900497675.1 Arapaima gigas | reverse complement strand
GGGGTCAAAACCCCCCCCCCCCCCCCGTAGCGGTGCTCTGCTTTTCATGTCGTCTGTCACCGACTCCACAAAGCGTCCTCCGGAGGGCGAACCCGGCTCGCGGGGCGTCCCTGGTGCTCTTTGTTTCCTCGGCTTGGCTCGTGTTCTTTTATCCAGCCTTTCCAATGGTTTCGCCTTTTCAATGTAGACGACGTCCCCTAGCTTGTTGGTACGGCATTAAAATCTCTCTTTGAATAAGCGAATGGGACAAAGCTGCGACTTTCCCTCACGAAGAAGCGGCAGTACTGTTCGCGTTCCTCACGTCCCTCAGCTTTGAGCTCCAGCGTCACAATGTACTAATGATGCACCAAACTGTGTGACTGTCCCTGTTTTAACCTGCTGGCTTCGCCCCGCGTGACTTTGGTTGTCTGTCCTCTGATTGGCAGCGCTGACCCCATCGGCACCTCTGGCTCTCATGCCGCCCCCACCCACGGGGGCGACGCAGGCCACCACGGTCACTCGGCTGCAGATGCAGCTGCACCTGCATGACCTGCAGCAGAACGCAACAGACCTGCGTGATCAGCTGTCCCAGCTGCGCAAGATGCAGGTCAGTGAACCCGCAGCAGCCTGACGGAGGAGCGCCGGTGCCACGGAGCTGCACCCAGATGTTCAAATCTCAGCAAACGCAGAATAAGCGAAACTGCGGTAAACCCATCCGCCCGTCGCCACAAGTGCTGTCCTTAACACGATGAGGAGATGCGGAGGAGAACCGAGTGCCCGATCAAGTTCCCCGGCTGACGCGGGGGACGCTGAAAATAACGGATAAAATCCTTTTGGCAATTATGTACGTCGATGCGATTTGCATTAATTCTCATTCTTTACCTCGCAGTGAAACATTCCGACCGCAGCCTGTTCTCCGCACCGCTTTACCTGCAGGATTTGCACTTAAATGGTTGCGGTCATATGAAGCAGGCGGGTAAAAATAGAAAGTAAGCGGGGAAAGACTAATGAGAATCGCTCACGTCCCGCTGCAGGGCGCCACTGACAGGTGGGATAGGAAGACGCAGAGATAATTCCTGAGATGAGAAGAATAATATCTTTTCCGTCTGCCGGAAATTGCTGGCAAAGTGAGTTTTGAGTAAAAAACGTCAATTTCGGGCGAGCGAGGAAGGCGAAGCGCTTGAGCCCATCAGATGCGCCGCGGCACCGCGGGGGGTTTAATTAAGAGCTTCATTTATCGGCGGAAAAGTTAATGAAGCGCGACAACCCTGACGCTGTAGGGGAAAAGTTGACGGCCTCGTCCTCCTCCGTCCCCGGAGGAAGCTCGGGGGAGGGGAGGCAGGTGACGGGTCACAGGGGACAGGCTGAGGGCGGGAGAAGGTGTCATCGAGAGATTTACGGAACGGCGCCGGCAGCAAACGCCACAGCGGGACCTAAATCAGCTGTGGCACGGAAAGGTAAACGACACGTCGGCCGCAGTGGAGATAAAGGAAGGCAATTAAGCTCAAGTGCGGCGGCGCCTGAACCGCAGCTTTGATCCCATTAATAATGAATAGAAGCGCGTGAATAATAGGAGACCTTCGCGGCAGTACGACCGGCAGCTTCTCGGCCCAAGCGCAGCTGTGTGCGGCACACGGGGTCGTGGCCCCAGACAGCGGAGTTTTGACCTTTCGGAAATCGGAGGAACGGAAAAATCAAATACCCGCGGTAGCTGGTGTGAGAGCCACAACTGCGCGTTTCCGAAACTTCCGCACAGCCCTCAGACGACTGTTTCTCGAGCTTCTCGAGCCACTCGCCGACAGGCCCCGTCTTTGTACGGAGAGCTTTAGCCGTTGCGGATGGTAACTGCTCTTGCTTCCACCCAGTAATGTGAGCTGGGGTCCGACTCGGAACCGTGGTTCAAGTTGGGAGCCTGAATCAGCTGAGCGTCAATATTGAGATCCCTGCCTGTCTGAACAGCCCACTGTGAGCTTCAAGTGACCCACGTCTCTCCAGCGGGGGCGTGCTCACTTCAAACCGGATAGACCATGCTGGAAGAGAACCCTGCTGAGAGATATTTGTAGCCCAGAGCCAGATGAAGCTGGAATGTGGGGAGGACAGTTGAGGTTTTCTCTCTCTGTCTGACACACACACACACACACACACACACACACACACACACACACAATGGCAGCAGTGTTTAATCATGGTGGAAGGAAGGGACTTACTGGAAGGTTAAATGCACTTTTATGCTTGTGAAGCAGGAGCTTAAGCTCTCAACCACCTCAGTACATATTTAGCAGAGGAAGCTAATGCTGTGTAAGAGGAGGGGATGTGAGATGTTCCAGTTAAGCGCTTCTGCTGGGTAACTGATGTGCGAGTAACACTGCGGGTGGCAGCTTCAGATGAAGCGGCCGTGTGTGTGTGTGTGTGTGTGTGTGTGTGTTGGTGGAGGGAGGTGACGTTTCAGCCAACCGCCCAGGAACCTCAGGGCCTCACCTGAGCTCGTCGCTGTTTGCTGCCATCCTGCGTTTGTCGCATCTTCTTTGTAGCAGATGAGATGGAAAAGGTTCCCGTCCCGCCGAGCAAAACGCTGCTGTAGCCTGGCGCCATATGCTTTTCCACAGCAATTTCTGCAAAAAAAAAAAAGTACAGTTAGGTGAGATGCAAAAAACATCAACACACACACACACACAAGGGAAGCCTGGAGACCTGGATCCATGTTTTATTGGAACACATGAAATAATTCTTGCCGTGTTTTACCGAGTTTGATTTGAAGACCCTCAGCTCAGGCCATCATGAACGCTGCATTTGCTAGTCGGTGTGGAGGTCAGTACAGCCGGCGGCCAGTTTGCTGCTGCGCTTCATTCACGCGTTTATTGTTAGAAGGAACGTCGACGTCTGTAAAGAAAGATCTTGGCACTTATGAGCTAGTTTTCATTTCTTCAGCTCTGGTGTCGGGACACGTCTCTCCTGCGCGGAAGAGGATTAATGCGTCGACGCTTTTGAGAATAACCCGTTCAGAGCAGTTCAAAAGGTTAAAAAAAAAAAAAAGATTTATTTATTAATTTTAATTTGATCGTGTTGGTTTATTTCGTACAGGTGTGTACAGACAAGCTGTTGCTCCTGAACAGGGCAGCATCCATGTGGGGTTGTGTTTTTGCCCCCCCACTGCAGCTTCAGAATCAGGACTTGGTGCGGTCCCTGCTGAAGCGCACGGAGGCGGAGATCAACGCTCGGGTGGCCGACGCCCTGCGGAAGCAGGAGGACCCCCTGCAGAGGCAGCGCCTCCTGGTGGAGGAGGAGCGGCTTAAATACCTGAACGAAGAGGAGCTCATCATCCAGCAGCTTCAGTGAGTAACAGAGCCTTTGGCGCAGCCTAGTTCAGAGACGAAGGATGTCACATCCTGACGGTTCCTGGCTTCTGTGGCGGCTGCGACTCGGCTGACAGCTTCTTAGTCACCAACCCCCCCCCAACCCCCATCTGTTTAAAGTGTGTTCTTCTCCACTGCTGTGACACAGTAAACTTCAGAGGAATTAACACTGTTATGAAACACCCGGCAGCCAAATCTGCACTGTCCTCCATATCCCT
Organism: Arapaima gigas; assembly: GCA_900497675.1. Classification (NCBI taxonomy): domain Eukaryota; kingdom Metazoa; phylum Chordata; class Actinopteri; order Osteoglossiformes; family Osteoglossidae; genus Arapaima; species Arapaima gigas. The sequence continues at coordinate 246,318 of UFQX01000821.1, read as the reverse complement.
CCTCTTTTTTAAACAAGTAACGTAGAGATATTTAAAAAAAATAATAATTTGTTTGCTATGTTTTGGCAAACGCTGCATCCTCGCTTCACCGCTGCCACTCGTGCAGTAACATCATGGTCAAACAGAGGTGGAGGCTGGAGTGGAGCAGGAGAGAAAGTTGATGTTATAAGATCTGTGACCCTTTTATAAATGTGCACAAGCGTTCCTTAAATAAATGACTCCAGAAAAGCACCCATATTGTTATAATATAAGCAGGCAGGCAGCCGGGGCCTTTGCTGGCACTTTATTGTTCTTAAACCCAAAAAAGACACTAAATCTTAGTTTGCTACATTTTTCAAAGTGGTCTTTATCCCTTATTGATTTTGATCGGATTCCGGTGTGAAATGTGCACAGATTTCTGCTGTGACACGTAGGGCCACCGTGCCAAACCCCTCAGTTCTACTCGCGCTGTATTCTGGATCATCCGCTGTTTAACACATGCGGATGCCGAAATTCAGGGACAGGCTCCACACCTCCAGGATCCCCGCCAGGGTAAAGCCGTGGATTGTTGGGTTACGTTCTACACGTGTGCGTTTTAAAACTGGTCTGCACACTCTTCTGCCCGACAGGAGCCGGAGGGGTAAACCTGTATGGTGCTGGGATGCTGCACCAGGTTGAGTGGTTCTGTTTAAATACTTAATACATCAGTGATTAAATACAACAAATTATTCCGCCACCTTAATTATAACAACTCACTTCCTTCGATCGGTGCAGGTTTTTTTTTAAAAGTAGGTGTATATGATCAAGTTATCTACACTTCTCCTGGTCTGATACTGTAATCGCATCTGTGTTGGGGCTGATGCTGCCGGTTGTGGTGGGATTCTGTCAGCCAGAGGGGTCTCTGGTCACCAGTTTCCTTTGCCAAACTTGCAGTGACTTGGAAAGGTCAGTGGAGGAGATTCAGAAGAACTCGTCCGTGAACCACAGGCTGGTCACCGTGCAGGAGCTGGAGGACAAGGCTACAGTCCTGAGGAAGCTGGGAGAGACCCTCACGGAGCTCAAGAGTGAGTCGTCATCGATTCCCACCCCCTAAAGTCCCGGGACCAGGTGAAACTTGTGATGGGACGCGGTAGAAGGCGCTTTGATACTGGGAGGCTAGTTTAGATAAACTGGGCCCGGATTCAGTTACAAGCAGCTTCTCGTCTCAAACTGACTGGTTCGGTTTAGAGCGTCAGCAGAATATGTAGAATGTACCGAGTCCAGCAGTTCAGACGCTGAACTCAAACCGTTCCATCGCACACGTTCGTGGTAAAGTCCTTGGGACGCGCGAACCAAGAAGAGCGGTTATTCCCGTGTTAACCCCCCGTGTCAACGCCAGAAATTGCAATTTGTGTCCATTTTCTGTGTCGTGTTTGTGTTGGTCAGGCCAGTTCCCCAGTTTGCAGAGTAAGATGCGTGTGGTGCTGAGGGTGGAGGTGGAGGCCGTGAAATTTCTCAAGGAGGAGCCGCACCGACTGGACGCCCTCCTGAAGAGGTGCAAATCGGTCACGGAGACGCTGGCCACGCTGCGCAGGTACGTTCCCACTCGGTTCTGTGACTGCAAGCTCGGTGTGCACGCCTGCGGCCGAGTCGCCTTCGAGGACAGCAGGCGCTAAATGGTGATGATAACAGCGAGTAAACAACGTGTCACCTGAGGCACAGGAACTGTCCCAAAAAAGCCCCTTTAAGGGCGCCGGTTGGATCCATTTGCGCAATTAACCAAGAGTTGTTAATGTCGGGACTCTAACGTAAGGATGCGAGGCGATGCTGTGCACAGGTGTGACGAAGAGCCGCGGGTCGCGTGGCTGTGTGGCCCACGGGCGCAGAGCTGCTGCTGATGCTGTGACTTGGTCTCCGACGTGCAGGCAGGTGAACGAGGGCATGTGGAAGTGCCAGGAAGACTCGCCGAAACACGCGGAGAACGTCGGCAAGAGTGCCGACCTCGATGTCCCTACCAGCCCCGCCCTCCATCTCGCCGACCTGGGGGGCAGCGCTAGCCTGTCTAACTGGGCTCCCCTCTCGGGGTCCAACGAACCCTCCGGTGCGACCCGTGACCCACACCCCCCCGTGCCCCTCAAGAGCCGTGCCCTGGAGGAGTTGTCGGGCCGCCGGGGAGGGGACAAATCGGTGTCTGCGGAGGTCAGACTGGTACTGGACGCCGTTCTGTTTGCATTTGTTTGTCCTGCTGTGTTGTGTTCGTTTTGTCTGTTTTCTCCTCAATCTTCTCTTCGGTCCGACGGAGACGCAGAGCCGCTTAAAATCCGTCAATGTGTGTGTGTGGTGCCCAGGCAGCAGAGAGAGACTGGGAGGAGAAGCGGGCCAGTCTGACCCAGTACAGCGCCCAGGATATCAACCGGCTCCTGGAGGAGACGCAGGCTGAGCTCATGAAGGCCATCCCAGACCTGGACTTTGCCGCAAAACAGATCAACAAGCCATCCACGCCGCCCGGCTCCCATAGCAGCCCCGCCAACCCGGAGCACCGGCCCAGCAAGCCTCAGCACGCCGCCCACAAGCTGTCGAGCAAGGAGGCGGGTTCCCGACGCAGCTCCGGTGAGCTACGCCGCGTGGCAATACATCTGGGGGAAAGCGGTTTGGATGACATGGTGAGAAGTTCGCAGTACTCAGCCGACGCGCCTTGAAGGATCTTGCTGGCTTGAGGAGTCGCTTAACAGGTCGGGTTGGAAGCCGCCAAAAAACCTTATTTGCGTAAATATTGGGAGCTCACGTTAGGCCGGAACACCGGGGCGCTTGTGCTCGTAGCCGCCAGTTGCACCGATGGTTTAATGCAGGTGGTTTCCAATCTGCAGGACTGTTTGGAAGTGAGATTTTAATGATGTTGAGGATGTTGATCTTGTGAATTTTTAATTGTAAATCGATATAATCTGTTCACCTTCAGGTGTCTCGGAAGCGTGGACTGCGATGTTTTCGAGAGAGCCGTGTCAGAAATGTGAAATGATACTCTAGTTGTTCCGCGAACAGGTGGACGAGGTGCGGGTTTGCAGGCCGAGGCTCAGAACATCACCGAGCTGCTTCCTCCTCTGAGGACTGCCAGGGACAACCAGCCAGGGGATTGTAACTGGTTACGTTGTCTGCGATCTTCTTCAGATGAGCTCACGGTGGCCCGGTATCGCACCGAGAAGCCGTCCAAGTCACCCCCTCCCCCGCCCCCCCGCCGCAGCTTCCCCTCATCCCAAGGGACCCCCGTGTGCCTTTTGGGAGAGGCGGCCGGCAACAGCAAGGGCATGAAGGTGAGCAGGCTTGCGGGCTGAATGCACCACAGCTCCGCACTCACAGATGCGCGGTGCTTTCAAACGTCACGCATCCTCGACCGTTTGAAGTTCGCTCCTTCTCTGTCATCTCCTCTGGTTGTCCTCTCCCCTCCCTGCTTCCCTCAGTCCTCTTTCACACCTTGTTTGCCCGTCCCAGAAGTCCGAGTCTGAGGAAGCGGAGGTACAGAAGCCCCACGTGAAGCTCCGCCGCACGGTTTCAGAGGCCCCGCGGCCGGCGTCCACTCCACCCACCATCTCCTCCGGGGCGAAGGATGAGGATGAAGAGAAGGCGGTCGCTGAGCCTGAGGTACGAACCTGCCGCATTGCTCAGTGTGGAGGTTGCAGGAAAAAAGCTTTAGCTATTAATGACGACCTCATGTGTTTTTACCGGAGTATCTAGGAAATGGCTCCACTTTTGTTTTTAGGTAACATTTTATACGCCAAAGAACTTTTTGCAGATTCGGTGGGCTTGACGTTCACGACCTGCAGGATGCAGGAGTATGTCAGAAACGGCGGGAATGATCAGAATCCCCAAAGTTTCCCCAAGTTCCGCTTCACAGGACAATTTCAACACTCGTTTCGCGTTCAGCACAAATAGCAGCAACTAGCTGCTCCTCCGGGACCAAACTGACAGCCCCAGATCAATTCGTGTCACTCTGAAATCTCCTTTGAAGTTGAAGCCACTCAAAGTGGAATCGATTAGCTTTAGTGAGTTAAGTTGCTCGTGAGCTGCATGCACTGGTCCGACCTGCTCTTCTCCTTCGGGCTTCAGCCAGGTCCTGGGTTTCTCACAGGCGTGTGTTTCCCAACATCCCTGTCATAGCTCCTTCCCCTCGGTCCTCACGTGACAACAACCAGCGCAGGAAGAGTAAAACCCCCTACTTCCCTGAACTTGTGGATCCAATGGGTCCCTGGGGTGGCTGGTGAACCTGCAACCTGCAGACCTGTGTCCTGAGGGACCCCAGTGTTGCAACCACCGATTTGGTGTCCACAATGACCATCTCAATCCAGCAGAAACGTCTGGAGGGAACCTGCCTTTCCCTTCCGTCTGCCTGCTGGATTTACTGCGGTGGGGTTTTGCACGTGAAGTTCGTGTTCCGTTGATCACCCACCTTCTTAACCTCGCCTTGGGGTTCACCAGGGAGCAGGATTTGCTAATTTGGGTAGCGGTGGAACAAATGTGAGAAAACACTCAGTTGCTGCAGTGACCCATCGTGGTGGGCAGCGAGGGGTGCAGAGTCTAACTGCACTAGGGGTCGACATACGCAGGAGACATTGTGTTGTCTTTCCCTGTGGGGCACCGGGGGGGTGCTGGATGAGTGTTTGGTGCTGTTGTTCCTGTAAGAAGTTCTTGCGCTGAAGGCCCACAGGTCCAAAGGTAAGTGATCCGCAGCGGACAATACGTGAAATACAGTCTAACACCAGCGAAATTGAACTGTAGTTTCGCCCGTCCAGCTCACTCACGTCAACATAATGAAAACATTTTTGTGTTTCTGAACAACTCTTAATCATGCACATTACAGTAATTCCTCCTCTGCGGACATTCAGCGTCCACAAACTCCTAATGGACACTTGTTTAGTTCCACCATTTTTTTTACAAACGTTTCTGCAAGTTTTTGTACTTTCGAATAACAGAGTGACTGCATTCACACATTCTCTCTCTCTGTCCCTCTGTCTCTCTCTCTCTCTTTCCCTCTGTCTCTGTCCCTGTCTCTCTGTCTCTGTTTCTCTCTCTCTGTCCCTCTCTCTCTGTCTCTCTCTCTCTCTTTTTCCCTCTGTCCCTCCCTCTCTGTCTCTCTCTCTCTCTCTCTGTCCCTCTGTCTCGCTCTCTCTGTCCCTCTCTCTCTGTCCCTCTGTTTCTCTCTCTCTCTCTCTGTCTGTCTCTCTGTCTCTGTTCCTCTGTCCCTCTCTCTCTGTCCCTCTGTTTCTCTCTCTCTCTGTCTGTCTCTCTGTCTCTGTTCCTCTGTCCCTCTCTCTCTGTCCCTTTGTCTCTCTCTGTCTCTGTTTCTCTCTCTCTGTCCCTCTGTCCCTCTCTCTGTTTCTCTCTCTCTCTCTCTGTCTGACTCTGTCCCTCTGTCCCTCTCTCTGTCCCTTTGTCTCTCTCTGTCTCTGTTTCTCTCTCTCTCTGTCTGTCTCTGTCCCTCTGTCCCTCTCTCTCTGTTTCTCTCTCTCTCTGTCTGTCTCTGTGCCTCTGTCCCTCTCTCTCTGTTCCTCTCTCTCTCTGTTAGTCTCTGTCCCTCTGTCCCTCTCTCTCTGTTTTTCTGTCTCATTAATAATACTAATACTCTCTAAGGGTTGTTTTGTTGTTGTTGTTGTTGACAACTCAGGAGCCACCTGTTGCTGCCTGATGTTTGTTGCGAAGTGCTCCTGTTCACATTTCCAGATTCCTTACAGTATTAATATATAATGTATATTCTATGTCATATATAGTTGATATAATGTGTTTTCTCACTGGCTTCCACACACCGTGCCATGTGCTTCATGACATCATCTGTGTGTATGTGTGGCCAGGTGTAGGATGAAGGGTTCGCTTTGAGCTCTCACACTTCTGCACTCCGTTTCCCAGGAGCGGACAGACGTGGTGTCCATCCAGTCTGTCACAAACATCTCCAGGACTGGGCTGTCTGAATGGCCTCCAGCATCATCCTCACAAGCAGTCAGTTCAGGTGCTCCACAGGGAGGGCAGTTTGCAAAAACTGATGGGGGTGCTGACTCTCCAGAGGAATTTAGGGTGGCTTCACTCATCCAGGCATCAGAAGAGCAGTCCTTCATACAGAGAGCAGAACTTTCTCAGATCCCTCAACTTATGGGGCAGAAGTCATTAGAAGAGTCTGATAGGGACAAGCTAGCTCTGGTCATCACAGACAGGGAAGTGAGACTTTTGACCAGCTCTCTGCACCAGGAGCTCAGCAAGCAGAGCAAAGAGGAAGTGCAGGTGGTGAGCTTTGATAGCCAGACCCCAGGAGGATCATATGAGATCCATGACCCCAGGAAAGGCTTGCGTGGACCTATTCCTAGCTCTGCTCCACTGGTCCTGTATTTCAAGGATCCCCTGCCGGCTAAGGAGGCTTATAGACAACTGGAGGCACTACTAGAAGAGGAGGTGGACCAAGGAGCTCAAGAGGTTGATGGTCCACAGGGTTCAGGGAGACAGCTAGAGTTTGGAAACATGGAAGTAAGGTCACAAAGCAGTTGCAGCACCAACCAAAACCCAGAGCCTAGGATCAGAATGCCTGCAAGGCAGCTTAGGGCACTCAGGAATGCATTGATGCAGGGACTACAGACTGGATGCCAAACCCTCTCTTGGTCCTGCGATGTGGAGATGAATGGCAGAAAGGCTTTCAACAAGGGAGATGATGACGATGGGTTGTCCCCTCTCGGCGAACCCAGGCCAGCCTCGGTACAAGGTGTTCAGGCTGAAGATATTCGGAGCAGTACTTACAGAAGGCTTGACAGCCTGGAGGAGACTATTCGCCAGCTGGAGAGCAGCCTGCAGGAGATTGGAACACATCCTGCCTGCAGCTTCCTGGGGCAGACAGGCAAGCTGGCTGATGCCAGAGCCACATCGCCCGAGACCACGAACAGATCAGAAACGGCAAGTTCTTTGGACAAGAAGAGGCCTCCCATCCCACCCAAGCCTTCCATGGTTCCAGCAGCCACGGCCAAGGTTCATTCTTCTTTCGTAGATGGTTCTTCTGGCTCAACTTTCCTTATTCCTCTTCTACTTCCGGCTTCTTGTCTTCACTTTCCACGAAAAGACAGTGAACACAACTGAGTCTCATCACAACTGTGGCAAAGATGGAGTTGTTGTAGTTGCGCTTTGCCTGAGGCAGCTCCTTACTTCTACAGTTCCAGGTCTCTCTCACACTGAGGTTGTTAAAATCAACAGACTAAGGGAGCAGAAAGTGAGATAATATACGAAATGTATTTTGTGCAATTTCTCCATGTTGTAAAAGTGTGAGGCTGGAGGTTTAGGTACCTCAGAACAGGCAGTGGTGTGTTTCACGAAGGGACCTTCAGCCCTGTGTCAGCTGTCTCTTCCCTGCTGCAATGGTGTCACCTGCCTTTAAAGACCAGTAGACTCCTGTCCTTTTAATGAACTTCTCTGTCTTCTTTGCTGCTGATCACTTCTTTATTATAAGCTGATGAAACACGTCTTCTTTACCCTGTGATACTGCAAACAGTCACTGACTTTCAGCCCTCTGTTGATTCCATTGCCATGCTGTTACTGAGTTTGTTTTCTCCATTTGTAAGAAAAAAGGTCCAGATAAAGGTACCTTCCTGAACTGCGCTTCACAGGATCCCGTCACACAGTCACATAGACACACTTGCGTAACTGGATCTCCATCTTTCTCTTCGCCGGCTTGCTGTCCCAGTATAGCTCATCCAAGATGGCTTCCAAATTCCTCAATCCCTGCCGATGTTCTGCTGAACTTTAGACTTAAGGGGAAAGACCTGTTCAACCATAAGAACTCTCCTTTCCCTGCAACATGTTAAAAAATAAAACCTCAGTGCAGGTAGCTCTTAAGTGCTCATCTGTCATGGAGGTTGTTGCTTCATGTGTCAAAATCATTTTCATTTCTGCTGGTTCACCTAGATGAGTTCACTCAGCACACTAGAAAACCCGGTGAGGGAAGTGTTTTCCCTGTGCAGAGTGTTGACCACAATGGGTATTAACACAGCGCCTTTCAAATGAAGACGCAGCAGAAGATCTGACTACTGAATCCTTACGTGTCACCAGCTTGAACCTTTGTTAAGGCTCTGCACCTGCCTGTACCCTCTGAGCTGCGTTTGCTGTGTGTATTTGACTTCCTCACTTAGATCCCCAAAGTGTTCGTTTGAGTTGGAACCAATTAGAGCAAGAATATGGACTCCAGCTGACATGTTAGGGAAACATGGTATTTTACATTCAGGCTCTCACCTTCACCCCTGCATCCATGACTGCAGTAGCACCAAGTTTGTTTGCCTCGAGACAGCAGGAAGAGTCATTATAGCAACTCCCAGACACCCAATGCATCACCTGCTCCCTCATTTAGATAATCAGCAAATTAATAAGCATAAGACTCACAGCAAGGAGCCATCGAACCATCCATCTCTGGGCGATGCACACCGGTTCTGAAGTGCTTATGAAAAATGCATTAGGGGGCATCGCGGAGCCCCCACCATGGCATCCTGTTGTCTTCTCTGTTGCTTTGCTTCCTTTCCCTCTTGATTAGGAAAATAAAATAAGGGCCCTTGGCAGAATCTTCAGAACTGAGTCTTCAGCTGAGGGAGGGTTTGGTTGCGTTGGGTTATTTGCACTTGTGGGAATGGATTGGCGGCAGAATGCTGACCAAGCAGGGTGACCTAGAGGCTTGTGTCCCTCTCCAGGGCAGCAGCGGCGGTGGCAGCAGCAGCAGCTCTGGGAAGGGTCTCCACTCATCTGCCGCCTTCCGCCTGAAACACCTGCAGCAGAGCAGCTCAGAGAAGAGCAAGACAGCCAAGCTCCGGGAGGACTTCCTCAAGAGTCAAGGGCAGCAGCAGCAGGTATGTTGGTCAGTGGTCTCAGAAGAGCAGTGCTGCTGAGATGTTCCTCTCCAAAATGCAAGATTTCATGCACATTTTCACATGAGCAGTTGATGAACCCTTAAATGTAGAGGAGTGGATATGATGGTGGCTCCCCCATGGCGGCTTCCTACTCACAACTCAGTACTGCTGAACGTCGACTAAGTTATGGATGTTAATCACATAAATGATTGTCAAGTTCACGTCCTTCATAGAAAGAAGTAGTCTCAACGTTCTAATACTGCTGCCCTCCTAATCGTGCTACAGCCTTTGGGCGACCTCTCAGCATCCACTCTGTCTCTATATAAATATAGTTGTGCTGGTGCTCCTGAATCCCTGTTTGATTTCATCTGCTCTTCCATCCACTGTGAGAAAAGCTCTGCTTTTCAAACAAGCAACGTGCATCAGACTCAGTACCATATTTATCTGTGGTTCTCTGGCCTCTATTGTGTGTGTGATATTGTAGAAGGTCAGCTGGTGGATCAGAACATTGTCAGTTTAGGACAAAAACAATGAANGCCGCCAAATTCTGGAGCTGGGCATTGTTAATCTGCTGATGCAGCATCAGCTGCTGGAAGTACTGGGCTGCATTAGGTTGCCTCTGGAGAGCCTGCAGAGCCTGTGGGTAAAAAAAAAAAAAAAAAAAAAAAAAAAGTGAAGGGAAGTGGAAAAAAGACGAGAAAACGAGGTTAGTTAGACATGTGGGCATCAGAGTGAGAAAGTGTGTGAAGAAAAAAAGGAAGGTGAAGGGAGGGTTGCAGAGCAGGGGGGAAAAGGGAAAGTAGGAGAAGATGAGCTCCTTCCAACTTTAACCATCCAGCAAAGGAATCCTAACCCCTTGCTGTGGAACCAGGTCTGGGTTCCAACACAGCAGCCTTTTGAAAGCTTCTACAGCTGGTGCCATCTAGGTTAAACACGAGATGCTTAGGAAGCCGTTGGGAGATTACTGTCGTCTGTCAACATCTCAGAGTTTATTTGCAGTCCATTAAGTTGTCTGTCAGCACTCCAGAAGACTAGCAAGCACCTTCTGGGCTTCCTGGTAGTCTGACTGAGGAGGGGACAGTGAGGTTGACAGAGCAGCGACCATCCAAAGCATCATCTTTCAAATTGGTAGAAACTTTGCGAACCTCCTAAAAATTATCGCTTGGTGTTACACCTGAACCACATATGGAGATTCATGTCTTGTAACTAAAGCACCTCATACTCTTCTAACGTTGACATGCCGCTGAACTTTAAATCAACAGTCTGTGTGAAAGACCTTCACGTTCTGCGTAGAACATATTCATTTTAGAACAGAGTTCACCTTCTATCGTTGAGGCGAAAAGTCAACGACTGGCTTCTTTGTGTCCCTTTATTGCACACAAGTGAAGGTCTAATTTATATGCCAGTTGTTTATGTTTTGACTGTTACACAGACATCATGAACTCTGTGCACAAGATCTAGGCAGCGAACCGTGTGCAAGGTCCTCGGGCCTTTTGTCGTTTCTCTAGTGCTAACATTACAAGACGTGTGCGGAAAACGGAAGGGGTTTGTTTGTTTGCTCTGGGAATGTGAGAGTGATGACGTTTGGTGCTCATTGCTGATCAGTTAATTTCTCTAGATGTTTGAATTTGTGCCCAAAGCGTTTTTGGACGGACAGGCAGCAGAGAGCAGATTTCATGTGTACCGTCAACAATAGTCTGGAATTAGAGAACTATTTTTTCTCCTTGTTGGTTTGGTTGTTGGATTCCAAAATGTGCTTTCGGTTTCTTGTCAAGTGGGTTAATGGAACCTGGACAGTTGAAGTGGATCCAGAGTCACCTCCTTGAAACGGTGTGAAGCCAAAGTGCCCGTGCGTCGAACACGTGTCCTGCTTTCCACATTTCTCGTGTCACACTGGGGATGGAGTCCATAGGGGTTGATTGACCTCCAGCTGACATTCTCTGCCTTTCAAACACAACTCCCTGAAAGCCAGCTCTATCTTTCCTGTCCTTCCTCTCGCTCTGATACGGAATGCACCACTGACCGCTTGGGGCTGTACGGTCTTTGTGTCTTCAGCTTCTCTGGCTGTGCAAGGCTGACAGCAGGTGGCCTGCCTGGTGTTGACAGAGAACACAAGAGAGAAATCCATTTCTTCAGGCGCCATTATTTGTCCAACTTTTGTTTCTTTCATCCCAAGCTCAGTTTTGTGTGAATCCCCCCTACGGACAGTACATCACACTGTAGAACAGCAGCATTGAAATATTGTCTCACATCTGTTGGAAGAAATGTCCTCATAGAAAGCTGACACCGCAGGAGAACTGGACTTAATTCCAGGCTGCGCTTGTTCCTAAGCAACGAATGGACTTACATCCAGGCTTGTGGCAGACGGAGCTCTGGTGGGGCGTCGAGGGCTTGTTTATTCTCAAGTAAGCTAAAGCATCTACGTTGGGGGGAATTGAACTTACTTTCAAGTTGGAACTACTGGGTGTCTGGAGAATGAGCAGACCTTCCCTTGGACTCTGTGCACGGACATCAGTGTAAAGTTTGGATGATGGAATAAACCAAAACCTTACTGAGTCACTGAATCTTGCATGAAAGTGTAAAGACCACAACAAAGTGTGACAGCGTACCTCTGTTTGACACACACCACCCTTTCGTGATGAGCCCATTCCTGCTGTTGGAGGCCAAGCAAAGACACGAGAGGGTCACCGTGAGATGGAGAGCTTTCCTAGTAGAGCACCAAGCATATGAAAAACAAAACATGCTTTCCAGCAACTTGCAGAAGGAGAGATTTCCACACTGAAAATGATCTTTCTTTCAACACCTATCTAATCTGAGCAAATATAAACGCTTCTTCTCTGGCCAGACTGCTGCGTACTTCAGGCTGTCTTATTTTCTTTATCATGTTCCATCTTCCCAATTTATGAATGTCGCTCCTTGCAGGTAGTTCCAGAATTCAGTACCTTTTCCTACTCCTGCGGAACAAGTAACTTGCTGAAGAAGATTCCTTGTTTCCGTATGGAACTCCGGTGATGTGCGGCGTATCGATCAGTTCTCATTCCGAAACCAAATAAGTGTTGAAGAGTCAGCATTTGTACAACAGCAAAGGGTCTGATTGATATTTAATTGCTGTAGTTGCTAGATGTCCTTTAAAGGACATCAGTTCTATTGACCGTGGAGCTCAGAAAAGTGTAATCGGTGGCCAACTGTGTCAGGGGATTGTGGGCTGTTTGAGTAGCGGAGCTTCCTCCTGTGTTAATGTGTCCAAGAGAACCGCTGGGGTGAGGAAGACTCCTTCAGCGATCCCGCTGAGTGAAAAATCAATCCCATTATGTCTGTGTAGCTGCCTCCTTTCTCCTCTCCACCCTGGCTGCTCTGCTGAGCCTTGTCTTTGTTTGAAGACCACTAGCAAACATGTGCACAGAAGACATAACGTTTGCAACTGAAAATGAGCCCGAATCATGAGGAAAAGGTGCCGTTAAAGCACAGCAGGGAGTAGCAAGTGCAAGGATAATAACAGAAATGATTCGTCCGTTCTGTTGCTCGAGAACCAGAAGGAAGACATTTCAACAACCCTGGAATTGGTGGTGTTTGTAGTGTAGATTGTTCCAGTCGAGACCGTGTTTTGTACTCAACCCACGTCTTGTATCAACCAACTCAAGTAACTTCAGCAGGAAATGTTGAACAAATTAGCCGATGACCTGAAGATGGCAGTTCAGGTCCCGTCGAGGGGTCCTTTTGTAAGACACTTAGATGTCTCCAGTAAGATTTTACACAGATGGTCTCCATCCTGCCATGGAGGCAGAAGCTCGAGGTACTTTAAAAGGGCTCCTCCACTTTTTCTGTAAGACGACGACCCTCAACCCTTGACCCCGCCAGTTGCTCATCTGCATTTCTTTACACCCCTCTTTGGACTATCGATTTGAGCATTAAATCCCCTTTTTCCATTCACAGTTTCTATTTGCTCCCCCAGCATTTCAAGAAGAATCCAGAACATCGGTGCCACGTTGCTTGGCCTACTTACAAGGCCTGCAAAACACTGCCAACACACTGCCTGAAGCAGCCTGGCATTTGCAGGCACTAAATTCTTCAGCTGAGGTCCATACCGCCAAAGCGATAGTTTAATTCTGACCGTTCGGCTGAAGATTAGGAGCCATGAAAATTCCAAACTTTTCCACACCGTCACGGTGTCTTCTGTTTTATTTGTGTACATAAATTGTGCCTGTAGAAGACATTGGACCAGAGCTCCGTGTCCTGTTGAAGACCTCAGGCTGTGTTCTTAGCTCGGACACCAAGGTCTGACAGGGCAAAGAAAAACTGCTCGGGCTGGTGGAGAACGTATCTGCCACAGCTTCTCTGGCTGTCACGCCTGGCCGCCAGGTCTGCTGCAACCACAACAGGTGGCGGACAAGTCCGCTGGCAGACATTCACACGCACCTCAGGGGGGACTGGAACGCCATTCTGTCCCGCTAACCCTTTAAGGGTGGAAACCCGTCGGTGTGTCGGGTAATACGGTGAAACCCCGCGACTGTGACCCTCAGTGAGACAAATTTCAATATGATGCAACTGGCAATTGGCTTCCATCTTTCTGCCCCCTTTCCAGCCAGCAGCATCCTCTCCTGATTGTGGAACATGTGGAGGATTTAGTGAAGACAACATACAGGGGTGGTTTCACAGCAGCATATGGTTCTCGGACAGCCTCAGGATGGATGGATGGATGGATGGATGGATGGTGAGGTGTAGGGTGTTCCCCCTTCCACCCAGTCAGGAGAATTCCCAGTGTAAACCCCCTCATTATTGAAATTTTCACTAAGTTTCTGACTGAAGAAAATCATAGATTGAAACCCTTATTAAAAAAACTCCTTACATGTAAATACTTATTTAATGACTCAGCTGTTCACCACGAAGGGCTTTGTTTGGTGTCACACGCAGGAATGGAACCTTGTTCCTTTCTCGCCTATTCGTGATGGTGCCAAGGTGACCAGGCAAGTTAACTGCGCCTTGCCCACCATGTTGGGAGGACTGATGGCTTTAACAGGCACCCGCGTGTCGCGTTTGTCGCCTTGTCACTGAGGGCCCTACGTTAGAATCCCAACTCCTGCTGCAGTAGCCCTGAGCAAAGTTCTTGCCGCTCTATTAACAGGGAAATAATTCTAAGTAGTTTTGTATGCAAAGCGAAAGTTGTCGGGCCCTGAAGAACATGAGCGAATGATATTGCTGTACGACAATCTCTACGGCAACCGGTTAACCCTCACAGTTGTCCTCGATCACGAGGAGGCGTCTCGCGCCTGTAGGAGCATCGCAGCTGCCCGTGGCGACGGAGAGGTGGAGCTACACATCACCCCGAGTTCACCGATGCCACCGGGCTCCAGACTGGCGCTGAGGCCGAATGGCGACGGCATGTTTGTCATTCCCACTTCCTGTCTCACGTCGCCTCGTGGAACCGCGACCCCCCCGCTGCTCCGCGTGCGTTGTGATGCTGTTCATCTCCACCTCTGCATCCTGACTGTGAAACGCTTGCGAAAATGCCGTGGGGAGCCGCGACCGCTGCATTTTCGGAAGGAGGGGTTGAACGTTACAGAAATATTTACCTGCCTGTGTTGATCTTCAGGTGTCTGTTTACAAGCTAGATGTCTAGCATGTGGTTTCTAACTTGAATAATTGTGTCTGTCCTTTATTTTTTGGTTTGTTTTGTTCTCCCGCCTTCAACATCGACACGCCCTCACCCGCCATTTGCCTGCCTGCCTGCCTGCCTGTGTGTCACCTCGGCATCCTGGGAAACCCCCTGTGACCCCGTCTCAGTGAACGGCCCCGTCCCCATCTAGCCGACTTCTCAGAGCGTCGCCTGACTTCAGGACAGTCTCCCGCCTCCTCCGTCGAGTCCTGGGCTCTGCCCTTGCTAACCCCCCCCAAGCAGCCCACCTGCCCAGGTGCCCACTGTAGTACTGCTGGTCTGTGTTTGTGGGGGGGGGGGGGGCTTGGACCTCTGGAGAACATCTACAGCCCCAAGTTCCACACGGCCCTTCAGCGAAACGACTGCACTTTCCTTCTTTTTTCTTTCTCTCCCTTCTCTGAAATTTGCGCCCCTCTCTTCCCCTTGTCCTCCCTCCTTGTCTTCCTGTCCTGTGCTGGGACCCCCCCACCCGCACCCCACCGTAGGCCCTCGGAGGTACTGGTAGCCCCTCGGAGCCGCTCCGCACTGGCACTCGGGCCTCCAGCTTCTCGGGCTGCTTGCCCTCCTGCGCCTCTGTTTTTGCACCGGGGTTGAGAAAGGTCCCCCTGCAGGGGCCACTGCCCCCCCTGTCGTCCTCTGCCTTGTTCGCGAGCCTCTCAGCCTCCAGTCTCAGCGCTGAGGCCCTGCTGCTCTCCTCCACATTGCGCCATCACCGTCTGGTCAGGGAGCAGCGCCTGTTCTCCGCACCCCCAGCCTCGCTCAGCCTCCCCCGCTCGCCCCACGGCAGTCCGGGGGGCCGCGGCAGCGAGTCTGAGTCTGTTTCCCCCAGCAACACACAGTCAACAGGTAGGAGGACAGGGGAATGAGAAGATCTTTTAAAACGGGGCACAAGTGCTGGGGGCTGAAAGAGGGCCCCGCTCTGACCCTCCCCCTCACACTGACACCCCGTCCGATTCCGGATTCTGGACCCGACCCGACTTCCCAACAGACTGGCCTCCTGGTCCCTGCAAACGTCACCTGAAGCAGAGACCTGCTGAGCTCAGGAGTCCACCCCCCCACGCCCCACGCCTACAGAGGCCGTCCTCCTTACGGGCCGTTTTTCCAGCCCTGCAGGTTGACTTTTCTCTTCACCGAAGCCCACAAACTCACATGATGTCTGACACAGAAAACCAGTTCAAGAACAACCCCAAAGGGTGGCCCAGCCCACCCCCCACCAGCCCCTATTCTCGTTTTTTTTTTTTTTTTTTTTTCTGCAAATTTTGAGATGGGTGCAATAACCTGACAGCAAAATGTTGTTTCCCTCGTTGTGCTGGGAAACATACGCCCCGTTTCTCTGGGCCTCGCGTGAGTTTGTTTTTCCAAAAAGAGGCCGGGTTCTGGAAAGGCCGAGTGCCCCTCTGACGTGAACATAAGAAATGGTGCTACAGTACTGTACACACGACAATATTTTCTGCATCATAATGCATTTGTAAAGTGAACATTGTTTTATAGTCCTGCAGAAGCCTTTAAGTTTCCATGTACAAGTGCAGCTGCACTGACTTGATTCTCCTCCTCATTCGGCACGTTGTCATCTCACTGCCGCCATTTCCATGACGTCATGCCAAGTGGAGAAAGATGATTTATTATAGCGGCAGTTTGACAGGAAAAGGATGCCGACAAACTGTATATATGTTTATACGGACGGATGCGTGTTGGTCAGGAAAAGCAGAAATTGAAAGAAAACGTTGTCGAGGTGATGTGCATCGGAGAATTGGTATATAGTATAGTAGAGTATATTTCTTGTATCCGAAAACGTTATCAGAATATGCAAACTTCCCTGAAAAGCACAAGCTATGATATTTATACAACTTTTTAGTGTGAATTTTTAGCTGAGAAGTTTCAGAATCCCACGGCAACCGCTCGGCGAACCTCCACGGCATAGTCTGTACAACGCTTATTGTCACCTAATGTCACCCACTGACATTTATATCATGTTGTATATACAGGCGCTGGAGGGCAGCGTGACTTGACTGTACTGTTGTACAAAGCACTTCTTTCTGGGTAACACTTTTTGTCCAATCTCCGTTATCAATTCAGCAATATTATTCCCCGGGGTGTGTGGTTGGGAAGATGGAGGCTGGAGGTCTGCCGATGATGTTGACCTGAGATGTGAATCGACACAAAACTTGTTGACAGGGCAGTTATTTAAGGATCGCGCCTTTATTGTTCTCGCAAGGCCGCGTAGAACCCAGAATTACGAGCCCCGTTTGAGCCCTCGTTTCAGTGCTGATGTACATCACTGAGAAAATTCTTCTCAAGTATGTTAGATTCAGACAAGCGGTGGCAGCTCTGCTCCATAAAGGGAGGTTATAGCCAGTGTTAAATGGAGGCTGCGTGAATTTGCAGCAAGGGATCATGGGAAAACATTCCTGCCAGAACCCCCCCCCCTCGGGGGTGCAGTGGAAGGAGCTGCAATTCCCTGCTCCGCTGGGGGTCTAGCAGCTAGAGCAGAGGAAGCTGCAGGCAAGACGACGTGTGTCCTGGTTACTCTGTGTCCAGATTGAGAAGAACAGAGAAAACCGGGTTCCGGTTCCACACGGGACCAAACTGATTTGCTGCAGTGAGAAAAGAGGCGGAAAGCAAACGTGAGGAGCAGAGGAAGAGATGTCATTTGCCAGTGAGATTGCGGGGAATTAGGAGCAGATTCCCCTAAGGACAGCGGGCGGCGGGGCAGTTGGGAGGACTGGACTCGGGCCTGGAGGGCACGGCTCCCCCGAAAGGGCACCTTGAATAGCTCAAGCAAACTGGACTGCGCTGCTTTGAACGGCACCCGGGTGTTTTTTACATCCGTCTTTGACGTTCGTCTTGCCGCCACCTGGACGGACTTCTGAGTGACAGCTGTCGGTCGGCACCGACTCCGCCCTCCTCCCTTCGCTTTGCCGTCCTCTGAGATCATCTGAAGCGGGCAGGCGGCCAAAAAGCAGTGATGCAGGCTGGGTTTCGCCTTGGCCTTTAACGCTCCTGGAGACCCCCGGCAGCCTTACAGCCCCGTTGTGCATGTGGGGAGAAATGGGGCAGGGATGAAAACTAAGGAAGATGCTTGTTTGGGACCTTCACAGATGATGGGCTGAACCACTGACTAATAGTCTAGCCTCAGTTAGGCCAGTAGTAAAGTTAGTTCTCCAAGTCGGTGATCAGAGTACTTTGAGCATTTGTGCTACTGTTCCAACCCCTTCCAGCGTGGTGCCGGTAAAGTGTCCCGTGGTGAAAAGTCCGTCTAGATGCTGTAGTTGCACACGGCTCTGCTCTAGGCTGTTTTAGCGTAGTCAAATGAAACAAGTTGTGTTATTTATGCAGCGCTGCACACGTAACTCCGAGCGCTGAAGTTATTGCATTAGGAGACAAACTGCACAAACTGCCGGTGGCAGAAACGCTCATAGGCCCAAATCCATTCCTTTTATTCTTCTTTCTAAGCTGTAAGACTTTAGAGTTGATAGATGTTCTCAGAACTAGTTTTAGAGTAATGGGGAAAGGGAGGTGGGTTGGGGGTGGGAATGGGGGTGGGGGTTCTGGACCTCCTGCAATCAACCACGAAAACAGATTCCATACAGAAATAGATTATACATATATAAATATATAAATATATCTCTCTTTTTTT
The DNA here is from genome assembly GCA_900497675.1 of Arapaima gigas. Classification (NCBI taxonomy): domain Eukaryota; kingdom Metazoa; phylum Chordata; class Actinopteri; order Osteoglossiformes; family Osteoglossidae; genus Arapaima; species Arapaima gigas. The sequence goes on along the minus strand of UFQX01000821.1, from coordinate 228,215 downwards.
TTTGGTCAGATGTTTGCGTATGAAACTAAAAAATTGTGCTGAAAAGTGTGATGCATAGATAATATATAATGTAAATGACATCCTCATCTATTTGTTTTTATATAATTAATTATTTTGTATTTTTTAAAAATTGTTAAAATATATGTATCATAACGGGAAATTATTTTATCCACAAACAAGGCATTTTATATATTGAGTTGAAAATATATATGTACATATACAGTATGACGTTGAGCCATGTTTGATTTTCAGATTTTGCTTTTTTTAAAGACTGAACTGGACCGCTGTGATTTTAGTTGAGAGTTTCAAACTTATTATTTGCAGCGTTTGTGATATTTGCGGATATTGATCTCGGAGCCCCGCTGAGGGTCCGGCGTTGGAGGCCTGAACAGCAGCGCTTTGCCGTGAACTGGGCGTTTTCATTCGTTCTCGTTGGTTATAAAACCTGACCGCCGGCAACACATCAACACGCCACACGTCTGAATGACACGACACTGTTACCGCAACACGGTTCCTCCTGTGACTGTTGCGGGAGGTGCGTGTGCAGGTGTCGCGTCTGTGGGTCACTGCGGTCACGGCTGTTGCCGACTGTCCCGCGTTCACGGGGGGGGGGACTCCTGTCCCCTGCTGTCCTCCTTGGCCACACCTGGACACGCTGCAGCTGTTGGTTTAGCAAACAAACGAGACCTGCTGCGGGAATGTCAGAAGGCAGCGCTGCCCCCCCCCACCCCCGGTTTAATGTGCTCCTTGCCCAGCCCTGCACCTCAGGTTTGCCGCCCTTTGGTCACTCGGGGTGTGAGGTTTGAAGTTGTAGCGGTTGGTTACTGTGTCGTGGCACCGGGTGGCTTTGGGCAGTTTTAGTCCCTCTCGGATGATGTAGGAGAGGTCAGCGAAGAGTGAGCAGGTCCTGCTGGGTGGTGCTTGTGCTCAGAGGGGAGGTTCACCACTCATGACGAATATTTATTTTGTCCATTTTTGCTCTTAGTTGTACCTCTTTGGAAGATGCGTTTCGTGAGGGGAAAAGCACATATTCGCAAGTTTGTTTCCGTCCCGTGGTTCGAGATTAAACATCGGATACGCGAACGTTCGAGCTCCTGGCATCAAACGCGAAAAGAAGAGGAAAAAAAACTTGTGTAAATAGACCATTCTTAGAGTGTCAACAAAATGGTGTCCAAAATTTGTTCCATTTAAAAGAAGACAAAGAATTTTTAAAAAAAAATTGTAATGCATGTATATTCTCAATCGCACGGTGCAGTTGGAAACTGTTGTCTTTTATGTTTCGTAAAAGAAAAGAGAGACCTGTGACCTCCTCAAAGTTTATTCTACTATTATAGCAAATAAAAAATGGTTTAATGAACCCTGTCTGTCTCAGACATGTATCATTGTGGTCTGTAATACCAGGTAATACGGTACGGTCGTGTAAGCAAAGAGTATTAGAGAAACAATATAAAATGCTTGACAGTGAGAGCTTTAAATAAACCATCCAATAACAGTGTTGTTCTTTTGATAGGAAGTGATGCTTCCATTTGTAGAGTAGTGTGATAAATGGACAATAAAGAAATGAAATACGAATATTAAAAATCTCATTAATCGGTGTGGATGCCATGATGTAACATGAGAAATGTGTTTTTGTTTTGTGAGAACACTGAAGACTTTTTTCCTTTTTGTACATACTCTGTGTTTGTTTGTGTGAGAAATAAAGTACAGCTCCCTTGTACGGTCTAGTCACGAGTTCTTCATTGTGGACGAGCGCGGCGAGACCGGAACGGTCGTGGCAGTTTGGCCCGGGCGACCGATGACGGAACTAGCGCCGCCTTTCCTCCTCAACAGTTTACCATTGCTGGTCTGTGCAAAATGTAACAAAAGGTGAAATGTAATAAAGAATAGCGAAGGTTCCTGTGTCGAGCGGCTCGTGTGTTTTGGCCTCGTCGAGCGACGTTTCGGACGGAACGGAACCGCGTCCTCCTGTGGCCGCCCCTCCCACAGGCAGCCAGGAGCCCCGCCCACACACAGGTATGCCCTGCTACCTGTCTCCGCGGCGATGGCTGCGCCACGAGGCGAGGGAACTGTTTGTAACGTCACGCCATCCTCCTCCTTGCGAGTAACTGCAGTTCCCACATCGTCGGCACAAACTGGGCTTAAAAGGAGCAGAAACGGACATTTATTGCAAATGCAGTTTTGTTCTTTGACCAACGAACAAACGGAAACCTGTCAGATTCCCCCTCTGCCGGCACAGCCTCGCATAGCGTTTGGTGTCGACGTGATGGCAGCACTTTGCAGAAACGCAACAGTCGTCAAACACCAACACACACACACACACACACACACACACACACACAACGCCTTCCGGCGCTTTCAAATAACACTGTAAAAGTTATTTCACACGTCGGTTACAAATACATTTTTAAAAAAATATGATACAAAGTGTGTACTAAAACGATAGTGTGGACCCTGGCAGGTCTGTGTCTGGCAAGTCTTTACACAGCAGATTTAAATTACATGTGTCTGTTGATCGTAAACATATATATTTATATATATATATACAAGCAACACCAACCAAAATGTCATTATTTCTACAGTGTGTTTTTTGCTTTTGATTCCAGCTGGTAAATTCCCAGTAGTTCGGAGCTTATCTAGAAATTCTCAGCAAATGTCCAGATCGCGCCGCCAAATGTGGCTGCATCACTTCCAGAGACACAGTCCTTTCTGGCTGACCAAAGGAAAGAGTATTTTACTAGAAAAATGTCACCAGACATGTCCATGTTGTGCGAGTTTCTTCTCTACTTAGTGGGATTAGATGGTTTACACATGCAAACGGTATAAAAGAATAATCTGCATATTTGAATATAGCCTTTTAACTGCTACGGTGTAAATGACAGTGATAAGAAGCTCACAGTGAAAGTGAAGTTGCAGTTTCAGCTGATGCCTGAGGGAGGATGCAGCTACACTCATACACAGCTGCTCTGGCGGAGATGTTCAGAGATGTATTTTTTTTTACCATAAAAGTGGAAAGCAGGTATTTATGTGTGTGTGTGTTTGCATATCTGTGTTCAGGTCCACAGAACCCGTGTCACTCTGCAGGGCCCTGGACCTGCTGGCCATTTGGTTTCTTGGCGTTTCTTGGCCACCCGCCGTCTGTCCTTCGGTAAGGTTGGCTCCTCAGGTCTGGGGGAGAAAGACAGACGGGCTGAAAGCGGACAGGAGTGAATGTGTCTACGGTTCAGGCAGCAGCATTTGGCTCCACTTCTATTGCTGGTGTTGGTGCTACTGGTTTTAAAGAAAAGTGTGTGTGTGTGTGTGTGTGTGTGTGTGTGTGTCTCAATAAGAGCATCTTGCTAAGCAAATTTTAAAAAAAAAGGCCTCTGGGCTCCTGGTAATATTTCTGTATGAACAAGACGCCGTACGCAAGCTGGCAAACGTTGACCTTTAAAAGTCACTAACCACCTAAAAAACTATCCCACTCAACATTAATTCTCCATTAGTGTTTCCCTCCTTTTCTCGGTGGCCTAATGCCCAAATCCGTCTGCGCATTTAGGATGGCAGACAACGTGGGTGGATGAGGCCGTGAGCAAAAAAGAGAAGAAACATTTGGGGAATTTGTGACAAGGAAGGGATTTAAAATGGCACCGATTTAGCAAATGGACAAAACTATTATTGGGATGTATAAGTGTAATTCGCAAGCATGCTGGGCCAACTGAAAATAAAGCTCCAACACATTCCAAAATGACCAAAACCATTAACACAAGAAGCTCATATATGAAGATTTTTGTCAAAACCACAAATCAACGGGGCAGCTGTGACTGATGGGCCACAGAAACGGTCACTTCGTACCTGTGATGATGTCCTCAATGGCGCCGTCCTTTCCCTCTCGCACCTGTGGCTTCATCTGCCTCTTCTTCAGCTCGGCTATGAGGTCCACCTGGGGCATCTTGGGCATCATGGGCATCTGTTGAGGGAGCGGGGCTGTCAACAACTGAACTGGCCAAATGAATGTATTTAATTCACAAGTTTTAACACGAGGTCCTGCACCCACCTTATTTCCAGCTGGAAGCTTCTTGGAGGACGAAGGCAACGACTCGCCAGGTTCCTCGTTGGCCATGGCTTCCTCTCTCCTCCGCTGCTCGTTTTCTTGCTCGGCTTGCTGAGGGAGGAGAACGTGCACAGAACTCTGAGTGCTATGCATTCTACACTTCCAAACAAACAAATACGTCACTAACCACACGGAGCCCTTACCTTGTAGGCCTTAACAAATCTTACAAATATGGGGAAGAATGTAGAGGGAGGTGTGGTTTTTGGATTGTCTCCAAAGTACTCCACCACAGACCGGTAGGACTCCTGATTGAACAAAAAAGAGGATGACTAGACCTGCAAGTGATCCAACGTACCCACTCGGGGCAGCAGTAAGCAAGCAAAAGTCCTGCAGTGAGTAAAACGGGACCATGAGCACTTTAAACACCAAGATGGTCACGGTGAGAAGTGTTACAACTAATATGTGGGGTAGACAGAGATGTGTGAGTACTCTAACGGTTTTGGAGAGTGAAAAGTCTGTGCTCCACAAAACATCTTTTTGACAATGTGGAAGAAAGCGTGAAACCTGCATTGCCGTACATCTTGGTGTTTTGCATCAGAAGAGCTGGAAAGGCACATCAGCTCATGGACTCATTAATCAAATGTCTTTTGGAAAGAGAACTTCTTCCCAGCACTCAAACTTTTGAGTGGTACTGCAAATACCGCATGGGTACAAAGGGGATTGGGTATCGTAATGACTGAGTGTGTGTGAAGGTGAGGCTCAACCTGAGCTGCCTTGCTGTCTTTGAGTAGCGTGTCCATCAGGTCATTGTTTGCCTTCAGGAAATCCTTCAGAACCAGGTTGTCATCCTGCACCAGGAACTCCTTCCGGACCAACTCCATACCCTTCTCCAGAGAGCGCACATCCTGCAGGATGCTGTCCAGGGACACTGTCACACACACACACACACACACACACACACACACACACACAGACACACACACACACACACACACAGACAAGTGAAGACACAAAAGGAAATGTGAGATATCACGTGAAGATGGAAGGGAACAGGCAGAGGAGAAGAACTGTGATGAGAGCCAGTCCCATTACCTTGGGCGGCCTTGTCAATAAAGTGCAGCTCCGTGTGGAAGGAAGACAGATCCCGGTACTTGTCCTGAATGATGCTCACCATGAAGTGAAGCAGTGTCTGCTTGCGATCTGTGGACTTGGTGTCCAGCAGCTGGTGGTCCAGGAAGGAGAAAACATCAATGTAAGGGCACATACCTTCACACCTTAAGTTTCTCAGAAAGGAAAAGGCTGGACCTGAGACAATATAGCAGGTAAGCTTGTGTCCTACAATACAGGACACATCTGGTCAAGATGAGTGAGTATAACCTTGTGTTTAAGTTGCACAATTTACCTCGTCAGACCCCTGATCTTTACTAGTAATGTTTCCTCACCATATCCAGGCTCTGTAGGCGAAAACCATAAGCTGCCCCCCTCTTGCTGCTGTTCATATAGTTTCCGAATGCTAGCACAATCTGGAAAAGACCAGGGGGAAGGAGGGTTAGCGCTTTGTCTCTTGACCTAACATACACATGGCTGAATACTGTCCATATTGTCATATCTTACCTCAAATATTTTTTTCAGCTTGTTAGAGGATTTGATGGACATCGATGCTGCAATGATGGCATTCAATTGCTATTGAAAAGAAGAATGGATAGTCAAACAACTGGTCCCAACTAAAACTTATTATAGTTTTCATTTTAAACTTCTGTACACGTATAAATACATCCAGGCCTTAAGGTTTGATGAAATTGAGTGAATTGGCAGTACAGGGGTACTGTTCAGGCATAACCTGCTCACATCTTGGATGCCAGAAAAAAAAACCTTATAACAATGAAACTCCTTTTACCGGCTGCAGGCGCTTAACACTTTCTGGGAAGTTGCCTATGAAGGTGAGCGTGGCGATCCTCTGGCTCAGTCGTGGGATCTTCCCGAAACGCATCATGAAACGGTCCTCATCTGCCAGCTCGTCTAGCGGGCGTCCGTCCCGCTCGTAGTTCTGCATCAGCTTCAGCTCAAAGTCCGTGGGGATGAACCGTTCCAGCAGTTCCAGGAAATCTAGGCTCAGGGACTGCTGGTCGTACCTACAAAGAAAGGAAGACACAATAACTTGGTGGCACCATGGCCTGATTAATTTTTGGTTCAAGGTGGAGCTCCTGTCATAAATATACATACATGCTTCACTTTGCTAACCATCTGAGTGTGATGTAGGTCTTTTAAAAAATTTTATGAATATGAAACAGGGGCGGAGAAAATGGCAGAGGAGGACATAGCCGATGAAAGAGGAATGCTGAAATACCACAGGAAAAAAGTTGGAGGAGGAGGAAGTGTGAAAAGGACAGATGAGATGCAGAAAGATGAATTGGGTGTGGCAAAACTTTGAACGTTTAACCCGCGGATCGTAAAGCTTGGCGTTCGTACGTCTCGATGGCAGTGCAGATGTCGGCCGTGCTCATGCCCCCCTTGCGCAGGGTGATGGCCAGGTTCTTGGCCCGGTTGGACTCAATCAGGGACACTTTCGAGGGGGCGTTCTGGGCTGTTTTTACTTTCAGTTTGCTCAGGTTGGCTGGTGGGAGCTGGGCCTTGGTCTTAAACTGTTCTTCAAAGATATCCATGTTCAGCTCCTGTTGGAGTAAAGTGACAAAGTGAGTAGATCGGTACTGACTTGGTGATACAGGGTGAAAATCTTTATTTCAGTCTCCCAAAATGGATCCGAAGAAATGGAAGCACAAATTGCTATTTCTTAGTCCTCTCAATGTTAGGAGTTTTTTTTCATTTTTGCAAAACAGAAAACATATTGATACTTATTTTCTTGCTATTTTGTAATTGTTTCTTTCACAGTGAGAAACTCTGTCATGACACCTAAGCTTCCTGGCAACATCACAGCACAAGTCATCCTACCTGTAGCACGTGTTCGTCGTCCAGCTCATTAAACACGGTGCCCGTCACCTGGCTGGGCTTGAGGGCCTGCCAGTTCAGCAGGGGCATGCGGAACTTGGTCTGGATTGGCTTTTTCCCCTTAACCCCTGTCACGTAAAAGGCCAAAAAACACTGAGACACAATCACAGTCTCGGGGTCCCTCATCAGCATTTAAATGGTGAATTCAGACATACTGTAGCGTACAATTAGTGTTTTAATAATTTTGTACATCCTTATAACTTCACTACTATTCACATTTATGAGACCTTTGTTAAAACACATTAGGCAGGGCTGTCAAAGAAGCTCTAACCTTCCTTTAGCTGCTTAGACCCTACCTCACAGGGCTGCCCCCAGCTTCTAACGTTATTAAAGCGAGCGGCTATCACTCAGCGTTCAATAGTATTGCTGAGTTTCTCCTGTTGTGGCCTTAAGAACAAGACCTGTAGAACGTGGTTACTTTTAACAGCAACTCATTTGCAATACAGTCGCAATGATCTTTGGAGAACACCAAAATGTTCTCCACTAACCCAAAGGCGTTTCCCATAAAGGGACTACTGAGCCATTTACGTGCATTAGATTATTACAAGATGCCAAAGTAACAAAAACTAACATCAAAGCCACCAGCTATCTAGATTCACAGACCAGCGCTCTGTCTCAAGTTGCAGAAGAGGCTGCTTTGCAGCCTTGCAGTATATGACTTCCTGTGCTAACCTGGAGCACTGCTTCCAGCAGGCAGGCCTCCTGGAGGGGGTGGAGGTCCTCCTAAAGGTGGAGGAGGAGGTGGGGGGGCTCCAACTCCAGGTGGTGGAGGTGGTGGGGGAGGTCCTGCTCCAGGTAGAGGAGGGGGAGGAGGAGGTCCGACTCCAGGTGGAGGCGGAGGTGGAGGGGGTGCACAGGAGTTGGGTAATGGAGGTGGTGGAGGTGGAGCAGGAGGAGAGACAGCTGTGCAGGGTTCTGCTGCACCTGGCAGTAGAGGAGGAGGTGGTGGTGCTGGAGGAGGAGCTGTGGGCGTATCCTGGCCAGAAGGTGATGGAGATGGTGGAGCTGGAGCTGCCAGAGCCATATGGAAAGAAAGGGTAAGTGTGTGTTGTTCTCACTCCAGCATGTAACATACAAACCTAATGTTCTGGTTTTGAAATTCAGCAGTGAAAATAATTTACTGTTCCTTTACTTTTGCCTTGTTTGCAAACAATCAGGAGAAATAGTGAGTTCTTTCTTGCTATTGATAAATGATGATGAGATCGATTCTAAAAATTTTTAATCAAAATGTTACTATAAAACAATAACATCATTAATCAGATCATCACTGATTACTTTCCTACATAATTTGGCAATGATGGTATGTATCATCCCAGGTTTCTGTCAGGGGAAAATGTGCAGTATTTGACTGATGGTCCAAACAGTGATTTGCTTTGCTGACAGAGGACTGGGCAAACCTGTTTGACCCGCAGGTGCAGGGACAGTCTCTATGACTGTGACCGGCACCACCTGGATGTCCAGTGCCCCGGAGGGGGTGCGTCCCAGGCGAATCAGGCCCCGGTCCTGTAGCTCCTGCACTTTGAGCTCCAGTTCCAAGGAGGCCTGGGAAGGCCACTCACGGTCCTTCTCTCGCTCCTGCTTGAGTTCCCTCTCACGCTCGCGGTGCTGTAAAGAGCTCACCTGGGCGCAGGAGTCACGCAGATTCTCCTGTCACGTGAGCAAAACACAAATGTGCATTGAAACATGGAAACACTAGAAAACAAAAACAAGCCAAATTTGGCTTAGGAAGTGTCTGCTCAAATTAAAAATGTCCTTGAATTAAAAAGGAAAATGCATGTAAAATGTAAGATGCACATCTTAACACTTCTCCAAAAGTTTAGCGAGCCTGGACCACATCTTTACCTACATCCAGCCCTAAAAATGAACGCAGAGTGATAGTAACTGTACAGTCGCTATGAACATGCATCACCTTGAGCATCTCATTCTCTTTGGTGGCCTGCATGAGCTGCTTCTCCAGCTCCATTATCTTCTCCATGGCCTCCTTCTCCATCTCCTCCAGCCGGGCCACCAGCTGCAGCACCACAACAAGTATAACTGTAAGTGTCGTCGAGGTCAACACCGAACACTTCATCACCTGGAGACGTTTCCAGGAGTTTCTCAGCAAGCAAATGATGTGTTTCAAAACAAGAGGGGTCTGACCCTGTGCTGTTCAAATGCATTCCCCCTTTATGTTTGTCCTGGAAGTGTTTCTGTGAGTGTTACACACCTGTGCATTGTGCTCTCTGAGGGTGTCCACATGCTCCAGGAAGCCATTCTTGTTCTCTGCATCCTCCAGCAGAGCCCCCACATCGAACACATTGTCCAGGTATGCCTGTATTTGCACCTGCAGTTTCTCACTCTCTGTCAGCTTCAGTTTCTGCCAGAAAAGACACACACAGAGACAAAGATTTCTACCCTGACATAAAGAATCAAAACAACAAACAAGGTGAAACTTTAAGTGATACCACTGCATTTTTCATGCAGTAGGAACTCCAGTAACAGAACTGCCCCTTTGCACTTTACATAAATCACACCAGCAACATTAATGACTTTGTTTTACCACCCTCTTTATGCATTAAATAACACATCTGTGATGTTTTGATGTTATACATCAAGACAGGAAAAGAGAAAGGCATCCGCAGATATAGCAGCTTACCTCCAAGTACTCATCCAGCCCATGGCGGGTGAACTCGTACTGCAGGTGCACGCGGAAATTCATGTCCTCCACCGAGTGGACGACGATGTTGATGAACTGCATACACGCCACCTGGAGGATGAGAGAGGGGAGCACAAAGAAGAGAGCAGTAAATCTGACAACATTAAACCTGACTCTGCTGAAGATTTATGGCTTTGCCTTGTGGTTGTGTTCAAATATATTATCTCTATTGAACCGGACAGCTGTACCTGAAAGTAATTACTGAAAATGAATGGATGGATGGATGGATGTATGACTCAAAGATGTGTCTCATTTGATCTCCTCCAATCTCTGCCTTGCCTGTGACCTTTTGTTTACTCTGACCTCTTTGCCAAAGAGCCCCTTTGATGTTGACTGGACCAGTGGTTAAGACAGACACACAGGGTGTCTCGCTTGTGTAGTGGGACACAGATTTGTGGACAGAGCAGTGGACCCACATAGCTCTCAACTGTATGCATCTTCTTACCATGAAGTCAATGTTGCAGTCCTCATTCCTGAAATACTCCATTAGCTTCTCAAAGCGGTTCTTCTCTCCGGTGACCTGAGGGGGTCAACCCAACACGACACCGGCAGTTAAAGGTCCTTGAAGCACGTTTATAATTTTTTGGATAGTGCAGCAAAATGATAAGGTTACTACAGTACAAATACCATTAATCAAATGACAGACACGACTCACGGCACAAACAGAATTAATTACTTTTTCTGTAGCTCCGGACCAGTAAATATAAGTCAACCATATACTGACCCCCCCCCCCATAAGTGCTGTAGAGACTTAGAAGGTGAAACAACCTGCAGTATGTATTTATATTTCTTTCCGAGGTACAGTAATACCTGCCACACCTACAGAGAGTGTGGTCTGAAAAGATTAATTTTACTGAGTTTACTATAGGAACAGATGGATTGACCTTTTTAAAAATCCCCTGACCTCTTTGAAGTTGTCAAAGGCGGCGATAATGATGTCATGGCCCCCCCTCACGAGGCACACAGCTGCGAGCAGCTCCAACACGAGCACTTTTGTTCTATGGGTGGCAACAACATAGCGGTAACTCCTCAAACACATACAAACATTACCTGAAAACAAAATGTAAGCATAAAATCTATTCAAAATTAATCTACAATGTTAAATTCAATAACTACACACACACACACACACACACACACACAAACACACACACACACACACGCGCGCAGCACTACCGTGGGTTTTTGTTGTTGAGGCTCAGTGTGATTTCATTGACACAGCGTGGGTGGGTCATCACCAGGTTAAACCCAGACTGCAGAACACAGAAAGATCATTGCTGTGAACAAACCGTATTCAATCTACAGCTAAAGGGACCTGTACTCTGTCGCCAGTAGTACATTTGCACAAAGCCACATGACAAATTGTAAATGAAAATCTAGAAATCTCTATTTTTTATTCAGGCCACAACCACATTAATTTTTTTAGTTGTATTATACTATCAAGTGTCAAAAAAGTAAATGTTTAAGGGGTTAAAAAAAGAATAGTAAACACAATTCTACTGGCTCTTCTTTCCCGTCATTGATACTAAGAAAGGTATGTGAACCCCGTATGACTCAACAAACCTACACAAATGGGCATTTTCCAGTTTTTGATGTTTGATTTGATGACAGGACAACTCCTTCAGGAACTTTTGAATGTAAACATCTTGAAATCGGAATATGAATCTACAGGTAGAGTCCAGATGTGAACTTTTTGTCTAGCAAATTTTTGTTTGTTGATCACACAGAACAGAACTCTGGTTTCACAGTCACACACACATATACACGCACCTGGTAGTTCATGATGGCCCGCAGACACATGATGCAGACATGGACATCGTCCTTCTGGCCAACAATCCGCGAGTGCCGCAGTGCCTTCCGTCCATGGGACTGGGACAGCCTGCCAAATTGGAAGGGGAGTAAATTGTCACATACAGCAGCATGAGTTCAAATGTGAGCTCGCTGTGGAGAAAGAAAGGAGTCGCACACACAGAGCGGGAGAAAATATGCCACCATGGCTTAGTGACAGATGTAACTGCTCTTCGTGTTTGTATATTTATTTTCTGTACGTAATGCATGTATGTTCTTTAAAAGCTTACCTGGAACAATATTCTTCCACATATACACACATACAGGTGTGCGTAGCAGCAGACACACACAGCCCTGCACACATCACAACAGCCACTCAAAAAGCCACTTTTCCTACTCTGCCCCTGTGGTCACCCTACCCATCCCACAATACACTGCTTTTCAGCCACTCAGCAACCAACCTCCCTTGACTCAGTGTTGTAAATTAAATTAAAACACAGGCAATTTTATTATAACTGCAGCAGAGCTTGTTTTGAAAGGCTGAGCCTTTCCAAAACTGACAGTTTAGCAGGAACAAGGTGATGTTATGTGATGGATCAGAGTGGAGGACCTCAGGGCTGAGATCTTTGCACCTATATGAGCCTGTCTAATATATTCTGTGATGAACTTTTACACAACAAGCTCTTGTAACCCCACCTCCTGACTTTAGAACCTTGCCCTTTATCCCCAAGTTCTAATCTTGCGTTCTAACTACTCACCCCACCTTCAAACCCCATCTGCTCCAGTTTGATAATTTTTTTAGCTTCCAGACAAATCAATGAGCATTTTGTTCAGTTGAGATGAGATCAAAATCCAGATGAGAGGATTTTGGTAGTAGACGGCCAATGAAGTCACTGCTTTTCACCTGTGTAGACGACTAGGGGCATACAATGCAAATGAAAGTAATGAGAGAGGTGGGTGCTGCAGGCTGCGGTCATGCCAGGACTCACCGGACCGTGAGGGCACGGGTCACTTTGGACAGACTGTTGTTGGAAGAGCTGCTCTGTGTCTTGGTCAAGTCCTCAATTGATTTTTCCAGTGCCCCGTTATCCACGCTGTCTATGTCATAACTGTAAGCATGGTCAAACATGTACAAAAATATGTAAGCGTAAGTAACAAAACAGGCTAAATCAAAAATCCAGATATGCCCTATGCTTTATGACAAAATGACCCAAAAATTTTGCCAGCAACAACTAAAACTATCATTGATTGACTAAAGTAATCTGGTTGATCGGTGTAGACCACAGCGGCGCTTGTGGTCCTCCCTTCATTGTTGGAATAGTCGAGCCGATACTCACGTGACAGCGCACTGAGCAAAGGACAGGTAGTCCACTAACACATCCAGACCTTTGTTCTCCTCATTTAGGAATTCTTGTGCCCAACTGTAGAAAAGGGCAACATGATTTAGACCTTTCAACACAGCCATGGACCCAACTTTCATAAACACACGTGGCAATTTAATAACTTCAACCAGGATTAAGTGCTTCTGTGTGTTTGAAATTGCAACTTGATGCTCTGATACCAAAATTCGGAAAGGTCATGCATTTGGTAAAAACAAATGGCTTCAAATCATTACCTAAATGGTGATCTTTGAAGTATTTCTCAAGACCACGATTCAAAATTTATCATAGTGTTTGATTTTAATCTGAAAGCAGAAGTGACTGAAGCGTGGTGACGTTAGTCTGACCTGAACAGAATGGGGAAGTGAGGTAGGGACGGTAGCTGGGGGCTGTGTGAGTGTGACAGACTCTTACCCGATGTGATTTGTACGAAGAGAGATCTCCAGTTCTCTCAGGATTTGGGTTGACTCCTTAACGCGGGCCTTGAACTATAGAACGTGTGATAAATTGAGAGCTGAGGTCATTGAGCAACACAGTTCCTGACTTCTTGACGGAAACTAATGCAATACAGCATTATCTCACCACCATGGAGGAACTTGTAGGTTTCACAGTGACCTCATGAAAAGACTTCTGGATACTGACAGTGAAGTTTGTCCCCTTCAGTTTCAGTTGATCACCCCCCCATTTATCGTCTACATTTACAGAACTTCTTAGTGGAATATTTAAGGGAAGATAAAGACTAGGTTAATGTCCACTGCACCATTTATGAGTATGTTTAACCAAAAAAACTTTTATATGTAGGAACTTTGTAAATTCAGCTTACAAACTATTTGTGCACAGTACTGCAAGTTATTCAGTTAGGGAGCAGGAGGGCAGAGTGCAGGTACTGTTGTTCCAGCTGAGCAATGAACTGTATACACTGAAGCCATTTAACTCCCTTGCTGGACCCTTATCACTGGATGAAGAGCTGAAAAAAACTTGCTTGGCGTAATTGAATAGCCTCCCTGTACTGTGCTGCACTCAGTTTTGGTTTGTTGCTCTTGCATAAATTGCCTCTTTGTGTGACTATAAAAATGCCCCAGAGAAGCATAACAGGCCAGACAGCCTGAAGGCATTTTAAATGAGATGTAATACCTAAACAAATTAAGGCACAAAATCACCAGAGGTGAATGAAGAATGAAAGAGGTCCTTGATGACACACCATTGAAATAGATGGGTGGTGGTGGGGATTGGGGGGACTGCAAGATTTGATTCAGCCTTACGTTGCGGGATCCTTGGTCCAGGTAGCTTCTGATTTTATCCAGGTAGGCTGAGGGTGGGTTCTTTACCTGGAAGCGCTCCTATTCGTAGAGAGACCCACAAATTAGGAGATGTCCTTTCAAAACCTTTTGAACATACTTTGAGAGCTGATTATAGTAGTTTTCTCTAACATTTTAAGGGAACATGTAGGCCCCTGAGATAGATGCAATTGCTCGTTGTCAGTATATATATACAAAGGAACTGCAGTATCATCCCTACATGCCTTACAGCAGAGTAAATTGTCTTGAAGATTTTATGCCGCAAGTCAGAAAGAGGGAGAAGTGTGGGTGATGATGTAGCAAGAGTTCTACCAGAGAGTGAGGAAAGACGGAAACAACAGAAAAAAACAGTTTTAACCGCAACCTTCTGCTGCCATGGCAGCCGCAGGTATGAAACGCTCAAGAATGACAGCTGACTTGCCGCCGTTGCCATAGAAGCAAACAGCAATGATAACATAAGCAACACGGCAGAATTTTTACGGGCTATGACAACTGTACAGGAACGTAGGGTAGGACCGCACCGGATGCAGTTACCGCATGTCCCTCCGCTCCACCCGATCAATGCAGTGTTTCTCAGAACCGGTTGTTACTGCATCATCCTCTGAATAGCAGATACGTAGTTAATACTCAGCCTTTCAAGGTTCTCAAATCCTACTGATGTCTGCTAGATTTGATGAGCCGTGTGTCCATGAGAGCACTGATCCAGTTTGTCTTGTATTCTATCCTCAGTAACTTAATTCTGCATTCACCTGATGATTACTGCCAACAAATATTACAGACACCTGAACACTGCATATGAGACTAAGGTGATGCATAAAATTACCCAGATGAAGAACCTCCTTGACAGTTATTGAGCACGTGATCTAAGTGGTGGCATGTCTACAAAGTACTCATTTTCATAATATACAGAACTGTAAAATATTCTTCCAGATATCCAGTAAATGGCCTTAAAATACCTTTGTTGCTATGCATAACTTTAAAAGGATGCTTGCTGCAAAATTTCCAGTACACTAAATGTTGGATGGCATTTAATGTGGAGTCGCAATTCACATTCATTGGTGCATGAATGTTGTACGTAGTTTGCATGTTTTAATTTGCTCAAATACAAACCACCAATACACAGGTACAAACTTAGCAAAGCGAGGAAACGGAGTGGTTTTTAAAGCCGATGCTGTGGCCGACTCACCTGATCGCAAACCAGCTCCCACTTCTTCTCACTGTCGTACTGGCTGAGCAGCTGGGCCTTGTCTGGTGGCAGGTTCATGGAGCTCTGTGGACACAGCCAGTGGTCACTGCACACAATATTCAAACACACCTCACACATCCAAACATAGGTATGTGATTGTGTAATACGGATACACCACACAATATATCCATGCATGTCTAAGTATTCAACCATCCATACGTCCATTACCTTGACCACTTGTCTGTGTGGTCAGGGTTGTGGCAGGCTGAAGTCCCACAATCACTGAGCACTAGGCTGTCAATCTACGCCCTGGATGGATACCAGGTCATCCCAGGATGGCCTCACAGGCACATGCTCACACTACAAGCAATTCAGGATGGCCAGTTAGCCTGAAACGCATGTCTCTGGAACCAGTGTACTTGGTTATGTGCTTATGAATGATTTTTATTTTGAGTAGAGCATGTGTGTATGCTCTGTGTGTATATATTCATGTCTTTTTGCACAACAAATGGGGGAATGTATGAAAATAATACTTTAAAATGGACCCAGATAAAAACTATTCACAGCAATATGCAAAATTTATTTCTTTAATCACACTTCTGGAGAATTCTTCTAAAGCTACTTTGAGAGTAAAAATGCAAAAATATGTGAGTTACACCTGCATTGTTACTCCAAACTTGTCTGTTTCTATAAGCAGTACTGTGCTATATTTATTATTTGATGCTTTTCAATGCAAAACCTTTACTTTACTGTTGTTCTCTTTAGAGGGGAAACACTGACAGCTGTTAGTAAAATGTGGATCATATGCAACTTTTTCAAAGAGCATCCATTTATGCGTTAATATTTTGCAGCACTAATTTCAGTAGCCGAGGTTATTCTGACCATTCACAGGTAGTCAGCGTACTGTCAATATTTGTGGTAAAACTCTATTCCTTTCCATACTCATTTTCGAAGCATGGAAGTTCCATCCCATCTTCAATCATAATCTGTTCACCACTGTTCACAGGTATTTTTATAAAGCACATTACCGTAATGACAGAGCAACGGTGATCTTTGAGACACTAGAGCCAGTGGATGGTTATATACTGACTGAGTGTACCGATGATGTGGCTGGATGGATAAGCAGGAGGGGCAGTGCAATATGCAAAAGAGACACTACTTATTTCACTGAATTATTCAATTACTTTGGCTGTGGAATTTCACGTGTTACTATTAATTTAACCATTACAAAAGTATAGAAGCAGTTTAGCTCTTCATCTGTCTGTTAAGTAACTGCATTAAGCAACATTTAGGGTTACAGTTAGGTTGTTCCTGGCCCATGTTTAGGTGGAGGCTTCAACAGTAGGTGTGGACAACGTGAAGCTCATGTTCTCAGGGGCGTTGTTTTTAACTAGCTCAGTTTGCGGTTTCTCTTCAGCACATCAGAAGCACCCTGGGGTTTATGAGGTATCTGAAAATGGCGGTTGTATTGCAGGCACAGCCTCTGGGTGGGGCATACAAATGCTGTGGTTGGGGGAGGGGGAGGCTGTGTGGGTTCAAGAGCATGCAAACACAGAGCATCAGGGCACTTCCTCTTAGCCACACTTGGCTTCCCTGTGTGTGACAGTCTACGTCTGCTCTGCTAGGCATTGTGGGGGTCCCTTCTGTCAAAAAGCCCCTGTTTGCTGAATGTTTCTGAGGGATGGGCGCATGACACAGTGAACAAATGCACAAACACAGAGGGCTGCTGCGGTTGTGTTTGATTGACAACACCGTGAGCCCCCTGCCTTAAGTCCAGGTGGAGATCTGGAGGTGCTTGCCTGAGAGCTTCTCAAACCTTCACTAAGATTCTACTCAAATCAGACCACCTTTGAACAATAATCAAACATCAGCAAACTACATACAGTATCCTTATATAATATACATATGCAGATATTATTATTTACATTGACCCATTTAGCAGACACTTTTTTCCAATGTCACATACAAGACAATAAACAACAGTGTGCGCTTCACACACTATTCTCAAAGTCTCTTTGTCCAATGAAACCAGTTGTGCTGGTGCTGTTACACCAGCAGTTGCATATAGAACTGATAGGGAATACTTTATTAAAAAGAATGCTTATGGAGCAGGAAGAAGATTAGGAGTGAAGTAGGTCTGAAAGAGATCTGTTTTGAGACTAGAGATTTGACTGTTTTGTGCGAGAGACCGAACTCATTCCACCACACTGCAGCCAGAAGCAAGAACCTAACACAACATACGCACATCTTTCTTTATATGACATACACATGGCAGACAGGGTATAAGATGTGAGTGAATTCTTCTGCTAAAAATCAACAACCCCATAACCTGGAACATCCAAGGTGCTCATAATGAAAAAACACTGGTGATTCAGACCTCTGTCTGTCAGATGATTTATACAAAGACTAGAAGAATCATGGTAGATTTAAACCTTTAGTGGCCAGATCTGTCTTCATAATTTCCGTGCCTGATCTGTAACTACAGCGTGGTTGCAGTTGGTTTCCAGACAAATAGAAAAGAGAACTAAACAGGAGTGCCAGTGTGACACTTGATATGCAAACTAAATGCCCATCTGTTAAGATATGTGTCTGAGAAGGAGCACAAACTCAGGCTGCCAGATTTTTTGAAAGGCAAAATTGTATGCATTGACTGTGCAAAACATGATATGTTTACATAATACAGATTTATAGGGCCAAAAAAAACAGGTAGTGTAATGCTTAAAGTAAAACTACATGCAGTGTCATCTTAAAATAGTAATATAATTACATAACTGAAGAGTTTTAAGAGAAGCACGGCACAATAATCCACAGGTTGAGAAGGTTTAAATTTCATGAACAGGTACTTGTACATGGACATTCATGAAAGGAAACAGACTGGGTGAATGCAGAACTTGCAGGCCACAGAACTTCCTGCGCAGACTCCACCCCTACACATGAAAAAACAGCCACCGCCTCATCCCTGCCGCCCCACCCCTCAGGAGACAGCCACCTCTGGTAGGTATGTCCGGGAAGAGGCCTGCAAGCGAGCAGTCCAGCATCCTCCACCGGAAGGCACACTCTAGTATGTTAGTCATCACAGAACCGGTCTTGAAAATGCACCCTTAGGTTTCACTGGGTGGCCATGCAGTACTGATGATATCATAAAGTTGTGTTTTCACATCTCGGTTGCATCAGCTCAACGTATCCGTGTGCCCTCTGGGTGCCTGGGGTCTGGTTCATGTGTAAGCACAGGTCTAATAGCCACTCTTGCATCCTGGGGATACCTCTGAATGCACAAAGGGGCATTTTTGTCACTACACGGCAGTTTACAACTGTACATACTTGCATTGTGCAGTCAGTAAATTCTAAGAGCATCTGCTGTGCATTTTAAAAGAGGGACCTCAGCTCAAGTATCACAATGAAAACTTCAAACATGAGGCCCCTCCAGGGACTGTAATCAGCAGACTTCAGGTTAACAGTCTTTGGCTTTAACCTCCATATAACCCACTTCCCTGTTAAAGGTTCCAAACTCCTGCCCTCATAGCAACACAAGTTCACAAGTACCCGCAGCCTCCAGTTTATCCTAGTGCTAGAAATATAAAGTATAAGATATAATGTAATGAAACATCATGTAATGTTTCTGATTGAAATTAACTAAAATAGCATCATCTGAGCTTTTTTAGTTTAAATACAAAGACCAGAAGTTTCCTGTAAACTCCAAACATAGCAAATAAAAAAAAAAAACCCTGCACTTTGCTCAAAAAGAAACCAGATTTGTACTCAATTAGAAAAACTCAATACTGATCCTGTCTTCCAGTTGCTGAGCTGTTGATCTGGCCACACTTTGTTAATACATTCTACTTCCAACAAGTCTCTACAAAGATGACTTCATAGGTCTTTTTTAAATGTACATCTCGCTTTCACTTTTGTTCACCTTGTCAGGGTCACGGCAGTCCAGAGGAACGATGCTAGGTGGGCGGTACACCCTGGACAGGATGCTGGCCAATTGCAGGATAGGCGCACACACATACTTTAATCACCATTTTAATTACCAATTGACCTGTAATTCATGTTTTTGTTTTTGGACAAAACAATGTCACGTAGATGTAGGCTGAACATGTAAACTCCTTAAATTTATACCAGGGATGCAAAATACTAGAAGAAAAAGGACATTAAAAACAAAAAGAACCAGCAGCACAGCCAGGCCTGTTTATTATTTGCTGAGGGAAAACAGCATATTTCTCAGAATCAAGAACAACACTGCCAATGTGGTGCGTTTGCCCAAGTAACCATGACAACTCAACAGACATTTCAAAGGCGATGGACACTGTCTGTGCCAGTCCTGGCCACGAGGACTGGGTTCGAGCTGACCTGACCGGGGAGTGGGGTACAGCGTTTGTTGACTCATCTGTGTGTGTAAATGGAGCAAGTGCTCTGCTGTGACACAGTATTATCAGGACATTTCAGTAAAGCTGTGGTCAGTCGGCTGCACCCCTACACTATCGCAGCAGTCAAATGCGCTTGCCCGAGCAGACACACTCACACTCTCGCACGCTCACTCTCTGGATCGGAGCACAAAACACAAGTATGCAGTGGGCATAAATGAAGCCCTCTCAGCTGTCAGTCAGCAGCGTCCTGTGACAGTTCCATCAAGTAGACACGTGCTGTTCAGCCAGCACACGTAAACAAACTGCCAGAGCAGCGTGACAGTGCTGAACACGGAGGAGCTGATTAAGTTCCTCCACTGCCTTTTTTCTGGGGAACCTAGTCCTCCTGCCACACACAGACAGACAGCCAGTGAATTTTAAGGTAAATGACATATTGAAGCCACATCTGTCACAGCAAAGAACTGATGATATGATTTGCAAAACCTTTGACAACAGTGTGTCTTTGTGGTTTAAATGGGCCAATGAGAGTCAGCTGGGTGCAATTCCTCTTCACTGACTGACTAACAGAAAATAAAATCTGCTCATATATTGAAGAATAACAATAACAAGAGTGAAAAAATGCAACTGAAAACAGAATCAGAATTAATCACCTAATTCTAACAGCACTGCAGTCCTCAAGATAAAGTTGATTATATCCACATGAGCAGACAAAATGTTTTCTATAAGCTATTGGTGGTACATAATGCAATACCGTCTCCTCTGTTCATAAGAATATTTATGGGAACAGCTGAGGATATGATAGGAGAACAAAGTTCCAGTCTGTGACTTTGAAACTACATACAGGATGTGAATGAAGGGCTTTACCTATTATTAAAAAAAAAAACAATCAGCTGCATAGACATAGTGATAGATGAATACCATGTATGCTGTACCTTACCTAACATCTCAAATGCCTCACCAAACATCAGTTTTTGGCCACTTTTCAGGTAAGATAAGGTGAATGAACACACTGAGCCTGGTATAGAGACCTCACAAGAACTGCTATAAAACACGCTAACAAAGTAAGGAGTCAGCAAACGCCTGCAGCCTGTAATCTGTGCTGTTTCATTCTAATGCTTTAGAGTTGGGTTCAAAGATGGACTGGGCTGTAAAATGCTTTGCACTCAGCAGGTGGCCACCGCTTTTCCCCCCGACACCCCAACACTGTGCAGCCAGTCTGCTGTTGCAGAGTCTAGGTGAAATTAAAAGGAAAAATTGTGATCACCTGTTCAAACTCTGGCTGGAAGTTTGACGGAACTCTAAATGCCGATTTAAATATGTTAAAGTGAGTGAAAGGCTGAGCAGACCTGTCTGATTATTCTTCTTTAAAACAGTTTTTGTAGTTTTAATGAACTCCGACTTTGGTTAACCATTAGCTTATTTTATAAAGTATACGTTAAAAGGCTGAAACAAGAAGTACTTTTCAGTCAACGGCAGCCTAACAGTCTACAATCGGCGAGAACGAAGACCATTTCCTGCAGGCTGTGTGTTAATGAACAGAGAAGAAAAGAACACACTGGAGCTCTACTGGCTTCAACAAAGAGGAAGTGCAGGCCTGTTGTTTCTCAAGCAGGATCTCCATTTGCACATCTTTCAGCTCATGTCCTCAGCTTCTAATGTGTCTCTGCCTCAGAACCCGTATTGCGCTGTTGTGCGGTGTGTTTTTCTGCGTTTTATCTTTAGAAAAACATAAATTTTACTCCACAGTGCACTATCATTCAGGGCTGAGAAACAACACGTAATGCATATCAACAAGTCTCTGAATCTACGGCTTTCCTGCGTGTGTTTTACACGTGTGTAAGACCGTAAACCTTAAAAAGCTATCCCAAAATGGGAAAATGTCTTATTTAAATGGATGAATCCTTAGGACCCGAAAGCATTAACATCTTTTTTTTAAATAAGAGTTTTAACAATACATAAGAGTTTTGTTATGATGCGGTTAGAAACTGCGTTTTAATGAAACTGGACGGCAAAGTGAAGTCGGCACAATGATTAGTAAACGAACAAAATAAGCCGTGTGTGTGTTTCCCGCCGTTCCCTCGTACTCACCAGCACTGCCTTGAAACGCTCTTCCAGCTCGTCCTCAGGAGGCATGGGCATTTTGGGAGGTGCTGGCTGCTTCAGTAGCGGGCTTGATGTGGGCATGCCTGCTTGAACCCGCGGCTGCTCCACACCACCTGCAGCGTTTCCCATCACTAGTCTCTTCAAGGCTCCCAGGTAATCCAGATTCAGAAAGATGGTGGCTGAACGTCCTGCTGCGTGAAAGTGGCGGAGCCTTTAGGAGTGTGGCGGTGACCTGGGAAGAAACACGCTGTGATTTCAGTCACAGCAGTGACACGTGGAGCAACAGGACCAGCAGAAGGTGGCTCTCCTCAGCAGCTTCACACTTTCCAGGTGACGGTCTGGGGAAGGCCCACATGTTCATAGCAGTCTGGTTGGTCTTTCGCTCTGTTGTTTGGGCGACACCAACGCAACAGTGAAAACACACTGCTGAGGAACGCTGAAGAGCGACCTGCTCGATCCTCCTGTGAAGCACCACCGCCTGACAGCTTTAGAAAGAGGTCACCTCAGAGCACAAGAGTAGCTTCACACCACGAGCACAAACCACAGAGGAAGAGAGAGAGAGGGCGGCTTCCTGTGAGAGAAGTTTGACACATAGTGTAGGCTAGCGTGTGTGTGTGTGTGCATGTGCATGTGCATGTGCGATGGGGGGGGGGCAGTGCCGAGGAGCCTGGGAAGGGGCCCTCTGCTGTGGAATGGATGGGTGGACTGGGGTCACCCCAGCTTGGACGTCAACTCCAGCTAAGGCATACCTGTCATGGCCGAGACATGGAGTAGAAACCCGCACTATATGGATGGGTGACAGAGGTACATAGACCCCCCTGGAGGGCAGCACAGTGCCTGTTTGTTCGGACAGCACTCAATTAATTGGCTCTAACCATCACTGTTACTCCACCCCCCGCTAGGACAGATGCAAAAGCTCACCACAAACACGTACAGCCACCATGGTGTTTGGTCATGTAAAAACATGCTCTGTTTGATCAGTGTAACACATGGAATCCACAGCAAGCAGCCAGATTCCTAAATGCTTCCTTATGTCTCACTCTTGAAATGTTCACGCTTCTTATCAGCAGTGATATAGTTCCCACAGAGTGCTTACATTTGCTCTACTTGACCCTCTAATTTTGATACCTCTTGTCAAGCGCTTAGAAAAAAGTTATTATAATTTCTCATTTTTGAGCCTAATTAAAGTAAATATCATTGGACAATTTTAAACTTGATGACACCATTTACCTTCATGAACATCTTTATAGTGACTACAGCATATGGAGTGCAGTGTAGGAATGTAACATTTACTGGTTCTAGAGCAGAATTAGGGCTAAAAAATAATCCTAATGTCACACAGCCCTGTGGTGCAGTGGTTAAAGCACAGAGCAGATGAGCACAGAACTGGATGGCCAAAGCCCAAGAAGGCAGGTCCTCTTTTTTACAGTGTCAACCTACGTAGCTATAAAAGATGCACTTGAAACCTACTTCAGTGTCACTGTACTCTAGTGGTTCAAGTAGCATAAAATTAATAGACTTAAACCTGCTTAGAAAGTTTGCCTTACTGGAACTCTGGACTCCATTGGTATTAAGGGCCATGCTGCTTATCCTTGTTAATTTTGAAAATATTTTATAGTAAAGACTTGAAACTGATCTGTGTCATGACAGGAGCGAATGTAGATTTTAAATACGCCAGCTGCCTTATCTGTCGAACAAACAACCGCCAGAAGGGGTTCCTGTTCTCTTGAAAATACCTTTGCGTCTGTGGCTTTATGCTTGGTGTCATTCCATCGATCCTCAAGTAAGGTACAACTTCACCGTACACTGCATTTACACGTAAGGTCCCACTAGTGTTTGATCCCCCACTGTTCAAAGGAGCCAAATTAGTCTTCCAGCACTAGAAAAAGGTACACTGGCCCTTTAAGGGCTGTAGGTTCATTAATTAATTGACTGGTTTGGTTCTGCTCTGTTGTTTATACAGCAAAGTGCTGAGGCTGCTGTGTTTCCTTTTCCTTTAAGGACGTCCCTTTGCAGGTACTCTCATGTTTTGTGAAGACATTCTTCATATTTAAGTACTTGTATACATACGGTACAAGCACAACCCCCTACAGAAAGCAAAAGGTTAAATAAACATACTAATTCAAAAACTAAAGAAACAAACAAAAACCTGTCTCTTTCCCATTACGTATTTAAGCCGCGCTATTTACCAAAAGTTGGGAAGACTATAAAAACTACAACACTGCAATCCATGGCTGTCATTTCACACCAGTTAAACATTCAGTGACAAATTTGTACAGAACGCAGCCTCACAACCTCAATCAGAATTAAGCCTAATGAAATGGAACCCTTGTTCCCATTTTCCAACAAGCTTGCGAAGTGAGACGGCTTGAGGCTGATGCTTAATGCAGTGATGTTCAGTTACCCCCAAAATGGCTGTGAGGAAGTTTGGTTCCCACTTATCTTACACTTTTGATCAAAAATGAAAAACACAGAACCAAAATGTTTTTATCTAGCACAACCAGAAGCAACGAAGAGGTGTACCCTGCGTCGTTTTACATTCATTACGCACCGGCAATATCAGGGTATATTTTACGTTTGTAGATTTTGAGTGGAGGACATGTTGAACTGAAAAACACCATCTTGCGTTGATGGAACAGCCAGGTATGTTCTCTGGGCCCTCTTCCCAAGCCTCTCTTCATATTTCCGGCCCAAATTCTGTCTCTCCCTATTGTTTTAAATGAAATTTGGCACAGTGAGACTTATCACCCTAAATAACGTTTTAGCACAGTCAAGTTCATTAAACTGCAAAAAAGCCTTACAATTTTGAAAATTTTAAATTTGCTCTCTGACAAGGTTCAGTCAGGCTGGAATAATGACCTCACACCCAGAGTAGACCCACTCCATACACCCAGACACACACATTCCACATAAGCAGATGCAGCGGACACCACACAAGCTACTTAGGAGATACGGAAGTTTTCTCCCCACAGACAAATATCACTACAGCCGGTGCAGGCATTGCTGTCAGTGCCGTTTGTTCAATGCGGCAGCCAGTACCTGTTACAAATGCATACGACACACAGACGACCACACACACACACACACACACACACACACACACACACACACACCAGACGCCAATGAGCATGTGGCATCGCTAGTCGGCAAGCGCGTTACTGTTGGTGCTAAAGTTCAACCACAGGAGCCAGTAGGTTTTATATGTGTACTAATGGAGTAATTTCCTGTAAAAATTAACAGGAATTTATACATGACACGTGTGTACACACACACACTCTTCCTTTCCACTCCACCGGCACCGTTGCATGTCTGAAAGTTCTAACAGTACTTATGTACTAAATACAACCACTTTACCAGTAAAACAGTTTGATGACTATATAATGTTTTATTAGTTTTTACCTCTTCACCTGGGCAGCACCAGGTAAATCAGATAGTATTTTATAGAAGAAAGAGACTGTGGCACCATAAGTGGCTTTATGCTTATTTATCTTGTTTTCTTTTGGGTGTGTTTGCAAACTCTCACTTTGGAACGTACTTTGTTGGGAAACAGCAGTTGATGTTTAACTCTGAATTGTTCAAATGATCCAGACTGGCTGTCAATATAGAGCCATTTTATTACTGTTAATCCCCGTTTGTTTGTATCGGGAGAACAACTTGTCTGCTAAACAGGAGGGAAGGTTGGGTTATTGCATACTGGACGGTCAATATATACATCTGGGACCCTTTTTGGGTCTCGATCTGCTTCCATGTTGTTGGTGAGTTTTGTATACCCACATCAGTTCCGTATAACAGCATCAACATTTGCTGGGCTGTTGAGTAAAGCAGCCAAACACGTTTTCCTGCATAAATCCACAGAATTATTCAAATTTACTGCACAATAATATTCAAACTTACCCAGACTGAGGAATACCACGTGAAAACTAAAGAGGTGGATAAGGTAAGTTGAAAAAGAAACACTAAATCGGAAACGCATCAGTCGGTCAAGGAAATAGAAAAACAATAAATACAGAAAATAAGCAGTGTGTTGTAAATCCATACGTAAAACCTACATTCAAGCGCGTATTTATATGCAAGTTAAAGGCTTATTTTCGAATCCATGCAAAAACAGGTTAATTTAAACGGACTTTTCGAAGGACAACTTTGCGTTCCGCCAGACAGACACGCGAATCGAAACGTCTCCCTCGCGCGCCGCGCGGGTCTCCGTGCCTCAGGGCGTGTGCGCGAGGCCGCCTTTTCCCGCTCTGCTGTGGCGCCGTCGCGCGGTCGTCGCTCTCGCAAAATCGTGCGCGCCGGATCCGCGGAAGTTCTCCCGACGCAGCAGCTGTGGAAACGGGTCTGCGCCGAGATCGACGGTTCTCGCTCCATTTATCGGGGTTCCAGATGATGCGGATATTCTTCCGTTTCGAACGCCGTTCCAGGTCGCTCGTTCGGCCGCAGAGACGCTTCGTGGTCCCGGCGCGTTCTTTTGACGCGATCCGTGGGATAAACGCCCAACTCGGGCTCCACACACCTGTTCACGTCGCCCGGGTTTGGCTTCTCTCGCGTTCTCTCCTCCTCGGGGTTTGTCAACATTATTATGTTCTTTCTGCTTTTCTTGTTGTTCTGTTTGCCGGGTGATAAGGAGCGTATTTTGTCATAAATGTTTAAAAAGCCGCCCGGTCCCAAACTGAGCGGAACCGGAAGTGCCGCTTCTTTCCTGTTTTACCGTCAATTAATGGTTTGCAGAGATTTAAGGTCTGGAGTTACTTCCGTTGCTGGTTAACATGGCGGTAGTTTATATTATAAAAGGCCAAGTGAAGCTGTGCGTAAAGCTTTTTACGCCTGACCTTGTATGAAGTAACGTGGAGAAATGATAGAAAAGTCATCATCTTTGTCTGTTTGGCCGTATGGTGTTAATCCACACATTGCAGAGATTCAACACGGAAATATGTTTGGTTTGAAACTGCTGCTGTTCAAGTTCTTCTTTTCCCCCACATTTAGTTCCTACAACCAAGCAGCAGTCCTCACCGGGTCGATATATTTACTTTTTACAAGGTGCCGGTTTAGCTGAGACAACAGTTCTGCAACCTGCCGTGTAGAATTGGGGTGTAGAACATCTTTTATTGTGGTTTATGATGAGATGCTGAGTTGCAGATGGGTTGCAAGGACATCTCAGCCACAGCGAAGTTAAAAAGAAAAAAACCAGAACAAAGTAAAAGATGAATGTGAAAATTGACACAATGTATAGATTCACTTTTTTTTGCTGTGTAATTTCATATTTGTGCGTTTTGTTCAGTTGTTTTTTCTGTTTTCATGGACTTGTGATAGAATTTGTTGCCTTAATATGGTGCATTTTAAAATGTAAGATCTTGAATGCATGATTTCAGTTCAGAATTGTAGGTCCATTTTCAGTTTAAATTAGGTGTCACTGCTGACTTTTTTTTTGCCAGTGCAGGAAATTGTATCGATTGTAAACACTGGAGGACTTGACACGATGCTGCTTTTTACTGCAGTCGGGATTTTCTGTAAATATCGCGAGACCACAGATGTCAACAAACACAGGAGCTGAATGTCAGGTAGGACGTAATCGTGCTGCACCTTCCTAAATTCAACGTTTCGTTTGGTTCCTGTGGAACTGGAAGGTGCTGGAGTTTGGAGGAAGAGGCTCAGGTTTCAACTTTTACAGTGTAAATCAAGCTTCCTTATTCTACACAAAGTATAAATGGAAAACCAGAAGAGGGCTTTAGCAGGTGAACAAGCAGCTCGTGAGTAAGGAGGTTTGAGGCTCACCTGTGGGGTCAGGTGGTCACGGTTCTGTCAGCATGTGGCGGGAGGAGGATTGGACACTGAGGTGCAGTGGATGGAAGGTGTGAGGAGGAGGCAAGATGGTGCTGTCTGTTTCCACACTGCTCCCTCTCCACAACGCCTACTTATACCTCCCTTCCACCTCGTTGTCTGAGGGGGTTGTCTCCACACCATCATCGCCCCACTTTTCCATGTCTCTTCTGAGGTGGCAGCTGCTTTACCTCAGCATCACCCATCATGCCTTTCTTCACTGTTTGACAGCATTGCCATGGGCTTTTGTACCTTTTAGTCAGTTGATTCCCCCCCCACTGAGGCTCACTGTCTACCCACGGTGGGGCTAGCAGGTATTTGAAATGAGCAGCCTGAGGTTAGTAAACTAACTGCATCCTGCTGCACCACAGTGACTTTGGGTTAAAATCTTCTAAAACTTTCAGCAGATGGAGTTTGATGAACAGTAAGTCTTCGTGAGACTCCCCAGCAGCAGGGTTTGAAACCCCACTTCCTGCATCCAGTGGCACTCAGTTTAGTAGGTGAACTATGGGGGAGGGTGAAGTCTTCACACTTTTAGCTCATATTTATCATGACCAGAATACTTCACTCCAGCTGTTTGTTAGTGAGGTTTGACCTAAAGTTCAGATCAGCCCACTGAGGTTTTAAACAGCTGAGCTGTACAGTCAGAGGGGAATAAAAAGCCTCAAAAAGTTAAATTTAGACCCTTGACTGGTTCAGCAAAGGATTCAACATAAACCACACAAACTTGTGCTTTTTCAGCCTGGAATCTCAACTATGAAGAACGAAAAAAGGCAGCAGAATTGAACCAAGAACCTTCAGGCAAGGAGAGGTGTGTGTTGAAGCCAGTCGGAAGCGAGTTGTGCAGCTCACCTGGTTAATCACGCAGGTTCTCTGTTCAACTGAGTCACTTGTAAAAATAAAAGCGTTTTGTGGGGCCTGAACTTAAAACCTTTGCAACATCGTGTGTGTTTTTAAGAACACGAGCAGCACGAGCAGCACAAGCAGCACAAGTCCAGGTGCATCAGTGCTCTGCAAGGAATGAAAGTAAAAGTAAAATAAAACCTTCAGCGGGTACAAGTCTTCCTGAGGGCCACACAGCCTCGCCGGGACGAGCGTCAAACAACAGGAACAGAAGAAACGTCCGAGCAGTACTAGAGCTCTTTAACACAGCAGCTACGCGGAACGACGATGACAGTCGTCACCTTGATGGATCTCAACTTCACTGTGACACTTACAAGTTCCGTCATCGTCCTGCTGTGGCTGAAGTCGGAAACTGCAAAGGTTATCAGGACAAGTTTTCTCCAGTTCAGGTTGCTGTGGTGCCGCATGTTGTGTTTATCAAATCGAATCACTGCAGACGTTATAAAACAGGTGCTTGAGGGACCCAAACTACCTGCTGTCCATTTCACCTGTCACTCAAGCCACGAGTGACCCTCACAGTCTAATATGGGGGGACGGGGACGAAAGGAAGAGCACACACACAGGGCAGGGTGTGTCATGTTACCCCCCCCCACGATGCATGAGGCGTTGCTCTGGGTAACAGCCAGCGTGTCCACAGCAGTCACTCGCACAGCCACCTGCTAAAGAACTAAACACCGACTGTTGAAATAATATTTGCTTTTCCTGAATAAAGGCCACGGGGGCGTTTTTCTGCCTGTTTTCTTTGAACGCCTGTGGCGCTTAGTGCGCCCTCTTGTGGACACGCGCGCAACTTCCGCTTCGGCCGTCACTCGAGGTTGGTGCAATAAACACCTGCGGTCAGTGACCGAATTAAACCGTTTCACTTTAAATCGAACCCTTGCAGTGAAGCGATGCAGAAATGCGCATTTTCATAACTTGCAAAAGATACCTGGATGCATTTTTGTTAAATAATAACATATTTGCATTGTAAGCTCCGCCCACCCAGTCCAGCTTGGGGTCTCGGGTTCATCAGAAATGTTTCCCACTACAAGATGCTGCAAATGATGCTGTCATATGACAAGAGTCCATGAGGGAACTTTCACAAACATTTTTCCAAATGTTGATGGCAAAAGAGTCCAACTGGCCTGGTTTCTGTGGCGGCCATGAGAAGCTTTAGGAGACCTTCTCACCACTAAGTCAAAACCTTAAACACTTCCATATGAAGCAGACTCGCTTTAGAGACACCAAGTCAACATCAGACTGTGCTCCATACTGACTGTAGTCTTCTGTAAAGTTAAACAAGCTTCTTCACTAGAAAACACCACAAAGAAAAACCTGCTAAGGAGCCTGATGCAGAAGTTGGACCTCAAACCCCATTTTTATAAATGTAACGATGACTAGAAACAGCCTTCACTATACTTCTGCGATTTGAAGTGATTTTAGTTTGAGATTCAAAAAGTGGCTTAATGTGATGCGAACTACAGGTCGTTTAAAACAATTCGCACCAAGTCATCTTGGGGAAATAAAGTTCTGCCACCTCGCGGACAAACGGCGTTACCGCAGTTTCATAAAAACGCCGGCAATTGCGCTATTTGCTCCACGAGGTGGCAGAAAGTAAACAAAAACTTTGCTGCCACAAACTACGTATTTTACTGCGTTTCGTACAGATACCGAAACATTTTCAGTAAAAACGCAGCATCCGATTTTGGGTACACAGAAGTAACTAATCTGTTTGCTTCAAATTTTCCTGAGAACATTTCTAAAATGTTTTGTAACATGCACCTCAACTTGGAGCAGCATTGGAACTGGGAGTCCTTTATAAACCCAGTCAAAACGTATCAACCGCCCGATTATTAACGTACGTCGAGGACAGAACCCGTTACCACAGACGTCAGTCAATAAAAACTTCAGAAATTTACTCAAGGGGTGGGATCTATTAAAACAACAGTTGAAGGTAAATGAACGCTAAGAGTTTCAGTAGTTTGTGGTGTTTTCACACCTGAGCCAGAAACTCGGCCTTTGTTCCCTTTAACCGACGTATTACGGTCTACAATCTGCGTCGCGTTCACGGCTTCCAAGCGGCGTGTTTCTCCAGGCCCCGGGGGGTCGCGTGAGGACAGAGACGTCAGGACTGTTTCACCTTAAAACGTCGAGTAAAAATGTTCTCCACATCTAGTTCCACTTAAAGTCGCAGTCAGAAGACGTGATAGTAGAAACAAACCTCTGTGCATTCAGAGTAATCGCTGTATAAAAATAAATTAAAAAATAAGCGCGACGCTGCCTGCTCCCCCCCACCGAGCACCTTTCGAGGATCCATTCTGAATCTCGAGTGCCTTTTGCTCCCCCTCATGGTGGCAACCGGAAGTACATGTCATTTTTGCTCCGCAACAAAGAATTTTCGCCGGACAAAGGGTGAAAACAAACGTTAATTGCCTTTGGGGACTAAGGAGCGTTTCTGGGGTCCTTGCTACCGATAACCGTCCGTAATACCACACGTGGAGCTTTCAGCTTCAATCTCATTTGCGGGAGGAGTGTTTTGTTAGTAAATATTATCTATTTTGCACTTCGTTTTGTGTCTTTTGTTATATGTTCAGGGTCAAGCTGCTGTAGTGGTGAATTTACCCGTAGGGTTTAATAAATTCCCTGGGCTTGAACTTACCCTGTAAAGTGCCAGTAAAAACGACCCCGCTCTACACTCACTGCAGGCCGATTTAAACAAAAGCGTGAGGTAAATGGAAGAACAAAACCCTTGATGGAACAGTGGGCGGGGCTAACGTCCCTGACTGACGTCGGACAACAGGGAACGTCGATATAAGTAAAGAAATAAGCAATAAAGAAGCGCTACGCGCGGCCGTCGCAGGGGGCGGGGAGTGTCGAGCAGGCTGTGAACGTGACTGCCGGTAAAAGCGTTGTTGTTATTGCGTCACAGGGCCCCGGAGAGGGGCGGGGCCTGAGATAAGGGCAACAGTCTTCCTTTCCGGTCCCGTGATGCAACGCGCCGCGTCCGTTCCAACATGACGGAGCAGAGCGCCTCCCCGGAGGACCCCTGGAACAAAGTAAGCAGCCCCTCGTCTTAAACTAACGGACATCCCGGGAAATAACGGCGCTCTGTGACTGCGGGAGACCCCGCTCACCAGAAAGTGCGGGTCCGCGCGCGGTTTTAACGCGGAGCCGCAGGGAGCGCGAGGCCCTCGGCTGAGCACGAGACTGTTATTGTGACGGCGACACGACGAAAGTGAGCCCCACACACACACACCGGGGTGAGACCCCCTTAACTAATGAGCAGCACGAAAGGGTTTGAACTTCGGCTGCCGCTCAGCCCGCTTCTCTTCAGCTGCACCGTTTCGTGTCTCTGCCGTCTGGTTACAGTAATAAAACGGCCCACATACTGTTTCGTACATCGACACACACAATAAACGTATAGTTCTGGAAGACGCTTTATTAATGAACAGGGTTTCTTTCATGTGTTTCAAGTGAACTGGTAGCTTTAAATTGCTCTGTGTGTGAGAGAGAGTGAGACTGCTGTGTGTGTGTGAGAGAGAGAGACTGCTGTGTGTGTGTGAGAGAGAGAGACTGCTGTGTGTGTGTGAGAGAGAGTGAGACTGCTGTGTGTGTGTGTGAGAGAGAGTGAGACTGCTGTGTGTGTGTGTGAGACTGCTGTGTGAGTGAGTGAGACTGCTGTGTGTGTGTGAGACTGCTGCGTGAGTGAGTGAGAGTGTGAGACTGCTGTGTGTATGTGTGTGTGAGTGAGTGAGAGAGTGAGACTGCTGTGTGTGTGTGTGTGTGTGAGAGAGAGAGAGTGAGTGAGAGAGACTGCTGTGTGTGAGTGAGAGAGTGAGACTGCTGTGTGTATGTGTGTGTGAGAGAGTGAGACTGCTGTGTGTGTGTGAGAGAGAGTGAGTGAGAGAGACTGCTGTGTGTGTGTGTGAGAGAGAGAGAGAGAGTGAGTGAGTGAGAGAGACTGCTGTGTGTGTGTGTGACACTGCTGTGTGAGTGAGTGAGACTGCTGTGTGTGTGTGAGACTGCTGCGTGAGAGTGTGAGACTGCTGTGTGTGTGTGAGTGAGAGTGAGAGACTGCTGTGTGTATGTGTGTGTGAGTGAGTGAGAGAGTGAGACTGCTGTGTGTATGTGTGAGTGAGTGAGAGAGAGACTGCTGTGTGTGTGTGTGTGTGAGAGAGAGAGTGAGAGAGACTGCTGTGTGTGAGTGAGTGAGAGAGTGAGACTGCTGTGTGTGTGTGAGAGAGAGTGAGTGAGAGAGACTGCTGTGTGTGTGTGTGAGAGAGAGAGAGAGTGAGTGAGTGAGAGAGACTGCTGTGTGTGTGTGTGAGAGAGAGAGAGTGAGTGAGTGAGAGAGAGAGAGTGAGTGAGAGAGAGAGACTGCTCGCCCACCCTGCGATGGACTGTTGTCCTGTCCAGGCTGTTTACCAGATGAGTGTTAAAGTGGAGACACACGGCCTGGTGACACGTGGACGGTGATTAGAGGTGGAAAATGTCTTTTTCTCTCCAAAAGTGCATTTTGTTTGTTTCCCTGCTGGTTATTGTGTTGAATTTGCAGTAATTTCATTGTGGAAACAATGTAAACCAGGACAGGCCAGGACCGAAGAGCCCTGAATACTGAAATTGACAGGGACTGGTCCAATTTGAATGCGTACCTGTTGTTTTCAATCAAATGCACAATAGAGAGAGCCGCGGGGGGCCAGGGCGGGGTGTTTGGAGGGAAGACGTGTTGCAACATTTCCGTTTCCCAGTGACACGCGAAGGCAGTTCTAAAGGGCTTGTTTGTCACTGTCTCTCCGCTCCCGGCTGCTGTCACCATGGACCAGCAGATAGACAGCTCCTTCACGGACAACAGCTTCGACCACTGTGAGTGAGGACCCTTCTCGCCCCCCTCAGACCCACTGCTTGTTGAGAGTGCGACGCTACCTGACGTCTGTCACGTCTTTCCCTTCAGCTTTCTTTACAGAGAGTGCAAGGAAGGGGTCTCTCGTCTCCCGGGCCAACAGCATCGGATCCACCAGCGCCTCCTCCGTACCAAACACAGGTAGGGCGTTTCAGGGCGGAGCGCCCTGTCTGACACGTCCTCTGTCCGTCCAAACCCGTGCAGCTAGGACTCTGACCTGCAAGCAGATGATTCTCTCAGCTTCTAAGTGATGCAGAAAAAAATCTACGTGCAGTAAGACAGTCACACAATCTTGATCATTTGCATCTTTATGCAAAAAAGACGCAGCCTGGAAGTTCAGTAAGAACAACTTTGGACTGTTCCTTTACTGTGCTGAAGAGACGCTTCTTGATGTCAAAGGTGTGGTCTGGTGCAGATGTTTGCTCCAAGCTGGACTGTGGCCTGTAGCTGGGTGACGGGTGTGAAGAAGACCCCTCTGAGTCCAGTAAGATGACGACTTGTGCCTGTTTTCGCTTCTTGCAGATGATGAGGACAGCGACTACAGACACGAGCCTTCCTACCAGGAGTCGTACAAAGACAGGAGGCGGCAGGCGCACACGCAAGCAGAGCAGAAGCGCAGAGATGCCATCAAGGTCAGAGGTGTTGTCCACAATAACATTCCTTCTGAGAAAGAAGCGAACTGGCACAAAGGGGTCCCGGCTGTGTTGAAACCTCGCCGAGATGATTGCTTACGTCCAAAGACTTGGGGGGGGGGGGATTGCACTCAATTCGGAGCTTCTTGTTTTCACACTCCGCTTTCCTTCCAGAAAGGCTATGATGACCTACAGCTGATTGTCCCCACTTGCCAGCAGCAGTCAGAGTTTGCTGTGGGGACACAGAAGATCAGCAAGGCTACGGTTTTGCAGAAAAGTTAGTCCTGTTTTCACCGCCATCTGCAGAAGTGCTTAACATACAACTATCCTGCCGTTAACTATACAGTGTTGTAATCTGTAGGGTAACAGCATTTCCCTTAAATTCCCAGCATGTTACGAAACTCATTCTAACAACTGGGCCACTGCGGGGGGTCACAGGAAATTGTAGACAAAACATTTTGTAGTCATTTCTGTTCTGCCATTCAGAAGATGTCATTCCATACATGAGTAAATATTTCTTATCTGTACAAGACCTCTTCAGTCCACAATTGTGTGACCTTAAGTACATCTCATTTGTTTGGTAGTTTTTTTAATGTAGTAAATTCCATTCCTACTGACAGCAATCGACTACATCCAGTTTCTGCACAAGGAAAAGAAGAAGCAAGAAGAAGAAGTTTCAACTTTGCGGAAGGAAGTGATGGCTCTCAAGATCATGAAGACGTAAGAATTCATTTTCAAAATGGAGAGATCTCTTTCTGGGGGGGGCAACATAACTTGGGAATGTCCTGAAGGCAAAGGATGCAAATTTCTGTGGTGACACTGTGTGTGTGTGTGTGTGTGTGTGTGTGTGTGTGTGTGTGTGTTGGCAGAAACTATGAGCACATTGTCCAGGCACACCAAAACAACCCACAGCAAAGTAATGAGCAGGTGTCAGACCAGTTGAAGTTCAGCGTATTCCAGAGCATCATGGACTCCCTCTTCCAGTCGTTCAGTGCCAGTGTCTCCGTCTCCAGCTTCCAGGAGCTGTCTGCTTGCGTCTTCAGCTGGATCGAGGAGCACTGCAAGCCCCAGGTACTGCACCACGCAAGCGGCGAGGGCTGCAGATTTCTAATTTTAACATTACCATCGCAACAAGCTTCGTTTCATGACCGCGAAACCATAGGCTTGCATGGGAGATAAAGTACCAGGCAACTTCACTGGTCCTTCACTGTGCCGCTTGTTGACTCATTCCTTAAGAAATACCTCTGTAGATCACCCCGTTAAGATGCTTAAGAGTGGCTTTTCTCAGTAGTGAAGGAGACGATGGCTTGACGCCACAGTAAAAGGGTTCGCAGGGGATACGGAGACCACCGTAACCGAATTGCCATTCAGGAAATTCTCCGAGCAAACCGACGTCCCCCCCTGTGCTGCGTCACACCACTCACCCTGCCAGATAGCCAAGAATGCAGTCTTTCTCCCTTTTCCTCCTACAGACCCTGCGGGAGTTTGTGATGGGTGTCCTCCAGCAGCTGAACAGTCACGCCTACTGACAGAGCCGGGGGGCTGCCGCAGGAATTGAGAGAGGGGTGGAGCAGCACGGCTGACAGAGACTACTGGCCTCCTGCCACCCCCCACCTTGGCATCTCTTCAGTATTCTAAACGGTAGACGTTTGTGAATATCACCTGCAACGAGGACAAGAAACCATAGTGCTTCGTGACGCCATTTCAGTGACTCGCTTCAGATCTTGTTCATTTATCAAAAGCAGTTGGACATTTGCACAGCTTCACACGACTTAAGACATCTGCTTACCTGGTCGTTGAGGTTTAGCTGTTGCTCATCGAAA
Organism: Arapaima gigas; assembly: GCA_900497675.1. NCBI lineage: Eukaryota > Metazoa > Chordata > Actinopteri > Osteoglossiformes > Osteoglossidae > Arapaima > Arapaima gigas. The sequence goes on along the minus strand of UFQX01000821.1, from coordinate 192,312 downwards.
GGGAAACTTCAAAACTCGCTGCACTCAGGCACAAGGTCCAGAGCCGCAGTCTCTTGGCCTGTAGGTAAATGTTCCAGATCCAGGCACTCTTCGTTCAGGGTTCTCGTTTTTGGATCTCACGACGGCAATCTCAGTGTTTGTTCCCGCTTTTCCTGTTTCCATTTGTCATTATATTTAAGGTGAATGTCTGTCACTGCTGCAGGCTGTGACCTCAAGTATAGCCAGCACCTTTGGCTCCGTGTGGTCTGAATACGAGACACGCAAACAACTGCAAACCAGGCTGGTCCCCGAGGCTCACGGTTCTTCAGATTGTAGAGAATTACCTAGTGAGAAACGTTGTTCAATGTAGCATTGAATAGATATTAAATATCCGGTGGCTCTTGAAAGAACCAGACTCGCAGAGAAAGTTCATCCAGGATTTAGGAAACACCGCCTCATGCGCTGTGGGCGACGAATCGACACATCCTACAAAAAGTCAATCCTACACTGTCCAACACTATTTGCTGCCTCAGAATGAGCTTTGAGTGCCAATTTGAAGAAATCATATAGGTGATTATCAGCTATTTCTGCAATGTTTCAGGTGAGAAATAACTAATGGTGAATAATAGTCCTTTGCAAACCTCCTCCCATTTAGTAGTAGCCCTCCTGAGCAGAGCCAAGGTGGTCCTGAGCTTATCCTGGAATCAAAGAGTGTGAGATGGTACACTGAGGGCGGGCCACCCGTCTGTCACAGGGCAGTCGCACAAAGGCAAATGTTCACACACTAAGTGCAATTTACATTTTCGTGGAAGAAATGCAGGCAGTGAGTAATACTCAGGTGATACACATTCATTTTAACACAAACCACTACACACACACACACAACCGCTGAAGCTCTGTTAGGGGCAGCAGTGTGCTCAGCTGGAAGAAGTCAGGCTACAGCGCGACGTGGGGAAGAAGGGTTGAAACCCGTTGACCTATGAGATCAGATTGGATTTATTAATTACATCGGTTTAAGATCTTAGAAAAACTTAAGTTGAACATTTTTTTTTCCAGTTATGCATGTAATCCTTAGGATGAGTTTCAATGTCACGAGCACTCAGTTTTTCCTAACCATGTATATGTGTGTATTGCTAATTGTTTTAAGCTATATTTAGACCCAGAGACAGCATGCAAAAGCAGGTCGTTTAAGGACATCTTGCGTTGGCGACACTAACAAATCACTTAAGTTACTGTGTACTATGAATGGACTTTATGAAGCCTCACTCCATATGCTGAAAAGAATGTAAACCAGTATGTTCACAAAGATTGTTTTGCAAATGTTCAATTTACTGACGTGTCAATGCTGTATGGTAATTTTCAAAGTAAGCTTGTTCCGTCTGGTCATTTTGTGTTGAGGTAATTTTGTATGAATATGAAATCTTTCTTCAATGGCCTTATTTGTATCTGTAAATACAAGCAGGGTCATGTTTCCTGTTCTGATGAGACCGATTTAAATATTTTTGTATCGATATTTGTAATTGCAAATAAACTTTTGTTTATTTGTTTACAGGTGCTTTTTTTACTGTAAATTTACATTTTTTACTGAACTTAAAGCAAAAAATATCAATGGTACAACACAAGACATCAACACAAATGGAACAAGGAGTGGCCAGCTGACCCTAAACATCCCCAGCACCTCAGCCTTTTGGTAAACAGATCGCTCTTGTCAGACGCTTGGCATGTTCACTTGACAGTCTTCATCCGTCTCTATTCCAGCTTCCTCCTGGATTGATAGCAAAACCCAGCATTAACCAACTTTAATACAAAGGATCTTTATCTCTGATGAAATGTCATTCTTTTCACAAAAAGTAAAGAACAAGAAAAAGAAATTGCTCACCAGAAATTGCTTCTTGCTCTTTGGGTATCCCTCCAATATGGAATCAATCATATCAGATGCCTTGGAAAGAGACGGTCAAAAGTTACATGTACTGACCACCAGGATGTTTTTTAAAATCTGGAATTTGTAAATAAGGTAGAACTGGCCGACAAGTCACGTTTAAATAAAGAACAGGCTGGACCACAATCCATTGCTACACCTATTTTTAAATTCTATTTTTAATCAACACAAAAATTACACTGAATTACCAATCGCTTTCTTTTCTTCCACTCTTTAAAGTAGAGATTTCTCTCCTTGTAAACCTGCAATAAGGAGCCGTGTAAAATTAATTTACTCAGAGTATGAAGGAAAAAAGTCAAATAGAGAAAATGAACTTAAGGTTTGTGAAGTAACTGGGGTCAGACATTTTTCAGCATCACTCAATATCACACCTTCTCCTTCTCCTCTGGGGTGACGTGATTGGCTGCCGATTTAATTCTTGCCAAGCGCTCCCTGTACCCAGAACACTCCTGCTTCAGCTTCTTGATCTCAGTCATCATTTCTGTTGTTGTCAGGGTGCTGTTAAGCTCCTTCAATGCTGAGTGAGAAAAGGAAAAAACCCAGTTCTGCCAAACAGTCTTTTTAACATGCAAAACACTTTGCACAGCCAAAGAAATGCTGCGCTGCAAATAAACAAACGGTTCTCCCTAATGCGTGACGTTTACGACACCGATCAGAGCAGCATAAAGTGTGCGGACACTGGCGTCAAGTTCGCACGCAGCTCAGTTATCAGCCGATTCAATTCAGACGACCGCGTGGTGAAAACCGCCCGGCCTGTGTCCAAGAAAAGGCTCTAGCAACCTTTGGAAAAGACTGAAAGGTAGGCAAGAAAATATAGCTGACTGAACGGTGACCTAAAAGACTAGATGTAACAGATTTGAAGGAAATGCTGACCCAGGTACTTAGACATTTATTCATGGATATACATATGATGTAGTTTTAACTGGAACTTAACCCCATTTGTGCTTGGTTCTAAATCCACGCGATACAGCAAACATACTAGGCATTATTAAAAAGCATACGGAGGAGGAATGGGGCACCTCATAAGCACCTGCGTCCAGCTGTTTGCAGCTCTGTGTCACAGTCTGCAGCTGCGAGCTGAGCTCCGCGATGCGGCCGTCCAGGTCTCTGAGGTCAGCATCACTCACGTCAGCAAACTGGGACTGAGGGCGTGGGGTGAACAGAGTGATGCCAACTTACCGGGCAGACACACACACAACCGTGTTTCGTGCACAGCCTCCCTGTTCTTTAGTCATGGCCTCCAACCAAACTCACCTGATCAGCAAAGTAGATCTTCTGCTTGCCGTAGATCTTCTCCCTGATTTTCCCCTCCTGTGCCAGCTGCTCCATAGCTTTAACCACGGCCTAGGCGGGGGGCAAAACACATAAGTCATTTTTATGAAATGTGCCAACCCAACGAGGAAAGTCTGACCCACGTACTCCGCACATTTACACGTTACTCGGAAGATACACGACGCGCGCGACCGGCTGATCCAGGGCGCAGGCGCACAAGCGAGCGCGCGAGACGCACCGTCTTGCCGAGGCCGTGCTGCTTTTGCAGATTCCCGAACACGTCCTGCGCGCTGTACGGCCGGTTCTTCTCGTTCAGGTACCGCAGAATGACGGCGACACCTGCACCAAAGAAAGGGGACCTCAGTGCTGCCCACAAGCGAGCAGGCAGAGGCTTTACGCTCACTCAGAGACCGTCTTCTGACACGTTTCATTGCGAGAGTGTCCGTTTTCTTAACAAGGGAAGTGCACACTACGTTCGGAATGGCCATAACGAGCAAAAAATGAAACAAGGTACGTACCGTGCGAGTCTTTTTTGCTCATTTTCCCTCAACTAGACTCACTCCAGCTGAGACCGCAAAATCTAGTCACATTTACGCGCGTCGCAGTGCATTGTGGGACAACAGCTTGCAATGGGCGGAGTGAGATACCGTCTGACCAATAGGAATCGAGGGACGGGGTTTCGGTTTTTAAGGGGAAAGGGACACCAGTGTCACCTTTTAACGTAAAGTCGTTCCAAGTCACTGTTAGCTAAAAGATCTATTTTATTTTTTAAAAAAAAACAAAGGAAAAAAAAACAGTGAAACGGGAGGACACTGAAATCTGTGGCTGTATAGTTGTCTTCAAGGTCACATCCTGGTGCTGGGGGACCGCTGCTGTCAGCTGTGTGTTTGTAGGTGTTCATTCTCCTCCAGAGGTTTTCTTTTTTTAAAAAATAGATTTAATCTTCTGGTGTCTTCCCACCGGTTGCTTGTCAAGAGCCTTAAAACATGCACACAAAAAGGCCCGTAACAGTTTTCGCGCTCGCCGTCTTAAAACATACGTATGTTGAATGGTTTTTCACATTTTGAGGAGATGTGATCATACAATGCAAAATACATATCGTTTTTCCAGACTTTGTCTTTAATAAGATTTTCACATCAAAACATATCAAAACCAGTTACAGAGAAACCACTTCATTTTCACCTAAGCACAATAAATGAACACTATACCCTAGAGAAGGTGCCCACTTCAAATTGTCACCCTGCTTTTAAAGCCAGCCATCTGCTACCTGTGTCAACTTCTTAGTCATTGTTAAAAAATAAATAAAAATCCTTACTTTCTCCGTACAGGCAGAGGCATTCAATAAGTAATCTCCCAGAAGAGGGGAATCCTGCTGTTCTACAAATTATCTTTTGTCCTAAATATCTGTCAAACATTTCATCTTCTATACAGCACAAGTAAAAGTTATTGAGGGCATCTTTAGATACAGGAAGCCAACCCAGCATTGCTCTTGCAGTCACGTATCATCCAGCTGTTTGTATCACAAATGACACTTGTTTTGATTTTAAAATGAGCAAAAATCACACTTTTTTTCTGTAAAAGACAGCATGGAGTAGCAAAAAAAAAAAAAAAAACCTTCAACTGCCAAACACGGGAAAATCACGCAGACCACCAAAATAAGACATGTTAAACTGCCCACCACACAAGGCTGTGAGCTACTCTTCACATGAGGACTGTGGTCCTCTGTGGTGTAAACATATTCTAATAGCAATGTCCTTCGTAAGTTATCTGTAAAGCGGAACCAGTAGTGCGGTGCCAAACTGCATTTTTAAAAGTAAAATATGTCAGTTACCAAAGTCACTTTTCCCCATTACTGTGTTCACAGTGTTTCTGTTCTTTTCAGGACCAAGGAAAACAAAATATATATTTTACAATATACGTCAGTTGTACATCTATCTGATCTTCCTCACAAGAGAAAAGTGCATAATTAAAAATTTAGAATTCAATTATATATTAAAAAAAATTCTACAGACATAGGAAAAATTATGTCCAAAATAAGGCGTTCTTTTAATTTATATGAAAACAAATTCCCTCCATGACATTGTCTGCCTAGATCACAAAAAACAGCATGTTTCATTACAGCAGAAACTATGGAACAACAGGAATCAGGGTCTATTTTAGGAAGAGGTACTGTTTGCTATACACGCAACAGGAAAACAGTATGAAAAATACAGAAAATAGAAAGCGCTTTTACTGTACATTTCTACTGACACTGTTTCAACAGATTGTTTCAACAACACAAGTTTTACGGTAGAATTAACATTCTACTGCTACGTCGTTGAAAAGATCAGTATTTTGAAAGCGGAGGTTTTGCTCTGTTATCCAGTATCCCTGTATTTACCAGCAGCACCTAATTCAACAGGTCTTGATGTTTTAAGCATTAAGGTGAGACTTTCTGCCAACAATAATATGGCCATCTAAATGTACCACTATGAATGTGTTACTCAGTAACTAAGGACCATATGAACATGTAGTAAAAAAAAAAAAGTAGAGTAACAAACTTATGACCTCTCACTCAATTCCAATCAGTTTAATTTTACACAAGGGGATCACTCATGAGTGTAGACTGTTGGGGGTCTATATACATTTAAACAGCAGGTGGAAATTTAAAAAAGACAAATGATCGGACAAACCGAAATGGTTGACTGTGTGGAGCACAGATGAAGGATGAAATGTGTTTGCATTGCAGGTGGGTCACAATGCAAATATTCCATTATATCAACGGCAGCTGTAGATTTTCAAGGGCTAAAAGGGACAGGTGATAAGTGGAGGAAAAGGTCTGGATCAGTACTAGTGAAAGAAGCGGGGACACGATTCTTGGAAACATCTGATCCATTCGCCTCACAGCTGAGATTCACCCAGACTCCCCAGCTATTTTTTTTTTCCAGTAAACATCATGCCTTGTTCAGGGCGCCTTATAAAAGCCATGTGTTCATGTAAGGTTTCTTCACATGGGATCCAACCTGGCAAATAGGCACAGGCTCAACAGAAAGTGGACTTTTAGCCAGTAAATACATCTTCAGTTTCATTTACCATCAGGTCCTTTTTTGTTAGTTACTGTACAATGGGAGAAACAGCACGGTGAGAGGCCCATTCTTACACACAAGGGAATAGTGTGTGTACACACACACACACACACACACACACACACACACACACACACACACACACACACACACACACACACACACAGAGGCAAAGGCCCTGAGGCCACAGCAGATGACCGAAGCCTGTTAAACCTCAGCCGGGACAGAGGGGGGGTGAGCAGTCCGGCTCCTGGTCAGATTCGGTGTTGATGTAGCACATGGCTTATAGAAAACTCGATTTCAAAACTGAAACCAAGGCGTTTCCCTGCCTTAATATATGTCAGTATTATTTTCAATATCAACTATACATTTGCTGGCTTTTTAGTCTGAACGTGATGCAATGTTATGATGGACCACGCAAACAAGACTATTTACATATGAACGCGCATGATCCTGATCTCACAAAGGCTACGTGTTGTGTCACGTGTGTTAATTTACAACAAGCATTAAAGTCGAAAACTTATAGACTGCATGCATACGCGATGTCACTTTTTTCTTTTTTTTCTTCAACAAGCACTTTTTAAGTTTCTAAATGACTTCAGAAACCCGGAATGTAAGGGTGTTTGGTCCTGTGATTCTCATCCCGTGTTGGTATTTCAGCAAGAGAGCAAACAAAGGGTATTTTTCATTTAACTCACCAACACAGACACAGAATTTTTTATACAGATCCTCTGAAATAGGGTAAAATATCTTAAAATACAAACTGATAAAAACACTACTTAAGCAGTTATCACTGTTCCTATTTAAAAAAAGTGACAGAAAGGTGTTTGAATAAAAAGGATGTAATATGTTTTCATTGATAAGCTGTGCAAAATTTTACCCAGTTTAACTTTAATTCTGTAATATTTTATTTATGCACTGACATGTTAAATCCATCCATTACTTCAGCATTAAATAACGGCAAAGGGTCAGTTGTGAGCGAGTTAAATGAAAAAATGCCCAGGGGGCATAGTCTTCATTTTATACTTTTGGGGGAGTTTACACACAGAAGACATTGCACTCGATTAGTCTTTCACGCAGACTTGGGAAACAGCCATTGGCAAATAGCAGAGTTAATGCTGGTTGATCGGTTGGTTGTTCTTTGTTATTAACTGTATGTTCTATTGCTCAGCTTACAAAACAAAAATTATCAAAACAGTGTCCCTGGCGATCAGACTCTACAGGAGGAAATGACCTCAAACTCAGCTTTAAAACTAAATGAATAAAATACTTCACAGTGATAGAAACTGCACACCAAAGCCAGTCCTTGGCATCTGGAACCCTCCTGACTACACACTCACGGAGACACGATCGCACACACATACGTCCACCGCCAGCCGTAGCTCGTCCCGTGTGTGTACAGAAGACGGGCCGTTACTGTGGTTTTCCCAACAGGTTTGACAGGAAGCTGGACCCCTGGCTTTGCGGCTGAGCACCCCCCTGCCCGCCGCTGCGAGAAGACCCTCCGAAGGGGTCCATCTGGCTGAGCTCTGACTGATCCAGCATTTCAAAGTCCTCACTCTCCAAGTCGGTGTCCAGCTCGGAGCTGGACTGCTTACGGAAGCTTCTGGGGCCACCAGCCCGGGGTCTGACGTCCCGACGAGGGCCTGGTGGTGGCCGTGGTTGTAGAGCCCCTGCAAGGGCCGCCTGGATCATGCTGCTGGCAAAGACCCCCGCAATCTCGCCTGTGAAGTCGGATGCAGGTGGGAGACCGCTAAGGGATAGGTCGGCATCCAAATCCTCCTGGTCTGAATCCAGGTGAGTATCAACGTCCAGCGCTGTGGACCTGAGTCCAGAGATGGTGGAGGGGGCCAAGCTGGGCAGCCCGATGCTGGTGTCATCGTCGTCATCCAGGAGCGTGGCGTCAGGGTTGATGGAAGGGAAGTCGGGGAGATCCTGGGCGAAGGACTCCTCTGGGTCACTGTGCCTGTCCAGGTCTGAGCAACAACAGCAACAGTTAGACTGACCAACTGACAATATTATTATTCCATTAGTATTAGCAGATATATTGAGCACATGTAGATTTTGCTTGTAGTAATGAGACTATTCTCTTACACATCTAATAAATGAACATATTTGCCCCCCCCCCCAAGACACAGTAACCAACTGAAAAATATTGTTTTTCTTAACGTTGCAATGAGGTGACCCCACATTTTACGTGCATTTTTTGGCATTATGGTAGGATTTTACTGTATCACAACTGAAACAGCAGATTCAGTACTATTATAGCTAATTTACCCAGCTGATGCTTTTCTCCGAAGGAACTTAACGCATTACACTACTTATTAATTTATACATCTGGGTAATTTTTTTGGAATTGGAACAATTCAGGGTAAGTTCCTTACTCAAAGATGATACGGCAGGAGCAGGGATCAAAAATTCATTACCAAGACTGGACAGCACTACCATACTGCTGGCATGTTTGGCAGAGTAAAAGACAAAGGCAGTGACTTTAAAACTTAATTTCTGTAATCAAAAACATTTGTCAGCAAAATCATCCCAGTCTCATGCCGTATGTTGGAACCTCTGAGACTGCACTGGACAAGCAGTTACTGATAATAAATGAATGAACATATAAAAAAAGGTTGCAATAATAATTTGTTACATATGTTGTTACCGGTGTCATTTCAGTTAATTTTTCCAGTCAGGAACTGATTCTTCTCCCCCTAATAAATAATGGTAATCAATCCCCTCACAATGGAGACTGAAGGTTAGCCCCGTTATTTGACAAAATAGCATCTGTTTCTTGGCTGCCCCCTTCCCATTTCATCAGGATGTGAAAAAACGTCCACCTCAAGAGCCAATACTGCAGCACAGCGAGGAGTCCAACCGTTTGGCGGCAGGTCTTACCCTCCGAGCCCTCCGTGAGAGGCGTCTGGCCTCGAGACAGGTTGAACGTCCCGTTGTCCGTATACGACACTTCCGCATCCGAGTGTTCAGAGTCTGTGATGGCCAGCTCCCTGGCAGTCTCTGCGTCATCCAGCTGGAGGGGACAGAGTGCCAGGTTACTTGAACCCTGAACTGACAGCGAGGTCAGCAGAACCTGTGCCTTTTAATTTACTACGTGAAAGCAGCTGGTAATGATAACCGTGCCGGCAACGAACGTCTAAAAATAACCCTGCTATTAAATAGAAACACTGGTACCAAACATCTTTGTATGTCACCATTATGAAAGGTTGAAATATTTCTTCTTGTGCTTTGCCATAAAATCTCGAGCAAACAGCTCTTACATGAAGGAGAATGCTGTCAACTGTCTGATGTCTCAGTTACCGTGGGGCAAAAGGCAGCCAGTTCCTCCTCACTGTCGCTGACATCACCCGCCACGGTGGGTCTGAGGGGTCGTCGCAAAACTGAAACGCACAAAGGCACCCACATTTGTTGAGAGGAATCGCCACTTTTACAAGTTCTTTTAAAATAAACTACTTAATCATTTCAACTGTGGGAACAGTCCTTCCCCCATTTGTAGATGGGTGAGGAAAAGGAGTAAGAATTTAACAGAAGGGAACCAGAGTCCCTTTCCTGTAGGTTCACTGGAAAAAATAATGTTTGCATGTGTTTGAAACCAGTGCCCTCATTAAACCCCAATCAAAGCCTCAATACACTGCAGACTGCAAGATTAAGTACTTAAAGCCCCCACAGCAAAGCATTAGAGATCAGGGGAAAAGCCTGCACACCAACGTCTGCCTATTAAACTCACACTGGTTTTCCATGGGCTTGGACATCATGTAGCCGCGGACGCTGAAGTCCAGCCGCTGCAGGGCTGGTTCTAGCCTCACACACAGACGTGGCCACACCCGGTGGTACGCAGCCAGGGGGCCCAGCAACACCATAAGGACTGTGAGATAAGTGTGGGGAGAACGGAGGAGAGACGGAAGGACAACGCTCAAGTTAGCAGAGCACCGGCAGAAGAGAGGAAAGATTAACAGTGACATAAGACCAGTGTGCAGGGATAACAGAAGTGGAGGAGTCCCGCAATCTGTGTTCCATTTATGTGCAAATAACCAGACACAGATCAGACTGAGCCCCTCCATCCTCTGGCTGCACTTAGAGTAGACATGGTCACATTGGCCTATGTATCTTCCCCAGTCCTGGCTGGACCCCGAGCCTGGCAGCAGGTACTGCTGCTGCAGGGCTCTTGTACTCACCAACAGCGTAGGACAGCACCACTCCAGGAACATGACGGCCCAGCATGGCCAGGAAGGTGAGCAGACTGCAGGCTAGAAAGCAAAACTGAACAACACAGGCCGCCATGTTACTTCTTTTATATTAAATTCCAATTTTGCAGTTGCTTTTATCCAAACAAAACTGCAATTTAAAATTTTGCACCAATTCCATTCTGGATTAGAACCCTGCTGCAAGGAACTTCACGGTTACCCCCCCCAACAATCTTCAGGTGCTGCTCTTAGTTCTTAACCACTACGCTTCTTCTGGGCTCAGTTCTTTCCAGGGCTGCTCTCACCTTTCCTGGGTTGTTGCGTTTGAAGTGAAAGAGGCTTGCGGTGAAGGACGAGCCCGTGACCCACACCTCAGCCATGTGGTGGCACAGCTCAGGGACACTGAGAACTCCCGGCTGGACCAGACCCCAGCTGTGGGGAGAGATGACCATGTGCATTTACCTGCTTTCTTGCACACACACCTGGAACTGCACCACTGCACCTTACATAGTCACAAGGGGAATGTCTTGCGTCCTCATTACTTCTTACCGACATCAGCAAAGCAGGTTAGATAAAACAGTACTGTAAGACAGTGCCGAGCCACGACTCATCCAAGCACAATTACACACATTTTACTAACGCTATTGTTTGTCCATAACTATCGTTACTAAAGCCAGACCGAGGACATCCAGAGCACCTGCAGCTGTTCACAAGAATGAACTAACAAAGGAATAAAAGTACAAGAACAACAGAATTCACTGCTAATTGAGCAACATAAATAATACGTACCTTTCACTCTCAGATTCATCTGGTCGCTTGGCTGTAAACAAAGAAACCGCCATTTAGAACATCCTGTAAGTCACACTTTTCCAGCATTTGAACACCGTGACAATGACTTAATAGCGCACAAGTTATCTGAATGGAAGCACTAACAAAAGTATCATTATTCCCCGAGATCTCAGCTTAGGATACCGTCGACGGTGGCAGCCTGACGGCACGGGGGGAGCAGAGTTTATCAGGAAGCCATTATACCTCTGATGTCAGGCCAGATCCTGTTCTTCCACGTGTCGGCACAGGTGACCACCGCTAGGCCAGCAGACAGCAGGAAGACGAGGCGCAGGGAGCTGAGGGCAAAGAACCTGTGAGGAAGAGATCCACAGCAGTCAGAGCCGGAGGATGCCGAGGAGCTGAATCGGGATGTTAATGCGATAAACTGTTCACTGTCCAATCTCTGCGACTGCGTAAACCTGCAAGGGATCAGAATAACCCAAACGACACACAAAAGCACAAAAACTGGGACACAGAAGAGAACAAAGCAATGCGAACACCAGCAGCACTTCCTCACCACCTTAAACACGGTTCCAAACAGCATGCGCTGCTGTTTTGGGTAAATAGTAAAACACCTTCAACCACCAAAGACAAATACATGTCTTGCACAGGGTTTCCTGGCACCTCAGCACTTGCAGAAAGTGGTAAAATGGGGGGCCAGCCAGACAGAAAATCTGTACGCCCTCCAGCTGACCCCCCAAACATGTCCCATTACTGTTGGCAAGAACACTCTGCTGTATGAAGGATAAATCACTACGTTTCACAGTAAAGGATTTTGGGGGAAAACATGAGCTACTTAACAATTTACAGTAATACTATTAATATTCTCACTTGTTTCCCTGGTCTCCATGCAGTTGGGAGACAATTCGTTTAACCTCCCAAACCCGCTGTTGCTGAAGAAAAAAATAATATTTTAGTGCACCAGAAAGCAGAGATGAAAGCAGAAGCACGACAAGCTGTTGACATCACTTTAATCCCGTCAGGCAAAGGCGGCAGCACCTTTCACCTCACACCCGCAGAAAGCAGGGACAAGGAGAAACGACCACCACTAACATGTCTGTTCCTGCATTAATGCCACATTTATGAGGACCGTCCTCACGGTTATTTACCAGAAGACGCCGTTGACGGCCGCGAAGAGCAGCGCGCTCTGCGCCGGTCTCTCCCACAGCAGCGCGGCCTGCGCGCGGCTCACCAGCGGCTCGTGGGGACCCAGGCGCTGCACGAGCGCCGCCTTCGCGGCGCGCACCCGCTCGGCCCTGTCGCTCGCGGCCGCGGCCGCGTCCCCGGCGAGCGCCATCTCGTCGACAGAACAGGGGTCGCTGTGGATACTAACAACACCGAGGCTGTAAGATGGAGCTGCGAGGCGAGAGTCGGGTGTCCGTCCCCCTCTTCCGCTAACGCTGGATGCTAACAGGCTGATGCTAACACCCCGATGCTAGCTACTCCGGCTACAGAGCGGGCTGCCGTCGGGTGTCTGAAGGCCGGTGTGACCACATCCATAGCACCTACGGGAAACACCGTTTCACAAACCTTCTCTCATCACTGACACTATCCGCTCTTAAAAGTGACCTAAGCGACGTTGCTTTAGCAGCCGACATTAAACTCCGCTGCCGCAGACCTACCCCGTCTGTTTACTAACGGGTCTCGGGGAAGTCTCGCGAGATTTGCCACCGTTTTTTCTGCGGGTGTGAAGGCGCTGTCAACATGGCGACGTGGAAAGTGCACACCTCAGCTTACAGTTCTTTACATCAGCACGGTTAATACGCAGTTAAACGTGTCTTGCTATATAGTGAAACAGCCCAGACAATGCAGTCTACTGTGAATACTCACAAGTTCTGCAGAAATACACGTGATTATAACCATACGTAATAAAGACTACCCAACACTTTTTGGACTTTACCTCGGGAGTATCACTGAAGTGAGAGAAGTTTCCTACAAATTAATCCATAAATTTTACCCTGCCAAAAGCTTCATTCAATGATTTAAAAAAGATCTAGATGTTTTTTTTTTTGTTTAATGAACACCTGTATTTGTTTACATTTACTGCAATCGGTATTATTACTGTTTGGTTATTAGGAATATTATTGTTGTTAATAATAGTAACGTTGCTGTAGGTATTACTTTTTTATTGTTGTTATTATTATGCGATAAAGAGGACGGGCCCCTATATAATCGATTTGTTTTTGTGAGATACTTTATATACAACTGTAAATTCAGTAATAATTCTTCCCTTTTTTTGTACAGGAGGTAAATCAAGAATAAAATTGTGACCTCAAGAAACCCCCAAAGCTGCTGGAACTGCCCTTCTGCTGACATCTCCTCGCTTTCCCTTCTGCCTTTTCTCACTTCCCACAGGCACTTTGTGAAGTTTTGTTCTTTCCTGCAACTGTTGTTTAAGTTTGTAACTGTTCGCAAATTCAAGAAAGTTTGTTTAAAAGCACACAACTTTAAAGCAGTTATTAAGCTACCCAGTTCGACGTGACGATTATACTGTTACTAGTCATTTTACCAGGTTTTCAAAACGCTGCTTTTTCAGCCACGCGAACTTTGAGCAGCAGCAGATCAAATCCAGGAGAAACCCTAACCCTAACCCAAGCCCAGCACAGAAGTATACATAACATCACTAAAATATTACTTAAAATAAAAAATTACATATAAGAGGAACAGTTCCAACATTTAGACTGTGCGTGTTGCTCTCATTCTTTATATGTAGTAAAGCCTTGTTCTGGTTCAGTTTTAAACAGGGTAATAATGGGCTTAGCACCGGACCATTTTGCTTTGTGAACGTGTTTTTTAGGGAAATGGTATACAAGTTCGCTAAGGTGCAGATACCTGGACTGACATTTTCTCTCGCAGAGCAGCAGGCCGCGCCTCGAGCGCCAGCTCCGCCACTGCGCATGCTCGCGGACGACGAGGACGCGCAGCTGTCGTCACCGGAGCGCGCGAGTCGGCGAAAGAGCGCGGAGGCGAGACGCTGCGGGGAGGCTGTTACTGAGGCGGGATGCCGCGTGAGATCATTACGCTGCAGCTGGGACAGTGCGGCAACCAGAGTGAGCGCGCGTGCATCTCGCGATTCTTCTTCTTCTTCTTCTTCTTCTTCTTCTTCTGCTGCCTTGTCTGTGTCCTGTGGCCCGTTGTTCCGAGCGACCGCCTCGTTGCCCGTGTACTTTACTGATTATTAACTAGTAACGCTCGGCAGTGAACGGGGTTCCCGCGTGTTCCGTCGCGGGGGGGTGGGGGGTCCACTGCGCCGCGCGATCCCACGTCCAGCTCAGAATAAACATGTTTAACTGTGGAACGATACCGCGCGGGGTGCGGGTCTCGTGACGTCACCCGTTCGTCACCACAGCGCTCTGTGCTGTAATTGTTACTACAGTAAATTGTTCTGGGCTGATATGGAAAATCTGACTTATACACATTTGAATGTTAAAACGAATTTCACGGATAAAGATATTTTTTCTCATTTTCTCAAACGTTAGTATCTGTCTCTTAGAGAGAGAGATCTGCTTCTTAATAAACTTCTATATAATTTCGTTAAATGTAATTTTCACAAACAATAACGGTCAAACGCTACAGCCAGTATTACCCATTGAACACTGGACTAGAAAAATGTACAAAGTACATGTTAAAAACAAGAAATCAAGACGCAGCAAAAGTTTGAACTGTGTGGTTTCTTTAGTATGACTGTAAACCCTGAAATTCTTGTTTCTTTTTAATCACTTTTTATTAGAATTGTACTGTACGCGCTATGTAACGGCGCCCCTAGCGGTGGACGACAATATAACGTCAATAGTTACCCGTGTGTGTGTGTGTGTGTGTGTGTGTGTGTGTGTGTGTGTGTGTGTGTGTGTGTGTGTGTGGTTGATTCCTGACCTGTTTTGCGTTGCCCGCAGTCGGGTTCGAGTTCTGGAAGCAGCTGTGTGCGGAACACGGGATCAGCCCTGAGGGCATCGTGGAGGAGTTTGCCACCGAGGGCACGGACCGCAAGGATGTCTTCTTCTACCAGGTACAGACCCCCCACTGACAGAGAGTGGGGAGGAGGGTTGCTTCTTTCATAAATGGGGTCCTGCAGGAAGCTGGAATGACTGGACACGGGATCATCAGGCTCTAAATCATTTTCCAGAACTTCTTGCACACTTGTCAGTTAGGCCAGTGCGCCCCCTGTTGGAACTTGTTTTGAATGACATGTCGAGATCTGCATCGGTCTTTTGTAAATGTAGGAACTTTTGAAAATATAAACTATATAGTATATAATATGTGTGTATGTGTGTATCGCTGTTTACACACTGCTGATGTGTTTATGTATCACTGGACGTGAACTGGGTGAAAGTTGCTCGTTGGCCTCAGTGATGCTGCACTTTGGTTAATAGCCAGCAGGTGGCGGCAGAACACTTAGCGCTGCAGTAACGCCGGATGATTTAAGAATTTAACACATAAGTTTGTTCCTCCATAACTACGTGCCATATGAATATGTAGCTTAAAGCAGTTAGTAAAGTAACTCACACAAATTTAAGGGGAAGCCTGCCATTTGGTGCGGACCACACGTTCATATGATGCTTAGATATGGAGTAAAACATTTGTGTTCAATTCTGAGCCTTCAGTACCTTTACATTTTAGTTTTTTATTACATGATGATTTTCTTGTTTTGAGTCAACTGTTTAATTTTTATACCGGTTCACTTGCAGGCAGATGATGAGCACTACATCCCCAGAGCAGTGCTCCTTGACCTGGAACCCAGGGTCATCCACTCCATCTTGAACTCCCCCTACGCAAACCTGTACAACCCGGAGAACATCTACCTGTCGGAACACGGCGGGGGCGCCGGCAACAACTGGGCCAGCGGCTTCTCCCAGGTGACCCTCGTTTAACGAAAAGGGCGCGATGGCGGCGCTCCGCAGGAGCCCACTGCGGGGGAGTAAATGGACATTGATGGTCTGTGTTGACCTGCTCTCTCAGGGGGAGAAGATCCACGAGGACATCTTCGACATCATCGACAGGGAAGCGGACGGCAGCGACAGTCTGGAGGCGAGTAAATAGAGGTTATTCTCCACCCTGACGTTCCCAGCGTTTCTTTTCCTCCTCTCTAAATGTGTTTGTGGGCTCTTCTTGCAGGGTTTTGTACTCTGCCACTCCATAGCAGGCGGCACAGGTTCAGGTCTTGGCTCCTACTTGCTGGAGAAGCTGAACGACAGGTCAGTTCGTTTTGCGGCGCGAACCCCGCAGCCCGCGGGGGGTGCGACTTTCGGCATCCTGTCTCAGCCAGCTCTGACTCTCCGGTGTGCAGGTATCCCAAGAAGCTGGTGCAGACCTACTCGGTGTTCCCCAACCAGGATGAGATGAGCGACGTGGTGGTGCAGCCCTACAACTCACTGCTGACACTCAAGAGGCTGACGCAGAATGCCGACTGTGTGGTACGTGTGGGGGGCATTGTCTCAAACTCCCGGAATCGTAATGCCCTTCATAACCCTGAGTTTTTACCAAGTTGTACTCCCGGCCACTTTATTAGGTACAGTGTCGCCCCCTTTTTTTTCGAATGATGGAACAACTCCAACTGGCGCCAATGATGAAGCCACATTCAGTTCTCCTAGACCACATTTCTAATGTTCTTTCAAACAATAACTGGAGCTCTGGACCTCGACCGGGCACTTTTATACACTGAGCCACAACCACGTGCAGCGCAGCTCTGCAGGGCGATCTGTACGTGCCTGATATAGTGGCAGGTAGACATAGAAGAAGTCAAAGGTTCCCTCAAAGGTTCAAATCCTGCCTATTGCTCTATCCTAATGATCAAGGAACTTTTTCTGTAATACGCGGTAAATTCCCAGTTACATAAATCACACAAGTAATTTTCTCATTACGTCAAACAGAGTTCCAGTTTCAAGAGACGATAAACACACCGACTCCAGAAACCCACACGGTTCAGGTGTCGTCCTGCTGGATTTTCAGAAGAATTTAGAAGTCGTGCTGTTGACGTGTGTTGTGCTCCTAACCCCATTTTCCCAAATGAACACTGTATAAATTAGCATATGTGCAGAACTGAGTGCGTTTGTGTGGTGGTCTCTGGCCGCAGGTCGTGCTGGACAACACGGCTCTGAACCGCATCGCCACAGATCGGCTGCACATCCAGAACCCCTCCTTTTCGCAGATCAACCAGCTGGTGAGTCCCCCTGCGGGGGCTGTGACGGGCGGTCCCGTGGGGCGGGATCACACCCAGCAAGACCCCCTCCTGCGGCAGTGAGGGAGGGCGTCGCAGGCTGATTTTGCACACTAACTGCCACGTGCTAAATCCACATTAAAGGATCAGTATCTAAATAAACCCCAAGCCGAGAAGAAGCAATAATGTCACCGCCTTGCTAACTGGATTATAGTTAGTGGTTTGTAAATAAAAAGCCCAACTTGGGGACTGCGCTGTTAAATTTAGATGAATCTTTGTTTATTAATAAGGCGAGAAACAGGTTATTAAGGGTTGTGTTGTGTGGTAGAACATAGGAAAGAATGACGTGTCAGATCTGTGGATACAAAAAATACTAATGGAGTGAAAAGTACATTTTGGCTGTTTGTCCTTTGGAGGAACAGCTGTTATAATTGTTGGTTCCCCTCGTCTTCGTCCCTTTCCGCTGTGAATGTGTAATAATCGTACTAGGCAGGATTAAATAAAGTTTAAAGCTACATGCCCTGAAGCTGGAGACGGTTTCATGCACTAATTCTCAAGTGCTTGGGGCAGCAGATGGGATAATGGTTACAGCTGCCACCTTGGTTTCTGTCCCATCTCCTGCGCAAGTTAGTTACACTGAATTGTTTCAGGAAAAACGACCCGGCTGTAGAAGCGGGCGATTAAATAATAAACCTTGGAGAAAAGCGTCGGCCAAACGAGTAAATAACTTCAAGAATAAGTAATGGTTTTAAACAGATATAACAGTTGGGTTCAGGTCATGTCGTCCTGCCCAAAGGAGCAAAGCTTAGACTTTGATTTTTCTAACGTGCAACAGTGGGGAAAGGTTGTGGAGAACAGCGTGTTGGAGTGGCGTGTGGCGCGGCGACGCCGTGCTCTGCGGGGACTGGAAGGCAGGGTTGGGCGTGTGCTCCACACTCCGCTTTGGGGTCAGGGAGGGTCCCTTTCCTGTGGCTGTTTTTAGGGCACCGTAGCCTGTTTCTTGTCGGCACCCCTGGCACAGACCCCGGCGTGACCGCACCCCGTCGGTCCTCCCCCACCAGGTCTCCACCATCATGTCGGCCAGCACGACGACCTTGCGCTACCCCGGCTACATGAACAACGATCTCATCGGCCTGATCGCATCCCTCATCCCGACGCCTCGCCTGCACTTCCTCATGACTGGATACACCCCACTTACCACCGATCAGTCGGTAAGAACGAGGACTTATCAGGACCTTTATTCTGCATACATAGTTTTTTAAAAAAAATTTTCCTGCACTGTGTTCCTGGCCGATGTGACCGAGGCTGTGGATCAGCACCACACTGAGCCTGACCCTGGACGATAGTGGAGCCACAGCCTTCTAATGTCCTTGTTCCAGTGTTCAAGTTAGCAAGAATGTGGGGTCTACTGTGTGTGTGTGTGTGTGTGTGTGTGTGTGTGTGTGGGGCGTGCGCTGATGGGCTCCGAATCGTGCTCAGGTGGCCAGCGTGAGGAAGACTACGGTGCTGGATGTGATGCGGAGGCTGCTGCAGCCCAAGAACGTCATGGTGTCGACAGGACGGGACCGGCAGACGAACCACTGCTACATCGCCATCCTCAACATCATCCAGGGGGAGGTGGACCCCACACAGGTGCACAGACCCCCAATAAAGCATGTTCTTGTAGCGCGTCATTCGCCCACTTCTACAGCGGCCGAGGTGACTGACAGTCGCACACGGAGGGTCGTTTATGGCCTCCAGTTCACCTGAAATGAGCACTTAGAGGAAACCCCCGTGAACATGGGGAGAACATGCAAGTTCTATCCAGACGCAGCTGGATTCACACCCACATCTGAAGCCTCACCAATGGCCTATGAGGCACCAGTGCTACCCTCTGTGCCACCAGTGTCTCTTGGGTCAGACGGAACATTCTGGTTCCACCACCTCTATTTCATTTCTCTCCAGTCTACTTACTACATAAACCAGAATTTTCCTTCATTTTCCCAACCCAGGACCCCCCCCCCCCCCAACATATCGACTCACCTTCTTTCCCTTCGTTGTACACGATCAGGTGCACAAGAGCCTGCAGAGGATCAGAGAGAGGAAGCTGGCCAGCTTCATCCCCTGGGGGCCCGCCAGCATCCAGGTGGCCCTGTCCAGAAGATCCCCGTACCTGCCGTCCGCCCACCGCGTCAGCGGGCTGATGATGGCCAATCACACGAGCATCTCTTCCGTAAGCCGCTCCCATTGCACAGTTACCGTCGTGAACCATGCAACTGTAGATTAAAAAACCAGCAGCTCTGCATTTATGGTTTAATTATGACCTTGGCGCAAACAGCAGCTTTTGTTTAACATTTGATGGCCCCCCGCAGCTGTTTGAGCGCACGTGCCGCCAGTACGACAAGCTGCGCAAGCGCGAGGCCTTCCTGGAGCAGTTCCGCAAGGAGGACATGTTCAAGGACAACTTTGACGAGCTGGACAACTCGCGGGAGGTGGTGCAGCAGCTCGTCGACGAGTACAGCGCCGCCACGCGTCCCGACTACGTTTCCTGGGGGTCCCAGGAACAGTGACCCCTCCCCACACACACACCCGGAGCCGCGCCCATCTCTGCACTTCATGGCCAAATGTTCTCCGTCGTCATGACCTGGGATTCTCCACTCCCCTGTAGGTCAGTTTGACAAAGATCAGTTGGAAGTGAGAAAAGTAGCAGCTTCTTGTGCAGTTAGATGTTTGTTGTAAGTTACCGGTTGAAGCGGCGATTTTGCGTAGCTTTCGGCAGCACGTGCACCTCCTCACTGCTGCTCAGGGGCCCCAGGTGCTGGTTTTAATGACTACAACAGTAAGGAAGCGTTTCCTCTGAGACCTGCGGGACTGCGGCTCCCTGTATTCGGTCCACGTTTCCAGTGTGTTCCGAGGTTCTCCTCCCGAGCAGCAAGTGCGGAATTGTTCTGCTGCAGTGGGGCTCCGAGGGCTTTGTCTCGCGGTGTTCTTCAGGTTCGGTCGGGGGTCAAAGGCAGCCGCGGGGGTGGGGGTCAGCCTGGGGTCAGGTCAGGCACTAGTTATAGTCACCAGTAGTTATCATGAGCACTTTTTGTAGCTGCTGCCTCAGAATCATTTTCTTCAGTATGCAAACCTCAGAGCACCTCAAGCCAAACCAGGGCCACATTGTGGGCATCGCGCCAGCGGATCATAGAAGAGTTTTTAGTTTAGTTTTTTGTACACTTGAACCACATAGATGAAACACAATATACAGGTTATTCTGCTTCGTCAAAAGTCTGCAGATGTATATGTGTACGAATGTAAATGCACTTCGCCGGGAGCAGTAAAGTGTTTCACTTCACGTGTCCTTTTGATTTGTACAAAACGGATTTTTGTGTGTGTGTGTATGTGTGTGTGTGTGTGTGTGTGTGAGACAAAAGGCTGGGACTGCTCATCTTGCTGCTTAAACCTGTAGAAAAGCCTCCTCCTTACCTTCTGCCAGCCAGATCCAGATGAGGGACATGAGCTTTTGACGGCTGTGCTCAGCACACACACGTCAGGGCTGAACTCCTGCAGCACTTTTTTTTGTTTGTTTTTACACACCCCTGGTAAAAGTTAAAACGACAGCGTCACATTTAAAATAGACGGTTCAGGAAAGACAGGACCGCTGTTGGACTACAGTGCAATTTCGTATTTATTAAATAACTATATCTATATACTTGGTTATCGCACATCCATGTTCATTTGCACAAACACTTCATACGTGTGCAGAAAAGTACCATGCAGCACGGGATTGGCATACAACACACAAGGGTCAATAGGAAGCGTCACGCATGTTTTATACCTACTAATATTGACGGGGTGGGAGCTGCCTGCAGCTGTGGAGCAAACGGCGGAGGGGAGGCGAGGAACACCAGGTTTTCACCTTCCCGCTACGGAAGAGCAGAGCCACTCGGGTGACGAACCCCCGGCGTCGCACGCGAAGCCAAGGTGCTTCGGCTCGCCGAACGGCTCCCGGCACCGTCGAGGGACGGTGGGAAGCGACTCCTTGCTCCTCTTTTGGACCACAAGTGTTAAATGCCTTCAGGAAGTCAGCGACTTAGAGACGGAACCGTGTAGCTGCATCGGTTCACATAACGGCAACATTACGCTTAAAAAGCTGCATCGTGTACGTTTTAGGTAAGAATTACAATAACGATACATTTGCCAAGAAATAAAAATAAATTTACAAAGGCTTTTTTTATTAAAAGGTAAAAAAGATTTTTAATTAAACAACTGATAACAGCATCTTAACCATAAATAGAACAAAAGGGGAGGGGAAAAAAAAAAAACTCGTGTGGGATCAGTAGAAAAAAAGGCAGATTACTTTGGTTAAGTGTGAGGTTATCGTTTCTACGGAGACGCCGCGAGACGGGATTCTCTGAAAAAGCTGGAGGAGGAAGAAGAGGACGACCCGCAAGCAGATGGATGGACTCGGTGGACACGCCCTGCTCCGGGACACCGGCGGGGGACAGGTCATTGGCGAGTGACGCTGTGTGCAGTCGCCCCCCTCTGTCGGGACTCCGTGTCCGTGCGGTCAGGTGACCACCTCCGAAGCAGCCGTTCGGAAGGACGGCGCCGCTCTGCCGGGAAACGGGGACCCGAGTACGATGTTTGTTGGCCGAGAACGAAACCCTGTGGGAGGGGCAGCGGTTCGGTGCCATCGTCCCGACCAAAGTCAGCAGGCCGGCGGACCGCAACGGTCCACGTGCTGCCGGCGACCGCGACGACTGCGAGCGCGTTTGTGCCGCTGGCTGCGGCGAGCGTCAGAACCAGGGCTGCTCGCCCGAGTCTGGCAGCACTTTGCACCCTGTCCCACCTCCAGTGTCTGGGAACAGGAGAAACACACGGAGCGGCAGCATGACTACCTCGCTCACCCGTTCCTCATCCCCCGGGGACAGAAATAATTACATTTGCGAGACTCGGGGCTGCTGCTGGGCAGGAGAGGGTCCCGTCACACAGTGGGGGGAGACGACAGCTCTTGGATGGAGGGAGCGAGGCAGAATCCGCCCTCGGGGTACGTCCTGTCCGTAGGGACCCGGTGCTGATGTGTGGCGCTGAAGTAGGCGTTCATGAGCTGCATGATCTCCGTCAGCTGTCGGCAAGAGAGGTCAAAGGTCACGGGGGGAATTGCTGGGGACGAGCGGACAGCAGCCGTCCGACTTAATTGGAGCAAGAGGTCCGCAGGGGTCCAGACTGACAGGCACATTATCACCCGCAACTTAAAAACACAAGTTTGCAACTTGTAACCATCGGCTTCTGGCCATTTTCTAATTTCTGTATTATCTGCACAAATCAATAAAAAGCTTCATGCAGATGATTTATTCATGGCTTATGGGTTTTCCCATAAACAAAACACTTTTTTTTAAATTAATTCCAAGCTACAATCATTTTACAACTGATTGAAAGTAAAGAAAAATTCAAAAAAAAAAAAAGGAAAGTGCAGTGCCAACAGGAGAACGTTCGCGTTTCATAACGTTCGTAACTGGAACATTGGGAATCTGAGCAGCCAGCGTGTAGCTTGAGTTACTTCTGACTTCTAAACGTGCTTTGAAAATTCAGTACGTGTGGAAATGTGGATCGATGTAAGACTTTTCGATATCTACGTGAGCCTGGTTGGCCTCCAGGCCGGCCTGAGATGAAAGGACGCAGCCCGTGACCCCGAGACTTCTGCAGCCACGTTTCATTGGCTCACATTTGGTGGAGAGACATGGTGACACAGGTGGCTGGCAGGGGCAGAAATGGGACGGGATGTGTGGGCTGGACACAACACACACACGGACAGAGTGACCTAGACCCCAGCCTGCAGTCTCTAGTTAACAGAAAGGTGCTCCTGTGTGTGACAGATGGACAGAACACCTTTGTTCTGCGTGGGAAGTTAGCGGTTCTGTGGCACGAAGGGGACAGTGTCTCACGGCGCGTTTATATGTGTATAAAATAAAGGTTAAAATATACAAAAATGTATATGATGTACAGCTTTAAAATCTCTACTATAAAAAGTAGGCCTTGTCTATTTCTTTTGCTCTGCCAACTGATTTTATTCATCTTCTTGGGCTAAGTTTGAGGTAGCAAAAGCCAAAGCAGGCATGACCTCCAAAAGCCCAACTCTAAACGCGACTTTCGGTTAAAAAAAAAAAAAAAAAAAAAAAGGCTTAAAAAAAGATCCAAACAGGAGCTGCCTGGATTGGAGGTGGCCACCAGTACCTTGTTTGTCTCAAAGAGCAGGTCTCGGTCACCGGCGGTGATCTTGAAGGTGTTGTTGTCGGCCACCTCGTAGGAGCAGATTTGTCCATAGGGGAAGGACTCGAGCGCCTCCACCTCCCCCTGCCGGTACAACGAGACGCACTTGGCCGCCACTCCCAGCCACAGCTTCTGGGAGAAATTCCCGGTGGAGCTCTGCAATAGGTGAGCGAGATGCGTGTCAGCGAGCAGAGAGCCGAGCCCCGTCTCCGCGAGCCGCCCCCGGGAGCTGCTCTTACATCTCACCTGTTGGAAGCGTCACGCTGCAAACTGCCACTTTGGAGAAATTATTTGGCTGAGCAGCTTATTTATATTTTTTTTATTTTTATATATATATATATAAAAACAAATATAAAAGTTTATATATATTTAGTTGGAAGTTGTTCTAATTCAGTCATATTGGTCAAAGGTACCAGAGGGGACAGCCAGTCTGGGCAGTTCCCCAATAGCCTTCAAACAGCCCCTCATCCCCCCACACCTCCCACGTGGTGACTGCACTCACTATGTAGAAATCCACTTCATAGAGCGTGCAGCCAAAGCCGGGTGACCGCCTGGCAATGGCAAGGTAGGCCGCCATGCTGTCTTTCTGGCTGTAACCAGCCAGGCCCTTCCAGCGCTCCACGATGGCACTCATGACAGCTGCGCCCTCCTCTTTCAGTCGGCTGCGTAGCAGCAGGTCCTGTGCTGCCCTCTGCTTGTGTGCAGCTGCATGGCTCCACAGCGCCCCTGCGAGGAGGCCGCCGGGGAAGCGCTGCGGGCAGCTAGGAGGTGGGGCTGGGGTGCTAGCGGTTGTGTTTATCGAAGGGTTTTTGAAGGCCAGCAGGACACGTGCCTCCACCATGTTACCAGGGAACAGCTCGTCTAAGGGAGGGCAGGGGGCGTGGATGCTGAAATCTCCCATCATCCACTGCAGTCGCAGTGCGGCAAGTGCCTGCAAGTCCTCCTCTGACGCAGGAAGTTGTCCTCGTACCATCATCTCATGGCACTAAGGTACACAGAAAGTGGTCTGTCAGCGTTGGGACCATTAGCAGCACCGCCCCTTTGTGGTGAACACAGCAGCAGAAATTCGATTAAATTGAAACGCCAGATTTGGATGCGTTTTTGGGCTGATTACATATATATTTCATTAGTTGAGAAGTACCACTCAGTCCCTCACTTGCGTTGTTCTACACCAAGAAAATGTCCAGCTGCTACCCATTAAACGTGGGCCAGGGGGCGGTTAATGGTGACACGGCGGGTCAGGTCAGCGAGCGCCGCTACCTGCTCGAAGAGGAATGTATACTCAATGCTGTCCGCAGAGATGCTGTCAACATCCAGCAGGCAGTAGAGCTTGAAGGAGAGTCTCTGCTGGCCATCCGATTCTGGGTCTTTTGCCGAGCGGCTGCAAGACATCAAATGAGAAGGCAGTCGGCGAGGGTCGGTCCGGGCACCGTGGAGAAAAGGAAGCGTTTCAGGCCTCACTGGCTGACAGAACAAGAATTATGACCTGACCCGAGCAGCATAACCGGCCAAACCGCACCTTTCCCTACTTCGTTCGGATGAGTAAGCGCACAGTCCTTTTGTTTCACAGGGTGTCAGCGTATTTACCTGGAACTGCAATCCTGGAGCCTCTCTCACACACCTAACAGAAAGCTTTTTTTGACGCTTCACTTATTTTGGCACAGATTTGCTTTTTATAAGCCAATGACATCAGCGTCTCTCCCTCGGTCCCAGGTTTCAGGGACATTTGCGCGCTGCAAACAACTGGGGCACAAAGGCACAGCAGCTAAACCAGTCTTCCGAGGGTGAGTGTGGAGTCGACTGCTCCTCAGTGACAGGCATGTTGAACCCTCCGGCGACAGAGGAAGTGCGTCAGATATACCACTGGCACTACACCAAAACCAGTGTGATTCTGCACACGGACTGTGGTCGAAACAACGGGCTGAGTTATCGTACACACAAAGCAGACCGCAGCAGCACAAACCCGACTTGTCCGTCTGACCCTACGAGAAAAAGCGTGCGGCTGTAGTTCACACGATAAGAATATTTTGAAAACAGCATTCGCAACAGTCACTTCTTAGCGGCTCAGTGGAGCCAGGCAGGATATTTACTTTTCAAACCTGGTGAGGATGTCTGCGATGATGGTGCTGCCCCCTACAGGCCACTCGTGCTGTGCGCTGCGTTCGAACAGCGCGAACGTGTTACGGCTGTGCTGCAGCCCGAGCCGCTCTGAGATCGTCCTCACCAGCTGCGGGAGACGGGGGGGCCACGACCCAGGAGAGGGACACACAGGAGGCGACGTCATGAGAGTGCACTGGAACTGTGTCATTAAATCATTTTAAACGTAATGAAGCGTGCCGGTCGGGGACCAAGGCTACTCAGACTGAAACAACTCAAGTATAAGTTAAAAAAATAGCACTAGTGAAGTACTGCTGGCTTGTCTGGAGATAAGTGAAGAGCAAAGATATGATTAAATATGAAAAATACACTGCATGTACACCTTCATTACACTCTTGCAACAACGGGAAGTATTCTTTAAAGATGCTAAAATGGGACAATTTAGTACCAGTCAAGTATATAAAAAAAACATATTTATGTATTACACCATAACGGCACAAACGGCCGTCTTCAAGAACAGACTTCTTTCCAGTCTCTCAAGGTCATTTTTTGTTCACCCTAAAATCACCTGCTCCCTCAAACCAGGCTGCTCATGACCGCCGGCACGCACACTGTTACAGGATGGAAGTATGACTGATACCGGACTATGCGTCCTTCTGTCAACGCCCCCCGCGGGGCCTTACCTCATCTGCGGTGGTGTGGGAGGTGATGGGCACCCGGCAGGAGCCCTGACCGGGGAAGTGCACCACGCACAGCATCTCCCGTCGGCCCATGAGCACCTGGATCTCCTCCCAGGAGGGCACGCATTCACGGCAGCGTGTCTTCTTCAGGGCCGCCGAAATGAAGGACGCGTAGCTGCCAACCTCTGTTTTTGGATGCTCGCTCTGCGTCCTGTGATGGGGTTCAAAAATGCTTCTTAAGGGGTTACTGGTATTTAGACCAGTCCACAAAAAATACACTTCAATGAGCTGTCACACAGTGTCTGGCATTTCTGGCCCCAGCATCCTCCCCTTCCCGGCTACAGAAACCCTCCCACGTGGTGACACACAGACGGCGCTCTTCAAGTGGCTAACCCCTTTGTCTTAGACAGGCAGTAAGGCGGTGGGGGGGGGGGGGGCCCCCACCGATCCCAAACCCGCTGT
>UFQX01000821.1:107593-165395 GCA_900497675.1 Arapaima gigas | reverse complement strand
AGACAGGGAGGAAGGGGGGGGGGGGGGGGGGGGCACTCACACGATCACAAACCAGCTGTGTTCCAACACAGTCCTTTGACATCTGGATATATTCATGGTTGAACTCATACTATTCATATTTCTTTTTTTATTTATATCAGTAAAATCTTGACATTTGGTAAGTGTTTCAAGTTAAAAGTACTTTGAATCCCTGTGTTACGAACATTTGAGACGCTAATCTTTTTTAAAATTACATTTACTATGCTCGGCTCATAGGTGTCAGTAAAAGGCACCCGAACGTGAATGTGGAACCACCTCAAATCAACTCACTTCCACTGTGTCCCCAGATTGTGACAATGTTCTGGGGTGTCCGTGATCAATCCAAGATGATGAACGTTGCGTGTTTATTGGATGAAACGGTCGAGAATGAATAGGGGTTTATGAGGACGGTACTTTCTGTTCATTTTGATTATCTAGTACGTTTTACGGAATCTAACACAAATAAATCAGGGTTTCTATTATTAAGCTTTTACTGATTGTACATCAATGGTAAAAGTGACTTTGGGGTTACAAATCAACACCAGTACAAGCTGCGTTGACAGGGTAGGAAGCCAGCGTATTAATATTTTCTTTCATTTAGCTGACACTCTTATCAAAAGTTTCTTTAAACTGCCAAATACAGTCGAGTAGCTTACTCAGCAGTACAGCCTGAACACGGCCCATCCTCATCCACTCTGCACATCTGTGGCAGATCATGAACTTCTAGTCTACTGTGGTCTGTGAGAGATGCGCCGAATGTGGTAACCCCGAGCAGTGCAAGGCCCGGCCAGCATTCCCAGCATAACCTAGTCCACATGGCTCACCTGTCAAGGTGGAATCGCAGGTACTTGAGGACAGGCGTCCCGGGCAGGAAGGTACAGCTCATGCAAGTGAGCAGCTGCCAGTAACGCAGCTGGGCTTGTGTGTCAGGCTGGGGCGCCCCACTTGTCTGCTTCACCAGCTGGCAGTAGACCTCATCACGCAGAGGCCACAGGTCCAGGCACGTCTGCAGCACGCCCTGGATGAGAGGCACAGGGTCGTGCGCCGCCTCCAGCTGCTGCAGTGAGTTGAAGAGCCTCACCGCTTCATCCCGCAGCGCCATGTAGCCCTTCCCGCTGTGCTCTGCAGTGGAGGAGGGGCAGAGGAGTGGTTCACTGCCAGGGTGTCACACAACACAGAACACACTCCGCGACAGAAATACTCACTAACACCTCTGTGGTTTTACAGTAAGGATTCAGTGCTGCATTAGAAATTGCAGGAGCAACAGCGTTTGTGGAATTTTTCTCTCCTGCAATCGTGCACTGTCAGCATTAAAAACAAATGGCGAGACTGATCATAAAACAAAGCAGTTACAATTTTTAGCATTTGTCCCCTATAAAAACTCATTTGTGGCCACAAATAAGCAGAGACTGCATGGTGAGAACCCATGGCTTCCAAAATGAGGCGTAGCTAAATGTAAACAATCTGCATAAGCCGCCACAAAGCATAAATAGCTCTTCTGGCTTTGTGGTTTTGTCACGAGATCAGACTGAATTAAACCATTAAATGATTACTGGTGGCAGAGGCGACAAGAAGACCTTCTCGTTGGACACACCAGAAAAGGCCAAACTGCAATTCAAGCCTCTGGTCACACGCAATGCCTGTGCCACTGATCCGCTTCTGGCAGTCAGTCAGTCACTTTATTTGCAAAGTGACAGAACCGTGCTCCTCGGTTATGTATGATCAGAAATAAGGCTTTGGCATCTGGCTTTCCGACTACAGCGGGAAACTCACGGACGTGGTCCAGGCTGCCGTAGGGGAACGGCAGCAGCGGCGCGTACAGGGGACTCTGCGTGTACTTCAGGATGGGGTTGTGGCTGTATATGTGCTCCACCACCTCCTGGTTCAGCTTGTTCTCCTGGAAAAGACATTAGAGAAAAGCAATGAGTCCAAGCAGCCATGGGGAAGCAGGCCATACCCCCCACAGGCCCCCCTCCACTGTTTAATAAACAGCCATTGATTGATGAGTCAACCTTCAATGGGGAACCCAATTACCTGTGCCAACCTCCACTGTGTAAACATGGCTGCGCTAACCATGCCTGGGCTATGAACGGCAGGCAATTGTGAGCGACTACAGTAAACGGTTATCTCTGCAGCTCAGCTGCTGCCACGCTTAACAGGTGGGTGGGGGAGTCAGCCTAACAAGTACCTGATAATGAGCCAAACCTTCAGTAGGTGCACTCGGCACAACGGGTGACGTCACAAGCACCCCCTGCCGCCGTGACGTTATGCTCTTGGCCCACAGACACAGGCGGGAATTGTTAGTGCACCGTGCCCGCTTTTAAGAACACTATTCTCACACCAGGATGGGGTTCAAGGAACTTTAACTCAGCTGTAATGTTGCTCTTGGAAGCAGCAAGGAGGCGAAGAGGCGCGTTTCCAGTTTGCTTCCAGCTCGTCTGTTAGTGCGGACTGGGAGGCTGACCAACCGCAAACACACATCATTTCAGTGACCCACAGGCTGATAGCCAACCGCCCCACTGTGATGCGTAACACCGCTATTTATTATGATTTCATTGCTCTACCGACACTTCTACCCAAAAGGACGTACACCCCTTCACACGTGAATACCACAGTGCAGCAACGTAGACTAAGGGTGCTACAGCCAGACCTCCCTGTAGACTCATCTCGGCGTAGACTCATCCCAGCAGACGTTTGTTAACCGCAACTTCGGCTGCACAGGCTGGGAGCAGACTCTCGGTTTCACAGGTTGAGTCACATGTCTTTGAACACACATTTTAGCACGCGATTTCCCATGCTAGATAACGTCTGGCCAGCAAACCAGCTCTCATTTTTTCAACGCATCGTCCTGCCTCGATGCTCTTTTCTTGCCTCCTTGACGCTGCAGGTCTTCTAGGTGAGCCTTAAGCTCCTTATCAATGACACATGATGTGATACCCCCCACAAACACTCCCAGCTTGCTTTAAATATACGCCACAGCCCATGTAAGCAATACCCCTCGTAAAAAAAGGGGTTAAATTTAATGTACTGCCGTGTAGGCCGCAGACACGTCTCCTACCCCCACCCTGTAGCAGAGGATACCGTCATGCTGCAAAAATAGAGGACATTTTGGATGCCGCTGGGCTGAAACCCTCCTGAAATTAGGTGTTTGCCACGGGAGTACAGATGCCGCGACAACGGCCCGCCTGAAGCCCAGCGTGTCGTCTGGAAGTCAAGGCCCCCTCTGAAGCTCATTCCACCGACACACAGATTAAAATAGGACGGGGCCTCTGACTTTAACTCTCCTACGGCGTCATTCTGGGCTGCTTCCCCTCACAGCTTGACGAGACAGCATGAGGTCATCTGTCAGAAACGGGGCAAAGCTTGGACCGGCTTGGTTGTTGCAGTTTGTGGGCTGAGACTCTGGGCGCTGAGGCCATCTGGACAGGGTTCCACAACACTGCTGGCTGCTGTGGGGGACGACTGCACCAGCAGTGATTGCTCAGGACAACAGGAGCTCGAACACTCACCTCAATGTCGCGGATGAGGATCTGAGTAGGTGTTTCCACCGGGGCCTTGCTGTCAATGACCTTTTGGACAGCGCAGGCCCAGTGCACCGCCTCGTTGAAGTGCTTTGTATACAGCCGGTAGCAGTGCTTACGCCCATAAACCGTGACGCTCCAGTACCCTGCGATCGGACAACACCACATATAAGCCAACAAGCAACACATGAGTCCTGCAGACAGAAAAGGCCTATGCCCAATGTTTCATCACTGTACTGTGGGTCCTAAACAAACAAAAGGTCCCAGAGATTGTAGGACCCGAAGGACAAACGGGATTCAGAACTCCTCCCCTACGTGGCCTTTCTTTCTCCCACTCCCTAAACTCCCCTTGAGGTACCTCGACGGTCAACGTTTTATGCAACAAATCTATGTTTGTTCTTCCTCCTCCTCCTCCTTAACAGCGTTGAATAAACTGATACAGCAGAGTAAGGTGATTATTTATTATGTAATTAAAAAGACAGATTAAAGAATGGGTGACAGTAAACAACACAGTTGGAATGAGAAGATCTGACTTGATCAGCTCTTCCAATGACTGTCGTTTTTACCAAATGTTCCCCACATGGCCAGACTTCTGAGCCGGCAGCATGAGAAGAGGAAGGTGACGTGACGCGACGAGGAAACCGCAAGCAGGAAGACGCACCCCTCTCTGGAGAAGTCCCTTGGCGGCCTGTCCATTTGAGCCGTTTCATTTGTTATTTGTTCCCTTTTAAAGTGGTCGACTAGAGCCGGTTGTGAGTGACCCGAGACGTGATGATGCGTCCCCTGGGAGCGTTCGGATGGGGAGAGTCACGCCGCCATCACATTGCGTGCCTTCTGTGGAGAAGAGCTCTTTGATCCCCGCAGTTCTGGGATCCCAGCATACGGAAAAGCACCCATTTCATTTTATTTCAGACTCATCTGACCGGGGATTTCCGCAGCCAGTCGCAGAACGCTGGTGTCTCGACCACTCGACCGATGCAGCCGCAGCCGGGAGGAGAAGCCGCTGTTGTCTAATTGGTTCCAGCTGATTAAGGATGATCTGAGAGGTGTCTCCATAACTAACTGTTTATTTTACACAAACTTTATTTTGACGCTGTGGCCAAACGGAGAACTTTTCTGAGATCATTTCCCCACCATCAATCACTCCCCCAACATCCCATACGGCCTCACTTTCCTTAAATGCCATGAGGTCAGTTTGTAAAATGGCAGCTTCTGGTGAATTATATAGCATTTCCAGTACATCCCTTGCTCTGTGAGACACAGTTAATTCTGAAAAGAAAACCCACGGGCCTCCTCAGTCCTACACCCGGCTGCAGGGAACCCCCGGTAGCCTCTGCTCTATGCTCTATGCATGACGCTACTCACCTGTCTCCTTGTAGGTCTGCTTGTCAGGCCAGATGACGGAACAGAGGCTTGTGAGAACCAGGGTGCCGAGCCGCCGGGCACCACGCTCTGGACTGCTGTAGTAGTCCAGGGAATCCTGGGTCAACACAAACCAGAACCTCCGCTGCCAGATCCAGGTCCCCGGCACCTCCCGGTACAGCCAGCCTGCCAACACAAACCACCTGCTATGCTCCCACGAAGGTCCAACACATCACTGGAACTGCATATCTCTTTATGTTACACAAGTACTTAGATTTTAGCTGTAAAACAGTCTGGTCTGATTTACAAAGAACTATCTCAAAGGTTCACACTGAAAACGCATCACTAAAGCTCTCTGCCATCTCCAAATACGAGAAACTTGATACAATATATTTTGAAACAAAATGCTTTAAAAAATAAAAAAAAAATCGTAACAAATACTGATATTGACAAGGAATTCAAAGCTCCCAATATTACCCAAAATGTGCTGCATTTGGTTATAAAATGGTGGCAGTATTTTCATAGTTTTCATGTAAAACAGACCTAGCATATGATCAATGTAAAAATAATTATATGATGCATATGGGATGGTAAAAAATAACTGTATTATTAAAATACAAGCAAGGGAGCCACCATTTATGGCTTCATACAAAAAATGATGGCGGGCAGTAGATTAACACTAGCAGAGCATTTAGTTCTGGGTCAAGCTGAGTAAGTGAGCTAGTCCCAAACACATCATAACCCTAAAACATACCGTTCCCCTGCTTTCCACAGGACGGACACACACACACACACACACACACACACACACACACACACACACACACACACACACACACACACCATGCCCTTGTCCAAGCTGTTACCTATAAATGTTTAATTCCACTGACAACAAATGAGTTCAGCTGAGTTTTGGAAAACTAAATATTTCTCTTCACCAAAGGGGTTGACAGCTGGAAAGGCTATGAGACATAGAGGTCAAAGGTCAAGCAGGAAACTGCTGGGTTTGCTGGCAGTTGACTTCTGGGCCAAATCTGACTACATCTGCCAGTCCTAAGCAAGTGTTTGTGCAAAAAGTAACACACTGTCCTTTTTAATCTTCTGAGACATCCATGACAACTGGCCAGTGGCACTGTGTCCTGCATGGGTTTTTTACCTGCCTGCCACCTGTCCCAACTCCCTCTCCCCTCCCCCTCTGCCTCGCAGCCACAGTAAACACTGCCCCAGGATACAACGGTGGCTCCCACTCATTCCAGAAAGACATCTATGACATCAGCGTCTTTGGCGGAGCTATTGGCAAACGTCGTGCTCGTCACAGTGGAGCCGTTATGCATTTAGACCAGACGTGTGGACACAGTATCTACAGGCTGGCAACTGTCCGCTGTTAACACCGTAGATGCATTTCTGCTTGAGCCGCTTCTTCTTTCGGACACCAGCAGTTATTTGAGACACGCGCGCACACACGCACGCGCACACACGCGCACACAAAAACCTGAAAGCATTAAATCCACTACATTTAGTCCTAGTTTATGACAACTGAGGCAAGTCAAAAAAACAATGCCTTGTAAAGAGGCACCAAAAAAAGTCTCACCATTGTTGAGAATTCAGGTTACTGTAACCACAGGTGAGAATTTTGTAAAAGCCAAGGCAGAGTAATGAATGCCTTGTTTTTCCTACTACAGGGGAGACGTGTGTCGTTCAGGACTCCATGTGCCTAGTTTCATGGGAGAAACCCTCTCGGTTCTATTCCTGCTTGGGAAACAAAGGCCTGAGTGCTGGGTGTTTGCAGTAAGCTCAGTGATCCATCACTCCTCCATCTCCTGTCTGGAAACGGCAGGAAATACACATCGAGCTTCTCTCATAAAAGTGGTCAGGTGACCTCAGGCAAGCAGGAAGCTGACGGAGGGGTGGAAGGTTCAGCAGAAACCGCAGATCTGCTTGATCATTGATTTACAAGCTCTGGATTCCCTCGTCCACATGCCTTATCTTCCACAATCAACAAGCAAACAGAAACAGACTTAAATACATGTCTACAGTCTTTTAACAGTGGACTGTGTGTACAGATACGTATCTTTCCAAGACCCCGCAGAAACAAATAAAACTCTGCAAGTCCCACCCCCAAAACATGTGGCATCATTTAAAGCCACAGAATATCCTCTATGATGTGCATTAAGACTAAGCATTGTAGCATATTTGGTCTGGGAGAGAAGTGTGAGGATAAAATGAATAGCTGGTCGCAGCAGGAAAGGCACAGATCAGCCAAACTCCCACTCCGTTTTATGGGCCTCATGAGACGACTTCCAACTGTGTCGAATGTGACAGGATGAAGCTGCAAAAAAGGAGCCATTATAACGACCTTTTACAGGAAGCAGCCAAAACGCAGTATTCATTATCCCAAGTTAAAAGGTGACTCTCTTCTGCTTTGGATCACTCTTTCCATGGCAGTAAGTCATTATTCCTAACAGAAACTTTATCAGGACTGTGCTTTATTCTGCTGAACCACAGAAATGATGCAGGAAATGAAAGGTCCTCGATGCCAACAGGTACACAGAGGACATGCAGCGTGTGAAATCATCCACATTTCCATTTTTGGAATTTAAATAAGTGACTGCTGAGATGCACGTTAAAGTTTGGACAAGCTGAACGTGTTACTTGAATTTCATCAAATGATTAACGTTGCATGTTCCACATCTCAGCTGTTTTCATCCACCCATTTCTAACTGAAAGGGCTCTTTGATATATCCTGTCATGGCTATAAGATATCAGGAGCCATGACTATATCTTCCTGGAGGAAAGCATTTGACCTCCAAGGTGTGAGCTCATTTATTGGTTTAACACAATTCATCTTGTCACAAAGGTTGTCTAACCAGCTGCGTGCGTATGGATCAACCACGAAATGTGGGATTAAAGACTTCTAACTAACAGGAGGTAACGGCTCCAAACATGCCAATGAAGAAAACCAGGAGGAAGAGCTCTGTTTTAGTATTGAAAAAGAAAAACACAAAATGGATAGCCAGTTTACACTAAGAGCAGCTCAATATCATTTCACCTAAACAGCAGATCTTTGGAATGCGCGGTCAAACTGAAGCATCACAAGGCACATGAATGGAGGGGGGGGGGGGGCCATGAAGTCTAAGGGCTCTTATTCTAACATGCAGNACTGAAGCATCACAAGGCACATGAATGGGGGGGGGGGGGGGTCCATGAAGTCTACGGGCTCTGATTCTAACATGCAGCCACAGACTTGAAGAATAACCTGAGGAATAACATCCCAGACAGTGTATGTTTACGCCAGTGGTTTATGTGGGAGTACAAGAGGTTAAAGCTGTTTGTAGCAGCTGCTATTTTGGCGGGGGGCTGTAACTGGCAGAGAGAGCCCAGCTGCCAGCAGTGAGGGTCTGCAGACCACCTCTGCCTTTCCGCCTGGATCCCATCTCACCAGCTACTAATGCCTCCCACAGGAGACTGGTCCAACGATTCATTCATTCATTCATTCATTTCGTCTGTGACCCTTCACCTCAGCACCCCCCCTCTCTGACATCAAAGGCTCAATTTATTTGACCCATTTTGGGAAAGGCAGCCAGGATGAAATGAGTTTCCCTTCTCCTTGGGCATAACTGCAGGTCCAAAATAAACAAAGTTCTGTTTGTCCTTCAGCATGGAATCAAGGAGATCGTATTGATCAAAAGAAGTCAAACATTACTCCTTGACTGTAAAAATTAAACATGCGAATCACAGATGCATAACATCATGTGCGTTTTCCTCAGGAGAAGTCACACAAGTCACTGCGCGGGTACACACCAAGGCCAGTGGATTTGCAAATCATCAGATGATCTCTAATGATCGTCGAAGGTTTCCTTTAGAGAAAACACTTGACATCTCTGTAACCCAACAGAGGCAAGAAGTAGGCAAGAGGCAAGAAGAATAATCAATAAATGTGAGTGTCACATCCATCTGTGGTCCCTGCTCTCTGGTTGGTTATCGGGGATGAACACAGATGAATATAGTACTGGCAACAAAGCCAAAAGGGTCCCCTGGACACAAGTGTCATTGAGGCCATCCGCACATCTATAAGAGCAGAGCGTGCATTGATTTATGGCAGGGTCGTAACTTCCGGAAGAGCAGCAGGGGATGCCACCTGGGGTTAATGAAAGAGTGTGCCATTCCTTCTACCCTCCTCTCACAGAAGTGCCTAGATGTGGTTCAAGGAGGAATGTGCATTTTTTAGCAGGTTTGGGCTTGGGGTCAAAAGTGGACAAAACGTTTGGATTAAATGAAATGCCAAGAATCTATCCGAGAGCACTTTCCCAAAGCAGATATACACAATGTCCAATTCAAGGCAGCGTGTGTGTGACAGGAATAACACGGACATATATTGTGATCCGCGTCTGCTGCGTCTTGAACCCAAGCTACGAATACAGAGTTATTTCAATTACACCTTATATTCCCAAAGGTCTGTGTGTTTGGTTTCTCCTCAGTCTTTGTGGACTTTGTGTGAATTCCCTCCTGCATTCCAAAGACATGCAAGGAAAAAAAAGCAACGGTCCACTTCTCTACCTTCCCACCTGAGTGGTCACCAAAAATCAGCTTGTCCAACTACCCTACCTTCACCAGAGGCTATAATCCCAGAGAATGCATTATCTATAAGTGCAAAACCCTGCTGAGGGGCTGAACTGAAAATCTTTGCTAAAAATCCACCTTACCTTTGACGACGAGCTCAGGATCCTCCTCAAAACCCATCTTGCCCTTTTCAAAGATTAGACTTCTCATCTCCTCTGGAACATCTGACAGCCTGGTGGAGGAGAGACACAGGTTTAATCTTTATGAAGGACCCCACACCCCACCACCCAGCTATCCCCTGCAGGGGTCAGGCGCAGACACAGAAAGCACTGTGCAAGCTTTGGCTCTGCTTTATCTGTTTGGCTGCCAACAGCAGGAACTTAAAATAAACTTGAAAATGTAGACATCGAGCGACTACCCTCCAATGAACACGTCAGGAAAATAGAGGCAATTTCCTCCCCTGTTTTGACTGCAAGAAGAGGAGGGACAAAAAAAAAAAAAAAAAAAAAAAAACACAAAATTTCNCCCTGTTTTGACTGCAAAAAGAGGAGGGAAAAAAAAAAAAAAAAAAAAAAAACAACACTCAATTTGCACTTAAGTAAAAGGAACAGCCCTTTAACATGGTCTTACACACACACACACACACACACACACACACAAAAAACCATGAACACCAAAAGGCAACTTCAAAATCATTTTATGATATTACGCCTTTATCCTTGTGCTGTAAGATGGTAAGGGGTACTGTTTTTCTTCACTCACAGTTGACTAGCCAGCAGTGCAGATGCCACACTTTCTGGGGCCTAGACCAAAACAACAGGCCATTGTGATGTGGGGACCAATGCCATCAGAACCCCAAAGGAACAATCTTGGGCTTGTGGCTCTTCACAAAAGGAGAAACAACCAGGAACCACAAAGGGACTGAGATTTGAGCTCATCGTCACACCAGATAAGTCGTTAAAAAAAAGTTGTGTCACACTGTTCAGCTGGGTGGCCATTATTCAGACCTACTGAAAGGCAACCCTTTGAGCCAAACACCATCTTCAACTAATTAGGATGTTTATGAAGCTTTTGGGTTTTATTAATATCATTACTTTATTATGCTCTGTGCTTGGCATAATCCATCCAGTGTTTCCAGGAAATGAGGACAAGCTTTCTGTCTGCCGCCTTCCATCGCCACTTCTTTCTTTTGCCCTGTTCTTCCAGATGGAACAAGTACAGTAAGCATCATTTCTGCGGGTCAACCTAACGTCTCCACAAGCGAGACAGATGAGCGCCTGCAACGTTCGGCCCTATATTTGTACCTTTTCTTTGCAGCACAATTAAAGCACAGCTACAGGCTTTCTAGATGTTACGTTAGGCAAGGTTCACAGTGTGTTAAAAGCTCGTGAAAGAGAATTCTGAGGAACCTTTGGGAATGGAAGTGTGTTATGCAGGCACAGCACAAGCAGAGCCCTGTGGGTTTGCACCGCTCTCTAATTAAGGCGGCAATTCAGGCACCACACCACAGTTGGGGAAACTCTACACCAGAGAGCACAGACGCCACGCCAAGCCCGGTTAGCCCAGCAGGGACCCCCCGCCGCATGCGAAAGAGAAATGCACCCTCCCTAAAGCATATGACTGACAGCACAGCAACCACTGAGTACAAATGAAAGGTCAAGACCAAAACCACCTTCACCCTCCAAGAAAGCAGAAGACCACACTCTGTACTTTTCACACATAACACTTTGACGTCTGACTAGGGCAACCTATGAGCAACACGAACAGATGAATCATTTTAGGTATATAAGTACAGGTATATAGCACTGTAAGTCGCCTTGGACAAAGGTGTTAAAAGTGTGTTCTTAGTAGTAGCTCTCTGGCTCCCCTGGAGCATAAGAGGTGTTTTAAAGGTACAGAATACAGTTTTACTTCATTAGATTTACAAACAGGTTAACACAGTTGTCAGATGTGTTATGGCAGGTACAGTAAGCTGTGACGACTTGTTACAACGTGTTTACAACATCGTGGCACCGGGGACACGTAAAAACTGAATCTTCACGTAAAGTGTTGATGCATTGGCCAAGATGCCACCTCAGCAAAAGTGTCACCACGCGAAGGACTCGGTTTACTTCACTTAGAATTACTTTATATGTGGAATTTAATGCAACAAGCAAAGAAAATGCTGTTCCCTTTAATCACACAGTCGATTTCTTTTGAAGAAGTTTTAAAAACAAGTAAAAGGTAATATAACTGTCTCTGCATTGGTCATGTAGAGGATTCTGAGACAGCTCTAAACCCAAAGAACTCAGGTGTGGCACCTACTCTTGTTGAACACAGGCCACAGCACAGATTTGCAAAACCGGTACAGACAGATGGAAGAGACGTGTCCGCCTCTTTTTAAAAAAAAAAAAAAAAAAAAAAAACGTCCCCGTCAGCAGTTTGCCAGTCAGAGCGAACAGCGAGATCTCCGGAATGTGACCCGCGATAAGACGTGGGCTTGGCCACTGTGTTCCCTGCGACCTTTCACCAGTCGCTATCCAAATAACCGTGACCTTCAACTTGAGCCGCCTCTCAGGGGAGCGCACCAGACCCTTTTGCTTTTTTCAGAGACTAATAAAGGTCAGGGAGACAATATGCAATTGTGAGTGACCCTAGTCCCTGTTGGAAGATATAAAACATAATAAACATAATGACCAAGAGCATGTTCGCCTTCAGCTTTGAGAAGGACCAGCTGGCAATATAGGAGATGTTGGTAGGCTGTAGGAGCATGGGTGCGGGAGCGTTAGTCTTAATTTTCTGATATGACTCAGGATGTTAATTACAGAGGACTTCGGAGCAGGCGTCTGCGGTGCCAATGCAAAGTCTGAGTGCAAAGAACAAATGCTGCACACAATTGAGCAATGTTTGAGTAGAGTATTTGCCAGCTAGTCTTCTAACAGACTGCCAATGGGACTGTAATAAAAAGGACTACATGTAATTTCAACAAAGATCTTTGCAGTGCTTTGGGATCGTCCTCGTGAGTTCCACTGTGGAGCGACACAAAGAAGAAGGGTTTCACAAATGGTGGGGGCAGCCTGACATGCGGGCAGGCTAATACATGACCCCCTTGGGATCCCACAGCTGTCCTGTCTGTCCCACTCCAGCATTCCCAGCGCTAGCTGTACCCAAGGGCCTGCGTTGGGGCTTCGCGTGAGTGCTGCACAGGAAACAATTTGACACGGGGATTAAAGCGCAGGAATACGAGGCCAGCAGGAGCGCCGATTTACCCCTGGGACACAGCCCTAGCAGCCAATGCCTGCGTCACACAGAGACCTCAAACCTCTGCTCTCCTCCTGCTCCCCACCCTCCCCCTCCTGCTGTGAACTTTCATATACTTCCATTCTAGAGTTCTTTTCTTCCACTCCAGAATGAGTTCCGTTTCAATAAGCCTCCTAGCAGTCAAGGCTGAGCCAACAGGAAATGTTTTGTCACATGACATCCATGTAATGTGATTTGGGCTTTTCCCTGTCACTACCATAGCTGTCCCTCCATATCAGTGCTGCGTTCTAGACGTTGTGGACACACCACACCGTTTCCATCGACCCAAACTCAGCGGGGGGGGCTGTTATTCCAGTGTGATTTTATACGTACACAGCCAAGTTATGCAGAAAAACATCATTAAACGCCAAAGCACATTAATCAATCCCATGCACAAAGAGTGGGCGGGTAAGAGGGGAAACTGGGGGGGTTATGTGGTTTGTTTACGGAAGTGTATGGAAAAAGCTCAGAGGTCTAGATGTGCACTTCATATTATGCCTTGCCATGCTAAACTGAACCAGCTGTAAACCCTGAAATACCGCATATTGAATAGAGCGTGGAAATTCAGAATCATAGCGAAATATTACAATATAAACATATGAGTACCATCCCCTAATTGTCATCAGACTAAACTGTGCGACCTTGTTTTGCTCAAAAGAATCATTGAATATCCCCCATTCACTTTCCCAAACCATATGTAGCATCAACAACTCACTCATTTTCTTACTGACCTTTTTATCTTCAAGCTGAGTTCCTATGTCACCAAGTGCCGAGGTACTTAAAACCCAGAAGGCCAAAATGATGGAAGGGACACCTTCACGTTCTGAGTTACTGCAGGAGTTCAACCGAACAGCACAGTTCTGTGTGGTGCCAGACCATCTGTCTACTGGTAGGACCAAGGTCGGCTGAAAGGACTAGCTAATACTATGGTTCAGTTATTAGCACAGAAGATCCAACCTAAGTGCCCTAGAAAGTATTTCTGGGTTATGACAGTATTCTATATTTTATTTACAGTATATAGTACCCTACCAGTCAAAAGTGTAATGACACTTGGAGCAAAATAGTTTTTCTTCACAATGCAATTGGTTGACAAGTTTGAGCAGGAAAGGCTGACATTTTCCCAGCTCTTCTACAGAAAATTCCCAGACATAGAATATTCGAGGCTTCTGTCCAGTTTAACTCTTACAGGTGTTGCCCATGTTGCCCACCTGTATTGAACCTTTCACTAGGACTGTCTGTGAAGGACGTGATATGCCCTTTCTCATCACCTTCTCTCCCTTATCAGGACCAAAACAAAGTGACGATAAGACAAAACAAACTAAAATGACAGAAATCCAGGCCCCGTCCTCACAAGGCTTCGCTTGGCTCAGAACTGTCAGTTAATGGGTGACATATAATACCGCTACCAGCCAGAGGAGCCTCAGTTGAGGATGATGCTCTCCTGGTGAATCAATTGTGACCTTCCTGAGAATAAAGCTCTTGTCCAACTCAAGGCCGAATCCATACGAGAGGAATAAAACAACCGCATGGAATCCCAGAGCTCTGACCAGCTTCCGTTTCATATGGTGGGAAAAAGTGGGAATCCAGCAAACAAGACGTGGCCTTGCGACCTGACATCTAAATATAGACCTGTTTACTTAAATGGTCTGCAAAGGAATTTCTTGGGGCTAAAGAAAGGGAAGTCCAAATGAATACACGAGCTGATAGATAGACAGATAAATACACGCGGCCTTAAAGACTGAGAGGGTCAGACGAGGAGGAGCTTGATAAGACCAAGCCAGCACTTTGAGTCTTCAGACCCCCCTGTACACGGTTGGGTTTGGCGCCACTGAGTCAGATGGTCTCGCGGTGAATATAAAAGGGCGACAAGATACGACCCCATGTTAGGCACCTCACTGACCATCCACTCAGAGGGGTGGAAAGGTCACGGGCTGGAAGACTGCCAGACAGGATTCAAAACATTCAGTTTAACACGAGTATGTGCAAGATAAACACTCTGGATTGAGTCTCTACAGCTCTGCTGAATTTTGTCGCTGCTCATCCCATATAGGGAAGGAATGTCATATATGAGCAGAGTCCATACAAGACTTACTGTCCCTGAAGGAATCAATGTCGTTTTGTTTTGTTTGTTGGCAAAGGGAAAATTCAGCTTAACAAACAAACATACATCCTGGGGGACAGAACACATGCGAAACAAACTCAAACCATTCATGTACCCCCAAACCATGACCGTGACCGGGGTACACCTGTGGTTGTGACGTCTGGCACATTCACTCGCCGCAAGTTATTCACAAGCCTGTAGAAACCGCAGCACTTGGCTCGCACCACTCTCTTGGCTGACACACGATGACACTTAAGTAGCGTGTGACATTCACAAAACCGCAATTATTTGTAAAGTCCATCATTTTTACTTGGTTTCCTTTTAATGTAAAGCATTTTACTGTCGTGCACTTTCCTCAGGCATGTCAGAGAAAGTGCTCCGTTGAAAGGTACTAGCGCAGAGCTCTACTTCACATGTGAAATAGCATTAAAGTCCATGTCCTTATCCCACATGCTACCTTCAGCCTTTAAAGTCTTAAGTTTCAAGTTTTAACAATTAAAAGATATTTTAAAGATACATTTTCCAGTACTAAACTAAGGCATCTCAGAATTCCATCCCCCCAGTAAGGCAAAGTGAACAGACTTGTCTCCATTAAGAGGCAGGTCAAGCCAGTGAGCCCGGGTTGACTGAATCACCTGCACGTACACCCTGTGCTCTTACGCACGTCTGCCTTCATCTAGCTGGAGATACGACCTCGCCCCACTATGTCTTCTTCCCGCCTCTGCGATGGTGACGCGATGCGCTCATCGCCTCGGGTAACCTCCTGTCCCTGCCACTCCCTGCAGTGTTCGTGTTTCTAGAAAGGGACTGAGTCATCTTCTGAGCCACCCTCCCCGCTCCTTTTCGCCGAGCTGTGTGTCCTGTCTGGCTCCTATGCCACCCCCACAACCGCTCCACACTCCCCCACCCACGTGACTCTGTCCCTTACTCAAATCCCAGTGGTCACTGGTCTCCGCTGAGGAGACTGCAGCCCTGCGTTACCCTCAGCTTGTCTGCCACACGGCACTCCGGGCTTTTTGTTCCCCAGCCTGCCTGCCTTGGACGACGAGGGCTGTGAGGGAAGAGAAGGACCTTCAGAAGGATGCGCTGCCAGTCAGCCCAGCTGGGACTCGGAGTGAGGTGACAGCTTTGCCGCGGGCAGCCTCTGCCAGCCCTAGGGTTTTATCGTGCAAACCGCACCCTCAGGCTTGGCTGAATCACTGGGCTGCGGCAAATCAAGTAGCTTCCTTGCATCTCACGTGTACGCGTGTCGAAACAACGATCTCAGCAAGGACGAAACCAACGAGCAATAAATACCTCCTTTTGCAGCACCAGCATTTATAAATTGAGAGAAAAAATACGCTTCAATAAATGTAGAGAACTAATTTCTTCAGCAAGAAATAATAACTGCCAAAGGGAAACACTTTCTTAAGGATATGATCAGTGTTTTCACAAAGACTGAATCTTCTTAGTGGTTTTAGGGGTAAACAGAAGGCATTCCACTGAACACTAAACTACATTTAAACAAATTTGCTGTAGGCTTTATTTTCCAGATGTTCAATATCTAAGCCTCCATCAAATATTTTATTATGCAGTTACGTATTGTATGTTCACACTGTCTCTATACCCCTCGCTGCAGGGCTAAGTGTTAAATCTTCCGGCAGGTTACCGGAATCAACGTGAGGTCAGCTGCCTAACTTTCACAAACCGTACAAAGTACAAATAACCCTTGAGACAAATTCAGAAGCGTGACTCGCTGCCAGTGTACATTACGACACATAATATTCTTGGCTGTTATAATAATTGACATAACCTTCTCTCCTCTAAGAGAAACAGGCAGCAAAATGTCCAGACAAAGATTCGAAGGAGGAGCCCTGCTACAGAACCCCTGACCAAGGTCTTTCATCTGAATCCTCCATCTGTACAAATGTGTTCAACTGACAGCCATCTTGGAAAGCAGAGCTGACAATAACAGAAATAATGAAAAGTGAGAATGAGGCCAGTTGGTCTTTGTTGAGACCGTGCGTGAGGCTCTACCCTAAACTTCACAAAAGGAAACCCCTGAAAAGGAAGCAACGAGGACCACCTCTTATTTAAATCCTGTGGCTTCACCAGTGTCTGTTATGGCAAACCTCAACACTCCTGAATGCTACATTCCTGAGAGACATTCCGTTTACCTGAAGGACGGCAGAAGGACCAATTTGTGGCTAAACGGTTGGGTCGTTTCCACATTCCCAGGAGTAGTTAAATATTGTTCCTATATATCAAGGCTTTCCCTCCAGTGGGTTGGGTAACTTGCTGGGCCAGCTGGTGATGTAATTCACTGCTGGGTGTTTCTCCAAAAAGAACTATTTCAGGCCAATTGATGTACAGTCATGATTTGTGGCAAGAGGTGTCAAGTAGAGCAGATGGAAGTCATCTCCCAGCAGCCCACACATTATCAAGGAAGTGGTTCTGAGTGTTTCTCAGCTCAGAGTGATCTCTCAGAGGTTTTGGGGTCTACAGCAGGGTTCATAAAATCTTACAAAGATAAGATGGTTTATCCCTGGACTTCCATCATTAAATCAATTCTTTCTCTACTTTAACACTGGAAGAAGCACGGTTAAGGTTCCCTGCCAGCTGGAACAGTGATGAGCCAGAATAAGCTGCATGGAACCCCACCGTGTTACAACGTGGTATGCGTTACCAACACGATGCAGAAATAGCATGACATATTAGCGGACGTGACATTCATCCGGAAACCCGTTCATTGATGAAAACATTCTTGAACATACGTAGAAGCAGCCATGTACACAGAAACAGAAAGAAAGAATAAGACACACTTACCCGTTCTTCATACTGGCTGTGCGTGTGGGCTGACAGACAGTCACCTCCAGTGGGCCCTGAACAAACAGGTGAACCCATGTTATGTTTCGTTTGATCTCAGCTACTTCAAATGTAGGTAAATGCAGTTAAAGGTTTTATAGCATATTTCTATTCAACCATCCATCCATCATCAAAAGCATTTTGTCCGACGCAGGGTCACAGTGGTACAACACAGGGC
Organism: Arapaima gigas; assembly: GCA_900497675.1. NCBI lineage: Eukaryota > Metazoa > Chordata > Actinopteri > Osteoglossiformes > Osteoglossidae > Arapaima > Arapaima gigas. The sequence continues at coordinate 147,532 of UFQX01000821.1, read as the reverse complement.
GTGAGGTAGGGTGCACAATACAGTGGACGACATTCATTCACTCGCACACACATCTAACAGACATCTTTGGACTGTGGGGAAGAACATGCAAACTCCACAAAGACTGCTGCATTCAAACCCATGTCCAAACACACAGCCTGCCATCAATGAGGCACCGGTGCTGCCTGCCTCCCAATAAATATTCACTTTATTTAATTTAAATGATAACATGAATACCCTATCTATAACAACAGAATATGACGTCATGCTAAAACAGCCAAAAACAATTACAATAACACTGGCCTCCGAAAACAATGATCAGAAACAAGGTCCATTTGCATCATTAGAACTGAAGGTATTTCTCTAAAATACTCCATCCCAGTCCAGTCCAGCAACAAAATGAAGGGTATGAAATTCCCTTGGTTGACATGCTAAAATTGTCACTGCTGACCTAAACTGTTGACACTGGAGCCAGGACACAAGTACTTAAAATGCTTCTGAGCATTCAAACTTCTCACAAACTGGGCTGCATACTTGTCCCTCAGTTCTGGCTGAAGTGAACAGAGGTTCTGGATTTAAGCCAAGAGAACTGGAGGGGAAGAAGCTCATTCTGGCTGATGAAGAAGGGATGGAAGAAGAGGCTCTGGCTTTACAAAAGAGCCATTTCTGTAATGTTAAGGACGGTTAAGGTGCACAAAGAAATACGGCAAAGGAAAACAATGGGCCGGAGTGGATTCATTACCATTATTATACATCCCTTCTTCTCAGATGAAGCCCTTCAGAACAACGTTTGTGTATTTATTGATCCTGCGCACACTGCTGTGACACTCGGTACGTAACAATGGTTGATTTTTAAAACTAGTGTTAAATAGACAGAACTGCTCTTTATATAACACAGGGTCTGTCTGCGCCATGCAGTTCACAGCTCCTGTCAGGAAGGAGATCCGGTTTTATCCGTTTCATGAGGGACAGCTGCTGCCGCCACCGCAAAGATGATTAAGCACAGGATAATTTCCTGGAAAAAACAAAATAAAGGACATTCTCCTGTACAGTTCCCTCCAAAGGGTCAACATCCCACAGGGCAGTAGAGTATAGTAGACAGGGAAAAAGCCCCAGCAGATTCGGAGCAATAAGTAGAAGTACTTCTGCACCGATATGAGAATTCTCTGCCGATGCTGATATCCGATAATTTCTACGTACTTATCAGCCGATGTCAATGCCGGTAGACACATTATTAAAAATACATAGCAAAAATGGGACTATATCTGTCTGAATGAGAATTAAAGACAAGCAAAACATTCATTTGTGTAACGTTTCCCTTTAGCAGTCATTAACATAAAGGGCATCTGCTGAACCACATTTTTTTTTTAATCATCATACAATGATAAAAAGAGAATAACACCACTTAGCATCAGTAACTTTTTCATGGAAGTGCGTCATTCTATTTATTTTTAGGGGATTTTTTCATTAACATCCCTCGTCGCACAAAATTCTGTTTTGCATTGAAAAAATCTCTCACCGTCGACACCAATTATGTTTGCAAGTGTGATAAACGGCATATTTTTGCTGAAACCTATTTCACTTTCTTTGAAAATCTTCCACACCTGACATTTTTGTGCCATAGCCCAGCATCACCTAAACACTCCGCTCACCCAGAACAAGTGCGTCAACAAATATCAGTTTAAATTATCACCCCGATGCTAAAAAACCAGTTCATCAAATATCAGCCAATACCGATCTGATTCTCATATCCTCGCACATCCCCATTACACAGAGTTGACTACTTATCGCGATAAGCATGAGTAAAATGGACACTCTGTTTTATGGATTAGCCCGTGTTTTGTACCAGGTAAGGACTGGGAAAAAATCCACCAGTACAGATCCCAGTGACAGGTGTGACTGGAAACCTCTGATAAACCGTGAGCACGATGGGACAATCGGGAGACGGCTTGAGCGACAATGAGGAAGGGATGGTGACGAAAGAATCCACCGATTCACTGCAGTGAGAAGGACTGGAAAACCTGGCGGTCCTCGTCCTTGCCGGGGGCTGGAACTGCTGCAGTCCAGTTAAAAGTGCAACGCGGTCAGGAGCGGCCGGACGGCGTCATAAAAAAACCGTTTAAGAATGAGCCCAGCGCCATGTTCCACGCTGTCACCTCTCCTTCAGCTCCCCACCCAGGACAGCGCAGCCAAGTCAGATTCCAACCCAACCAAGGAGAGGTGCAACCGGTAGTGGCTGACGTTCATAAACCTTGGAGGGAATGATGGAGTAACCATATAACATGAAAAATAAATAGAGAGCTTGCAATAGAAAAAGAAGTTCTTTGAGGCACATTCTAATTACGCCGTCAGAACTTCTCAACAGGCACGCCATCTGGATACGGCATTTCAAACGCTCCCTGTTCGCACGCCCCTCGCCCTTAAGCAAACAATCTTCAGCTGATTATACTTCTCAAAACCCTTTTTTATTTTTCCATTTGTTAATAAAACATTGCAGCTAATGAGGAGGAGAAGAGGAAAGGAATCACACGCCAGTGAAAACGTTGGAATGCCGACAGTCCGTGCCAGAGAGGTGCTCTGGAAGGGCAGTGTGTGAGTCACCCGGGGGGAGGGGGTTGCTGGGTATGGCGCGACGCTCTCCACTCCACGCCTCACTTCCACCCTCGTCTCCAGGGAAGGCTGAGTAAGCCAGAGGAAATGCTCTAGTGCTGCCAGCACCATCCTCGGGGACCAGATGTGTCTCCAAAGACACGCAGAGGTGACACGCTAGGACCACTGAACACCCCCTCCCTGTAACACCACCCCACCAATTGGCCCACGCTACTTTCCCCTGCAACAGGGCCACAATCCAGTTCTCAACACCTGCAACGCATCAATCCAGTGGCAAAACTTCTCAGAATCCCAGCAGTGCTCGTAGTTTCCCCAGGATAAACAGAAGTCCTTCCCTCTCTGAATCTGTCTCAAAGCTGAACCTTTTCAGTGCCCTGGAGCAGGCTCGGCATCACGGGAACAATCCTACGCACTTTGCAGACTGCGACTGACTCGTACGTCAAATGGAACTGATGGAACGTCTCACCCATTTGGACGGTACACAAGTTCTAGTAGCCTGTGTCGTCTTGACAGGTCTGAATATAGAAGGACGTTATTTGCGGTGACAATCCATTGGTTGTGGGAACTCCATGTCCTCAGCTACTGTGGGTAGGCTTGGCTAGAACGTTCACCACTGGCACACTATTGACAAAACAGACTGAGAAAAACTTGTTGCCTTATGATCTGGGAATTCCTTCAGCCAATTCCCAAAGAATCTGGTCACCTCTATGCACGTCAAAGTAGATGCTGTGAAGGAAGCGTCGAAATAAAATACTAAAGTACGTTTTCTGTAGCTTTTTCACTTGACACATCATACTCCACCAGCGCCTTCCGTCAATTCTTTGAAGTCACTGCAGAACATCCGGTCACAAGAACATCGACATGGATTGTTAACCCAATTAAGTTCCACAGGTGCTGGCAAGACAGGATGGTGGCAGTCATCTGTAGGCAATAAGTTTCGTCTGCAGACATCTGCGGACGAGGCAACGTTTGCTATACAATTACCTGCTCGTCTGCTGTGCCTCTGGCCTGCATCAAAGGTGCTGAGCTCCTGTCATCTCCAGTTCCTGCCCTGGACAGTGTCCAGGGCACATTTCCAACACAGCAAACATCCACAGCTGACCTTTTGCTTTCCTTGAGTTCAGACAAAGCCAATGGCAAAGCAAGCAGACTGGGGTCCTTAGAAATGTGGGCAGTGCTAGCATGAAACATCTCCAAACTATACACTGCTGCTGTGTGAGGTTGCCAGCTTTATTCTTGTTCTGCCTCCGTTGTTGCTGAGCTCTGCTTGTGTTAACGTAAGTTTCTTTCAGAACTCAACCAGAAGAACTTATTGTTAACTGAGGATTTTAAATGGTTCTTGGTGAGAAAAAATGCCTCTAATAATAAAGTGAATATATGGCTTCACGAATAAGCTACACTTCACAATCTAAGTGGCCACTGTAAAGTCCATGGATGGATGGATGGACAGATAGATAGATAGATGAATGGATGAGTCAACCTTTCACTTGCAGGTGACAGCTGAAAGTCTTGCTGAGTGACTGGCAAGATCTCCTGGCCAAAATGTCAGAGGTTCGAGAAAGGATGGCAAAGGCAAAGCTGAGCAGCACAAAGATGTGTCGAAATATGAAACTCCCTGAAACACCAACAGAGAAGTATCCTTTCGAAAAAAAAAAAAAAAAACTCCACGTTCCTCAGCCACACTGACTTCATCTTCATTTCAGTTTCAAGACTCAGTTAAGAATTGAGTTTGGAAGTTTCCAAAGCCATAGTCAAAATGAAGAAAAGTCTCAGTCCCAGTTACATTGGGCAAAGCAACAACAGAGCTCCCTCACAAAGCAGCTTGATGATATTGGGGCCATTGTGTTGGGTCGTGTCAGATGACAGATGACAGAGGGGACTGGATGGACTGAGGCCAAAGCTGAGACAAATCATCACCAGTCATGGCTTCCATCAACACTGCAATCCCTGCCAAACTACAGGGTTGCAGCAGCCTATATAAGCAAGTGACGGGCTAACAAGATCTTGACAAATAAGTCTTCCCATATGTTACGTGTCTGACATGTTTCTACTCGAATGTGGTTAATAGGATGAATAGAAGTCAGATATTTTACAAGATATTTTTGAAGAAATTGAGGATGCTTGTGTGGCTTTGATGCTCAAGATCACTTTCGAGGGGAAACGGAGCGCAGGGACATCAAGACCACAAAAATCTGTGTTAAACACAGCTGTTGTATGGTTGAAAAAAGAAAATCCCACATTAAAGGACAATTTCAGTGACCATCTCTCATCCCTTTGTGTGTTTCCAGTTACAGACACCATAAAAAGAAAAAACAGACTAAAAATAACACACAGCATGGAGTAATAATACACAACAGAATAACCGTATTGTCACATTTGACCTGCAAACGTTGAAGACGAATGTCAACTCCAACCCTGTGACGACTGTAACATTCAGTGATTTAATGTTTCCTCCTTTTTGTTAAATAAATCAGTACTGAGGAGTGTCTCTTGCCTCGAAAATGTGACCTTTCCAGTTCGGTCCCTCTTGACTGAAGAAGCTGACTTTCCAGTGAAGATGAGATGAAAGTGAGGGGGGGGGGGAATCAAACCACTAACCCTGTTAGTGTTATAGTATTAACACTAGTATTATTCATCAGTAATACTAGTTAATAGTATTATCCACTATTCAAACTCCTTTGCAACAAGTTATGACAAAAAAGTTATAAACATTCCTGTTACAAACTGTTCGTCACATTCGACTATTTTCTGTACTTAGTAACTCCACATTTTAAGAAATCGGCCTTTTAACAGAAACGGAGACAGGTGCATAAGGTGAGGAATTTCTCAAGTGTAGAGGTGCGTGTGCGTGAGGGGGGGGGGACCCCGCGGAGGTGACAAGGTGCATACCCGTCCGTTGCACGCGCGCTCGTCGGCGCTGCGCAGCTCCAGGGACTCTTCCTCCTCCCCCTCCTCCTCGTCCTTGTCCCCATAGTCCCGCGCCAGCAAACGGAAGCCTTGCCTGCAGCAGAGCGCCCCACAAAACCCCGGCAAAGGCATTCAAATAGGGGGGGCGGGCGAGCTAGCAACGCAAAGCACGGTCTTCTGGAAGCGGTGCGCCGCGGAGCATCCAGCCCCCCGCGTCAGTCCACAGTGTGACCCCCGTGTGGACACGGACTCCCACTCCAGCGCTTTGCTTTACTTTCTCATGAATGTTTCACAGCTTTTCCCGGACTTCCCTCCCGATACACACTCCTCTCCGTCCTCACCGTGGCATCTTCTTCGGGATGTAAGACAGAACACGTCCATGAATAAGTAACTTAAAGAGCAGCCTTGAAGGAGATCCGCGAACTGTGAACGGGGGGGGATCAAAGGCGCCTTTAGGGCGCAGAGAAGTTTCCCGCCAAGCTGGAGGTCTCGTTCTGGTTCTGACGTCGCGCACTCGCCGTTCGTATTCCGCCGTTTAAGCTCCTTCTCGCGCTGCGCATTCACTTTCTAGCGCCGCTCGGCGACTCGCGCTCCAGCCAGTGCTGCGGAGCACGAGGAAGGGGGCGGGTTGGGCTGTTTGCCCAGCCAATGAGGACGAGGAGTTTGCCGGCACCGCGCACGTCCGCGACCGGCCCCTTCCTGCGCTCGTGCACTATTGCATCACATGTTGGTCGGGCGCGGGTTCAAGTTTTATTGGGGGGGGGCGTATAATAAATATAACTGCAACTGTGCAGCAATAAATGTAGATATAATTGTGAAGATTAAATTAAAGGTGCACTTTCGGTGACTAAAATGTGACGTCCAAGTTTGACTGCTTTGCTTCGTTTGAAACATAGAGCAACTTTTTGTGATGTGCTTGTATATTTTAGAGCCAAACATGGTAAGTTGATACATGAACATTTAATCCATATAATAGCTGTTAAAGTAACAATTCTGAATAGAGGGAAGTAAATAAATGATGATAGGCAAGAAGATGGAAAAGAGGATGGGGGGGTCCTTTCTTTACAGCTCCCATGTGCCCACACACACACACACACACACACACACACACACACACACACACACACACAATCTCTCTTCCGAAACTGTTCCTATGCCTCTGATTATAATCACTTTCTGAGTACTGATGGAATGAGCTCATAAGAGAAATCAGAGCTGGTTGTAAGAACTGCTTTGAAAATTAGATTTAATATGTCTTTGTCCTGCCAGCTAACGCCGGGCCTATTATTTTGATAATAATTGGTTTGGTTTGGACCTAAAGAGTGGCATGCAGCTTTGAAGGAGTCCGTATCGTCTTAAACAGACATTGCGTGTTGATAGATGCTGTTCCTCAGACGACACCTTTATCTAAATCAATTGGCAGTTTTACCCATGTGTGCTGTAAGGTATTTTATTGGGGAGATTCAGAGCAAATACAGTCGCTCAGGGACACGAACCAGCAAACTGCTGCTAAAGGTCTGTGTAATTACCAACAATGATCGCCACGTGTGCTGGAAAAAACGTTATATTTCTGAAAGTTCCCTTCCCCCAACAGTCCTTTTTGTGACGGGTGAGAAAAACCCCTGTGAATAGCCAAATAGAGTAATGGGACAGAGGAAGCTGCTTTAGATGAGACCCGTCCTGACATGTCCTGTCGGTGTTCAGTGTGCAGCCCACTTCCTCCCCACACTTCTTTCTTCTGATGTGCAGAAGCCTGAGGTTTTGGCAATGAGAAGTGAGGAGGATGAGGTAAGGATTTCAGTACCTATCTGAAGGGAAATAAGTTACTGCCCAACACCGTGTATTTAAGAAGGACATAATACTTGGTTAGTGGTTTCATTTTTACCCCTCAGTTTGGTGGCACATTTTTTGCTCATTTTGCTGTTACGATGCAACCCGGAACTGGAAACTTCTCATGAATAAAACTTGACACGGTAAATAAGTTACGTTGCATTTGGACTAATGAAGCCCCATTTCGACAGTGATAAAGTTTAATAATGATCAAATGAAACATTTGTCAATAAAAAAATTGGTTTGTCAGAGTGGATGACAACTGCACTGACTGAAACTAATTTACAAACTGACTTTACAAATTTGTGTGGGAACCTTTTCAAGCCATTTACATAAATACCCTGTATGCAGACTATCAAGAGGACTCAAAAAATTGAACGGGCCGATTACTAAAAGACGGTAAGACTGCTGATGCTTCAGTGTTCGAGCCGTCACGCTCACTCACTATTTACTGAACAATAATTGCTAATAGTTGATAAAGTTGGTGTTAGTGCTTAGGAAATGGGTACTGTGAGGTTTGGAATACATATGTCCTCGGGATATTTCAACTGGAAAAACACACAGTTTTGATAACTTACAATAATTAAAACAAAAATGAAACATTGCTCTACTTACATTCACTCAGCAGTTCTCCAAGTTTCTAAGATGGCTGTGATGTAATTTTGTTGAGGCCATTAATTGGTAAATGATGGCTCATTTTCTTAAATCGTGTAAAAAGGCAGCGGCATTTAATCGCGTTTGAAGTGCACTAGCGCAGTGGATGAGGGGCTTCTGTTGCAGGGTAAACTTGTATTATTAAAACCAGACCTAGTTAAACCGATTTAGGACACGCAGTAATTACAGGTTTGGTAATGAAATGATTGCTAATATGTCCAAGAGCCGGCCTTGTTCTGCAATCTGGCGGTCACCTCCATTTGGGGGAGCAGCAGTTATGGGTTTGAGGTTTGTGGGAAAAGGGGGTTTGGCTGGAGGTGGGGAGGGGAAGGCGTTGTTTTCACCCCCATTTCCACCGTTCCCGGAATGACCGTTTTTTGCCAGTCGTCAGCCTTACACTCCCAAAGCCTCCACATCTTCCTAAACATCTCCACTTTCTCGTCTCTTTGGTTCATCAGTGGGGGCGGGGAGGGAGGTGGCAGGTGCGGAACCTGGAGCTGGAACTCATTTCACGTAATCAGCCAAGTTCCCATCGCGTTTGGAGAAGAAGCAGAGCCTGCCGGAGCTGCTGAGCACTAAACAAACAGAAGAATATGGTGCTAGCTGTGCTGAAGAGAAGAAGAGAAACTGAGAGCCATGTTCCCTGCCAGCCTCTGACTTAACACTTGCACAGTCGTGACACTGCTGATATTACTGGGAAATTTGGGGGCAGTTGCAGCTCTTAGGAGGCTTTCTGGCCAAGGCTGCGAAATAAAAGATGGATTGAAATGCCATGATTAATACTTTTTGACTCAAACTTTCTTTTCTTTTCACTCCAAGTGGCGCTCTTCCCAGAAAAGTGAGCTCGGACTAGTCTGGGCCACATTTTGTTGCTACATCTGAAAGTTAGCACTAGGAATCTATGCTCCGGCCCAGAAACACATGTCTCTACATATTGTGGATTATGTTTTTGCAACAGGCAATAAGTACTCATGCAGCACAGAAGGTGAGACTCAGGACACCGGTCCTTCATTCAACACTACGACCAACCGAGAGTCACAAACCCACCTGAAAGTCATCGCTTTGGACTGTATGAGGAAACTAGAGCAAATAAATCTTCTTCCCATTTTCCACTTCAGTTTTCTCATTGTCACTAGTAAAGAGAAGGAAGGAAAAATATGTATTAGATAAAGGAGAACTATAAATGCCATATGTGTTATTCCAGCACAAAGGGATTTGGCAAAAAGTTCCTCTTTCTAACTCTTGAAATCATTCTTTGGGTTTAAACTCTCCTGCTGTCAATTATCCAGTAGTTTTAACCCTTTTTAGTGAAGAAAGGTTTCAGTTTCATTTTTGAGTGTCAGATCGGTGATAAGCGGAAAACACGAAACCGTGTATTTTGTGCAGCGACTCAGTACAATATAATGATAGCAGCTCACCAATTGAGTGTTTTTTTTTTTTACTCTTTTGGTTCATTTTGTTCATTTCGGTTTTGGCCAAATTGACAGAAAGGATTGAGAGAGACAGATAGTGTGTGAGTGTAAGGTGTGTGTACCTATGTGGCACAAGTTCACGGGGTGATACAGAGTTTTGCCTTCTGTAACGTATTAAGTTCCCCAATGGGAAGCAGATGGGGGCCCGTCAATGCCGGGAACCGGCGTTCACGAGTGATTCAAGCCTTGGAAAAGGTCAGTGCTGTTGGAATCTCCAGAGCGACTTCACGATGCTGATGGCCCTTTTTGGCCAAAGCAGAAGCCAAGCGACTTTGCTTGCTGTTTAATGCTGTTTTTGTTTTGCTCGGCGATCTTCATAAACAAAGGCTTTTCCACTGGAAACACATGCAGCCAAAGAGGCTTCGGCTGAACGTTTCACTGGTTCCTTCAAGCATTCGTGACTACAAGTTGGCACGTTTGTAAAATGTAGATGAATAAACATTTGTACTTGGCCATATCTGCGGTAAATTCCACCGGTATTGTGAGAACCACTTATCTCCTTCACGAATCCTCCTTCCAGCACTTTGTGAACAGTGGGTTTCAGGAACCCAGCTTCTGCTTGATGGGGTAACTGTTTTACACTGGAAGGGCATCAACAAAAAAAGATTAAACCCAACACACGACGCTTCACACACCTAAAGCCAGAAGAGGATGGACTGTTTCATCCCCTCTAGTCTCTATTCTCTTTATCATAAACAGATGAGCTTCTCTTCATTCTGTCATCTTGTCTAAGATAATTGACTCAGGTATTTAGCATGTGCTGGTTTGGAGAAAGATATGGGACTTTGGTCAGGCAGACAGGCAAGTGATTCAGGGCTTCATGTTTCTAGCTTCACGACAAGGTATTTCCTGGACTGTTGGCTTCCTCTATCTAAATTGAGCCTGGATGCCAGGTCTTTCTCTCAGTAATTCTCCCCACAGGCAGGGAAGTACATATATGCTTTACATACCACTAACATGTATGTACAGATTCTCTCTCTCACTCGCACACACACACACACACACACACACACACACACACAAACAAGCTTCTTCCAAAATTTGCATGAGCATCATCAGTTCAGCTTACAGATCTGCTCCAGGTTTCTCAGTTGTAATGTACAGCCCACACAGCATAACTTTTTCTAAGTTAATGTTTTCATTCTATGCTGTATAGCTGTACTATAGATAAGACGTGTTGTGCGTGTTCGGCAGTGAAAAGGGCCCTTCCTATGCATTATGGTATCCATTTAGAGACGCCTCTTTGCAAAGTCAAATCTCTAAAACTGCTGCTATAAGAAAATTATCCAGCTGTGTAAATAGGTAAATTGAAAGAACTTCACAGTTTTTTCCCAATATCTCAGAATGCTCTACAATTTATGAAAACTATACACACAAAAGCCAAAATCAAAAATACTTAAACACACAAAAACCTTAAACACACACGGAAAAACATTTTCAATGTTAAAAAAAAATCTACACACTACTGTCAAAAGCAAATATTCTGGTCAGAATCACACACACACTAACAGTCAGCACTAGTTGACCACCAACAAAATAAACTTTTCCAAAAGAAACATGTTGTAGGAAATAATGGACATGACAGCGAGAGCCGCAAAACAATAACTTGATGTTATTTAGAATGTACAGGTAAGGAGGAAGGAAGATTATTGGAATGTGGGGATTGAGCCATTCTTAGACCCCCCCCTAAATGGTGAAAACTAACATTATCCCACATGGCAATGCAGGGATGATGCTCTGGGGACCTGTGCTGTGTCTGCGGGGATGGTAATAACACCAACAGTGCCGTGTTGTGTGGGCTACTTGCAACACGGCGATGGACCACCACTTGTAGACTGATGGCAGCACTCATTGTTACGCCCCCCCACTGAGCAGGGACATCCAGCATTGCTCTTTGTCCTCAGACGTTCCTTCTTCTGCAATGTCTTTTAGCCAAAATGAATCCAGTGTCATCAACACGATATTCTCTGGAAGAAGACATGGCCGTGAGAGTGTGGAGCAATGCAGGGGCAGCACAGAGCAGCGAAACTCATCTGTATGTAGACGTCCCGTATCTTTCACGGTCACACATGAATTCTGCAAAGTACAGTGATATCAGTCATGATTAAGCAACTTACCTGTTTTGAGTGCAAAAGGTTCTGATGACTCCAGGTACAGTGTAACTGCTCACATGGAGCTGGACTCGCTGCCCAGCTTCTCGCATGTTTGATGGTTGATGACACTGTCAACACCGTCACTCGTTTTATACATCTTCCTCTACCTCTTCCCCTCCTTCTTCTTCCATTTTGCTCCCGGACTCTTCCCAGCCGTTTGTATGTTAAAGAATACATAGGGAAGCGAGTTGATCATTTTGATGGGTTGTGTTTGCAGAGGCGCTGTGGGGTCATGCATTGTGTCTTGCTTGCTGACTGAGGTGTTGCTGCAGAATGAACAGGTGTCCTCATGATGACAGCTGTGCTACTTTGCTGAAGATGTTTGTGTAGAGTTTTGCAAAAGGTGCTTGTCAGAACTGCAAACTGTGTTGACGTTACAGGAATGTGTTTATAACTGTACAGACAAAGTATAGGGATGTGTGGTATCGGCATGAGCACTTGGTGAATTCATTCAGTCAAGGTGTTTGACCACCTGGGGAAAAAAAACAAACTGTGAGATGCTTTGGAGAAAAGCATCAGCTAAATAAATGAATGTAAATTTCTTACACAGATGAAGAAAAAAATATTCAGCCTCCTCCTTCGCTCCCAAGAATTTGCTCTTCATTTCTGTTCACCGGCCAGGTCCTCCCCATGTTCCAAAACAATACGCAGGAGTGCTGGCTCCCACAAACCCTCCGCAGCAGATGTTTTATTTTTGGAACCTGCTCTCTGCCCACACAAGTTTACGGATAAAGAACGAACATTATTCTATTCCTTATATGGTCACAGAGACTGAAGCTTCAGAGGTGGGAACGGTTTCTGTGGCTGTAAACATTTACAGATCTGAGCTCAAAAAGAGCCATAAAACATTTATTTCCTACAGCTAGCAGGACTCAGCTGACTGTGAAGTCAGTCGTGTTTAGTCACTCAGTTTAGCGCTACGAAAGTCGAGTGCTATGAGAGTGTTCACCTTACCTGTTGCGCCCAGGGGTGTGCCTGCGAGGGGTCGTGACCTCCAAGGGGCCACAGAAAGAAAGCCCAACACCTTCTGGACAGTGTTCAGCAGAGAGAAGCCAGAAGGACTGTTGTAGGTCGTCCCTGACTGGAGTTTTGTCCACTGTCACCATGACGATCTTACCTAATGAGTTTCAGTGGAAGGTTGGTTAGTGGGGGTTAAGAGCAACAGTCTAGTTTTCACCCTGGAGACGCAGTCCAGGTCTACAGGGTCTAGACATCATTCCTTTACTTACAGGAATTTTAAGTGCATCCGGATATTTAAATAGAGTTTGATTTTGTTTCCATTTCCATTATATTCTTCGTGCTGTGTAGATGTACTTCAAACTTCTATGGTGGAAACTCTAATTTATCAAGCATATAGACTTATACTTTGTGTGAACACTTCATATGTTTCACGAGTTATTAAGTTGAAATCCTTTCACTAGATCTCATTTGTTTGGATAAGAAAAAACTGAACTGGCCTCTTGTGATCTACTGAGCAAAGCAAACAGACATTTTCTAAGACATCAAAGCATATCAACAACAGCGGAGCAGAGAGAAAAGAAAATTAAAGTGCAGCGGTGTGTTAATTATTAACACACCTATTATTCAATTCTTGAAGACAGCAAACTGAAACCTGCGTACAGTTTATACCTACTAACACCCCAACTGCTTTAAATGAAACATAATAAACGCTCCTTTACGAGTACTTTTGACAAGCAAAAGAACTTATAAAGAATTTAGGGCAGTGAGAGACTTCTGTGGAAATCAATAGCCCTCTAAAGCGCAATTAAGCCATACTTTAAGATTACTTGGATTGAGCAGCAAGGCTCATGAATCTGAAGGGTCAGGCCTGTGAAGATGTATTTGAATGTTCACGTACCGGTTACATACCTGTTTTATAATCAGTCTGGTATTTGGACACTGAATTACCCTCTGGTTGCAGACAGAGTGAAGAACAAGCAGGGTTTGCACCACATTCCCTTACAGCGGTTTCCTCTCGCAACAAAGCTTTTTTTGGTGGGTGGGTTACAGGGCGCCATCTGTTAGACGAGTATCCGTAGCTGAGGGGTATTGAAATGGAGTCAGGAATAGGAAAGGAAGAGGAAACCCCCCCGGCGAACTTTTGACCCCCCTGATGAGGTATTTATAACCTCCCTCCAGGTCTCCCGGTGTCTCTGGTATAGAATCTGTGCACTGGCCAGTAAACTGACTGAGATGTGCTTTTCCACAGGCCCACAGGACGAAAACTCATAAGTTTTGCTGCACAAAGAAAATACACAAAAGATGGGAGTGTTTGACAGCAACATAACTGCACAGCAAGGAAACTGATGCCCCTCTAATCCAGCAGAAACCTTGGCTGTGCTGAAAAGCAGTAAGACAAAGAGTCATAATACACACAGTGGTGTTAGAGGACAGTGGCGTGGTCAGTTGCTCTGCCCTCTTCATAATCAAACGATGGTTCAAGGAGTGTGATTCTTGGGCAGAGTGTTAATCCAGGGCTAAGCCTCACTTACAGACCACAAAGGCTGTTTACACAGCTGAAACACATGAATGTCAGCCATTGAGGGCCAGGTTGTAGGTTCTCCCGACCGGGTCTGTGGCTCCCTGTCGGCTGTGGCTACTCAAAGACTCCTTGACATGTACATCTTGCAGGTTAGGATCATTTTTTACTCATCAGCATATTTCCTTCCCCTCCCCAGCCCTGCATCAGAGGGGCTGTGTACGCTGGCATTTCCTTTCCTTCGGTTGAGGCCAAACCACCAGTGAACATGCCCGAATGGGAAGTCTCCGCCGGAAACGATTGACTCATCTCTCCATGGCTGCAGCAAGCAATACAGGAGCACAACTTCCCTCACGTTTGTCTCGGGGAAGCAGATTAAGAGTCCCGCATTAAGGGCTCAAACGCACGGCTCTTTGTCACACTGGGAACTAGCGGCTCTGCTTCACTCTGCGAAGACAACCCAACAGAAACAACTATTACAAAAAATACTGCAGAACATTTTAAACACCTAACTGGCTGCCTCCTGTGTTTCTGGAACTATCTGAAAGAACGAATGAAAAATCATTCCCTAACCTCCCCGGCTCCTGTTTATGTTGCGCATAACCTGGTTTCAACAAGTTTTTAGTAACATATTTATTTTTCAACCAGAGCCCGCATAGTGTCTGGAAAAAGCAGAGAAAGCATGAAAACAAAAGCAAAATAAACAAAACACTGAGGTCAAACACCTCAGCAAAAATAGGATGAGTTGAAGTACCATCGAGTTTGAGCACAGACAAAAAGTGCATGAGCAAAGTTATCAGACAGAAACGTTGACGGTGGAAAGGAAACCTGTCAGGGCTGCCTGAGGGAGCAGATCCAGGTCCTTCTTAAAAGTCAGGTATTGACTGTTTGAGCAGGAAAAGCTGGAGACCAGGGTTTTCTGGAATGCAGGCTCTACAGCCTCAGAGCCAAAGACCTCTGCCCCCCTACTATATTTAGCCATGAAACGGACCATAAATCTCTGCGCATGATTTGCCAGCAGATCTGGTTGCTTCTGAGGGCTGCAGAGCGTGTGCACCATACTCAACGGCTGGCCTCTCGTGCTGTCAAACTGAGTTCTGGGGAAAGTGGGAGGACAGCAGAGAGCGGCAGGACAGGTACTCGGCTTTGACAAATCTTTTGACCCATTCACCCCAGATCCTCTGGTGCAGCTTCACAAAAAGCTGGCTTTCCGTGTCTGAATACACACACCTGAGGGACAATGGCATGGGGGTGGAAACCAGAAACTCTGTCTATTTATAACGCACTTTCTCAGAGAAATTCTTAGCCGTGTGCAGTGCTGTTTGTCAGAACTATTCAGCTTGATCTCTGTGTTCTGAGGGAATCCCTTTGTTCTTCCAGGAGTGCGACTCCTTCACCTCATGTGACCGGAGTATGGTTGGAGCAGTCAGCAGTGCGTCTGTCCCAGGCCTCTTTCTCCTGCTGGTCTCACTTGCCACTCAGCAGGGGGTTCTGCCAGATCAGCCCAGAGATTCCTGGTAGCGCCCCACCCTTGCTGTTCTGTGAAAGCACTGGCTCCACAGGTGTGCAAATCCATGAGCAACGATTGCCTCCTCAGCACCCTGCTGCCCTTTCCAATGATGAATGTCCTGTGCCTGGAAGGGGAGCAGTAAGATTTTTAAATGTAAAAAGCACCTTTCTGAGCAAGGAGCAGGTAGCAGAGTGCTGACAGATGCTACATTTGGACTTGAAGGACACAGATTTTGAATTCCACCTTCCGCTGTAGCGGCCTTGTGCGAATATCCAGCTGTAAAAATGGGTAAATCAGCTCGAACAACATTGCGAGCTGCTTTGGAGAAAAGTTCAGTTAAATAAATACATTTAATATATTTGGCCAGTATGTAAGAAAAGTCTGGTGACAGTAGGTAGACTAACTAGGGACACCCTTAAGCACAGCCAGGTCCTCCCCCAACATTGCAGTACCACATAATGTGCTGGTTCACCTACCACTCAGCGTATGTCAGAGCTGATGACCAGGTAGACCACCAACGTCCAGAGAGACCATTTCACACCCAGCCTGCCTTGCAGCCCCAATCCTTCTGTGAAACTGAAGAGGCAGGTGGAGGTTTGACAGGTTGGCCACAGACGTCAAAATAAGTGCATTAAGAAACTGTGGGGGGGGGGGGAGTTTGACACCAAAGGGCACAGTGGGTGAGAATGGGAGCATTAACAGGCCTAACAAACTTTCCAAAAGACCAAGAATAGGATGGAAAGCTCTCAAATTCTGTGTCTTGTTCTGGCTCTGTATTTCACCAGCAATGTCTCTTTTCTGAAGGAAATCTGACCAGAGGGTGACATTCTGTAAAAGTCTTAGAAGTCTGTTCAAGCAAAGACCTATTTGGGAGCCTGTAAGTGTGTGTACAGGCGTGTGTGCGTGTGTGTGAGCTAAAGTTTGCAAAAGGTTGCTCACTTCTCTTTGTAGAGCCCTGACCCTTGGATCTTGCCCGTTGCTAGGCAACATGACTTCCAAAAGGAACAGGAAACAGAGTGAGGACCGGGCTGAACGTGCGGCAGTATTCATTACCCGCCTGTCTTCAGGGCCAAGCGACTGTGCTAATTCTGTCCCGAACTCCTAAATGTTAGCTGTGTGTAGAGCCGTGCTCCTCCAGCTTGAAAAGCTGACTTCATTTTCGTTGGGCACCCAGCAGGCATTACACAGTAAGGTTTTCCTTAACAGAAAGAAAATCATTTTTAAAATCTGGCAGTGCATGTTTTAGTGTAAAAAGGGAGTTAAATATCGGGGAAACGGAGTCTTGACAGATTAAAAAAGTATTACAACCCATAAGCGATTACTCACTTCCCCTGCTATGATGCTTTACTGCTTGGCTCTTGGTCAGGGAAAGGCAGTCAAGCAAAGACGAGGGGTGGCAGGGGGCCTGTGACCAGAAAAGAACCTGCTTCAGAAAAATGACATCAATCGAAGCGCAGTCGGCACGAGTGGAACAGAGCTCAGCAGAACTTGCGTCATGGACTCCCTGAGACTGACGTGTTGACGAAAGCTCCGAAAAGCCACTGGAAAAGGGTGGTATGTGCACATTTTCGGCAGAAGTGATCGCAAGGCGCCTCAGGGGACACAGGGACAGGGACGAGGAAAACTTGGTGCCATAACCTTCCTGCTGGTGGGGGTGTCCCGTCTGGGATGAATATAGCACGAGAGGTCCTGTGGTGCAAGAAAAAAGAGCACAAAGAGGCCTAAGCGACTGTGGCCACATAACACAGAGTAGTTCCACATCCCTCCAGACGGTCCGTGTTTATGGAGGACGTCTGTGATCTACTTTTTTAACAGTCACTTTATTGACTGCGTCTGTTCATTTCAGCAGGCGATGAGAGATCGCCTTTGTTACCCAGCCCCTGCCGACAGGTGGTGTGCTTGTCCCAGCAGAGCGCAACACCTCGGGCGAGGGGAAAAACGCAGGGCAAACAAAGCAGCAAACAGATTAAACATGCAGATAATGCAAACTGGTGGGTGTGGTCTGCGGTGCGGTGATGGGACCCACTGTAGGACAAATGCTGTTACCCTCAGTTTCCAAAGACCTTGCGCTGTCCTCACATATAGAAAGTCCTTGCCTGCCAGGTGGTCATGCGAAGCAGCGCTAGACCTGTAATAAGTAGCTGGGGGAGCGAGAACACGCACTGCCACTGCTCAGGAAGCGCTATTATTACCACCACGGTTTATAAAAAGCTGTCAAGAACAGTGGCCTCCTTGTCCTGAGCTTCAAATGAAATCCGCGCAGTCATCTAGGCGGACGGCCTTCTGTTGTTCTTTCATTACCGAGGCCGTAGGAGGACCAAAGGCACACAGCTCGGCCCTCCTGAAGGCCTGCCGACAGTCTCGCTGACATCTGAAATGCCGGGCAGATGGCTAAAGGGATGACTGGACGCTGGTCACGCGGCAGTAATGAGTTTGAGCGTGACAACGAGTCGTCAGACACAAAAACCACTGCAAATGGAAAGCATGAGAAGAGGGACACACACCCCCATATACACACGCGCACACACGACTGTCATTATCTCATCCTTTTAGGACAGCGCTGTTGCTGCGAGGGAACACAGCTGTCCAAGCCAGATGGCAAAATATGTGTCTATATATTTGGTTGTTTGCCACCATGTGCTGTCTCTAAGAGCAGTCTCACTCCAAGTTAAGACACCCATCTACGAGCTGCGAGTCCGTCACATGGCATCATTAGAGAGAGACGCTGCAGGTGAGACCTTCTTCATTGACTTTTGACCCTGCTTTCATTATTACTGACAGCTGCGGACCAACAGGTGTGTAACTCTTTGCAGATATGACTCCCGGTGGAACAGAACCCGGGACACAACCAATAGTGAGCACAGCGAAAGCGGACTGAGCATGCGGACGGCAAGGCCTACCAAAAGGTGTCTGAAATCCAGACTCTTCCTTCCACTTCTTGTCTGTGCTCAACACAGATGGCAAAATGAATGTGCTGCTGCTTAGAATAACAGATGACAACTCCGTTGACCCGGCCTTGAAAGATGGTGCTCAGTCAGCGATCTGCGGCCCGGTTCTCCTCACTGTGAGCTTCAATGAGACAATATTCCTCCACTTCACACTGGTACCTCTATGGAAATCCAGTGAGAACATGTTAACTATGGCCTGGAAACTGTACATTGACATTGATAGATGGGTAAGCAGATATTCCCTTGAAAAACACAAACCTTGCCCCCAGGAAGATGACCTTTATCACCAGGGATGTCTTTCAATTTGCTGTGAAGTTTTACTCTGGTAGCTATACCCTTGAACGAGGGACTTCATTAGGAGGAAACATCCAGTTGTATAAAAGGATATAAATATAAAGATGGTTTTACAAAAACCATCAACCACAGTGATTTGTTTGATGAGATACATGTGATAACAGCATTTGAAGCCCTTCAGCTTGAGTAGAGCATGCAGCCACATACCAATAAGAAAGATGTAGCATAAATGCCACCTAGTGGTTCACAGAGTTGCTGGGGGTCAGATTCTGAGCCAAAGTCCTTTCCTAAAGCTACTACAGTGGTAGAGAATCACCTTTACCATGATTTACCCATTTATGCAGCAGGGTATACTAAATGGTGCAACTCAGAGCAAGTACTTTGCTGAAGGGTTCTGCAGCAGGACTGGGATTCATATCATATATTATTCTATATTGTAACGCCTTCTAGATTCAGGAGTCAAAAGGTACTAGAAGGAGCTACAATATCATACATATTATACTGGAATTTTATATTATTATTACAATAGTAAACAGGTGAGGTGTCAAAACCCCACAGGAAGACTAGAGCAGAGTAACTGTAAAAACTGCTACAAATTTTGCATACTGTACTGTATGCTGCTCCTTCCAAATACATGTCTGATTTTTAAAATATTCAGCTCTTTACTTTAACAAAGCCATTCAGATTAAACTAGGAAAATGCCCAAGAGGTGGTGACAGCCTAAAAGAAGAAATGAAGCTGTCCTTATTGTCCATCAAGCAGAGGAGACAGCATGTGTATATGGGGGTTAGGATGACACACAGTCATATGAGCTACAGGGTCCTGTGGTCATGGTTCCTCCCCAGTCTTCAGACAATATGTGATGCACCAGAAAAGCAGCTGGTATGAAAATTCAACAAATGGACAAGATTGTTGGAGTGAATCAGAGGAACACACAGACTCCTCCTTATGCTGACATACTCAACTGGGTAATACAGAACTGGTAATGATTAAAATGGGGTGGCAATCTGTAAACAAAATTTTTGTTGTCAGCTCTCATCTTGTCAAAATTTGTAATGCTGTTAATTTCCCCTCAATAAATCATCAGTTCCTTGGAAATTTTTAAAGATTCAGTTTGTCCATTGCTCACTAAACATTTTTTCGTCAGTAGTTGGTGATGAAATTTCAGACCTTTGCAAAAAGCAGCACAAGGCCATCTCAACTTGCTCGCAGGGTTTGCGGACAAAGCCGTTATGGCTGTAGCTACTGGCAGAAGTGGCAAGTAGTTGAATGTGAAATGGATTTCCTCAATCAAAAACTAGAACAAGTATTCAATTTGTCCTGCTTTTTTTTTGTCAGTCAAAATTCGGATCGAATTGAATGTAGAAAAGATTACTACTTTTTCACAGGATTGTAAATTTTGGATAATGGAAAACAACTTAGGCATTTTGACCATTTTATAATTAAATAATTAAATTTGCCAAAGCAAATGTATCTGCTTCTAAATTATTCTGTGGCAAAACCCTTCCAGCTTCTGATAAATCTATATCTCAGAAGAAATGAAAATCCTCGCCTCTCGTGGTTTATCTTATGTCTGGATTACAGTGGTGTGAATGGTACATTTTTGTGTTATTTCAGCTGAGATTTTTTTGTATGATTTTTATTTCTTTGAGGGACCAATATTGCAGTCTAAGCAGCAAAAAGAGTCACAAACAGGTGGAGAAGATGACTGCGATGCAGGATGCTGAACTAAAATTAAAAATACTTTTACCCTCATTGGGGAAATAAAGATTCAAAACACTCCCATTTGTGAGTGCATAAAAACAGCCAAGTATGAATAAAGCAGGTAGAGGTTGGTCAGAACATTCTAGTGTTGCTGTCTACAGTAGTACTTCTGCTGGTAGCCACATGTTGTTGTTGCCTTAGGGGCCGAGGGAAGGTAGGGAGATTACCAGACGCCCTTCGGATTTGATTGAAAACACAGCAAATCCCTCGTCGGCGAGTCCCAATCTCATCCCTGTGTCCACGCGCCGCTGCCGCTGTCCCATAAACCCACTTCTTTAATCCCAAAGCCTTTTCATGTCATTGCTGTGCCTGGTGCAAATCCTCCACCCCAGGAGCTCAGCTGGCATCAGGAAGCCCTGTAACATACAACACATTCAGTTTCGCCTCTCTTTACCTCGACCGACATTGTGCCGCTAGAATTGAATATACATGGTCTCCTTTAGGTTTAGTGTCAGGCCAGGGCTCATGCAGACCTCCTTTTAGTCCCAGCTCTATTGCTCAAGGCCAGAGGATGCGGGTAAATCTAGAATGTTCTCCTCCAGGTTAGTTTAACAGCACAAGCTCAGTGGGATCTGTGACAAAACATGTTTATCTTACACAGCCAAATGTGACAGAGATATAAAGTGAACTTAAAGACAGTGGTTGGTTCTGTGGTTGCTAAAGGTTAAAGTAAACACACAGGAAAGGTTTTCAGGCTCCAAACCTCAGAGGTTCAAGACTTGCCGTGTTAATTCTGAACTGTTTTAGGCCAAACTGGAGAGGCAAGTCTGAGGTCATGTTAAAACTTGTGGGTCACTGACTTCCATCTTCATTTTTTACCGTTTTCCCGGAAGTGTCTCCTGTATTTGGAGTGTGTTTTTCTCTCATTATTCAAGTTTGTGGCCCTTTCGCAAGAAAAATATGTATTTCACGTTGCTTAACGGCAATTTTCTCGAGTCCTACGTCGTTCTGGACAAAAGCGTCTGGTAATTTTTGTTTCTCAAAAATCGCGAATGTTCACTTTTACCGGTCACGAAGTTGTTTGTCAGGAAAGCGTCTGAGGACAGCTGCGTTTTGCCGGACTGGTGATTCGTGTCTCGGCGCTTGCCTAGTCGTGCAAAGCCCCTGTGAACAAGTGGGGAAATGTGACAGTCACTGTGAAAAAGCTGCAGTACAGAAACTCTTCCCAGTTGCATTTGCAGCTATTTTACTCGTGAACTTAAGGACTAAACATAACCAGTAAGAACAGCGCGACTTCGGCGACATCGGACTGACCCGCGGGCGTGGGAGTCGCTCGCGCGCGCGCGCGCGCGCTTTTCGCGGCTGCCGGATGAGGACGATGCGCGCGCGCGCGCGCGACTCGTTTTCTGTGAGGACAGAGGAGGCGCCGCCGACGCGGCGACACGAAGTTCGCAAAGGGAACGTAAAGCATGCGGTCCTTGTCGCCGGACAGGAGGAAACGCCGCAGGGAGTAAATAAACACGCAACCGTAGGTGGAAAGGATGGATTTCGGCACACTGACCGCGAGCCTTTTCTTTCTACTGGCCTGGCAGCGCTGCTCCTCACGTAAGTAATATTGCACTCGGAAGGTTGCTGTGCCCCCTGGGCGGCTGCGCCATAAACGCAGCTCATTGTTTTTATTACTTTCACTCATGTATCCGCTCAGCTGACACTTTTCACGGCAGGGTTTTCTCACTGCAGCAGTTCGAAACGCGAGGGAACTACAGCAGGACCGCGGTTCAGCAGCTGTAACCACTGCGCCACCTGCTGGCCGTCAATAAAGCGCGCTTTAGCTTTAGCGCAGTTACAGATTATAGGTTATATGTTCACCTGAGCTAAAGGTTGACTTTTTACTCACTGTGATTGACTTGAGGATGGGCCAGTACACAGCAGGAGATCAAAATGTATTATTAAAAATGCAGAATTCATTTGTAGCAATTTGAACATTTATCTATCTCTCTATCCACCTATTAGTAACAATAACCATACCTGTGAGACTTGCTGACCTTGACCGCTCCAGATATGCAACGTAATTCACAGATGAAATCAGTGCCAGAGGGCCCTATATTTGCTTATTTCATAATGTGATTCACCGTAAATATACAGAGTGATGAAAAAATGTTTTAAATATACGTGGATTTTGGTTTGTAAAGGTTGCAGCATTTGCTGTGGAGGGCAGCGGGGCAGGTGAGTGGGGGGGTGTTATGTGGAGCTTGCATTTCTATTTTTATATCCCAGCAGACTGTCTTTGAACCTGAGTCTGGGACATTGTAGCCCCTCCCTTTTTGTCCTCCTTGAACCTCCTTGATAGGCTGAATAATTAAGCTAAAGGCTCCGACTCTCACCTGCCTTGTTGCTCTGCCCACGTTCGGCTCCACTCCCACATAGATTTTGATTCTGCAGGACCTCATTCTCGCCGCGTGACAGGGACGAGGACACGTGACGGAAATGTGTAGCCGGACAGTTTCCTGCTCGGCTGCCTGCAGTTGGGAACTGGGCAGTTCTGAGCTCTGTGATGTTGGCGTCTTGCTAACAGAGGGCCATATCACACCATATCGAGTAGGATCCAGCCAAATCCACAACCCCTTGACCTCTGGGTAATGATGAAGACTGGCGGTACATGATTTCAATGCTTGTGATCTACAAATCTACAGTAGTGTTCTATTATATTCACCCGAAAAACAACAGCTTTTTACTGTTTGCCACTCATAAGTCGGATCTGCTGGGTGAGAACTGGCGTGATGGATGCGATCAGTGAATATTAATAACATCGAACAACCTGGCTTGATCTTCTCTGGTTGTCAGAATGAGGCTTTTTGATATTTGGACCCTACACGTTTTTGTCCAGCCATTTCACTTGCGTGTTGCTGAGAAACCCATGATGTTGGTCACAATACCGACGTGTATTATACTGGAAATCATATGTGAAAAGGCACTGTGGGTATTTAACTGGGGGATATTAACGTGCTTTATCGGCAGTTTTAAGAGCTTCCCCGTCCATCTGAAATTACATTCCATGCTGAGCTCAGTATAAAACCCTTAAACCCTGATGCAGCAAGAGGTTTACAGGATAAAAGATTTCCACAGAGGGAGCATATTGTTCCAAGGGAACGATTTCTCTCTCAAAGTTCCCATTCCCAATATTTCACCATCTTACAATTTTGGATGATCATTGGGTGACGCAGTTTGCCTGCAAGTGACCGAGACAAGTAGAGGAAAAAAATGCATCTGTCTTCCAAAGACTTTGAAACATCTTTCTCAGAAGTGGTCGGTGTTTTTCACCATATTGTCTGGAGGCGAAAAAAGACGGGGTCATTTTCAGGATACGGTCAAAAAGCGTACATCACTAAGGGCGCCAGGCCTAATGCAGCAGAGCAGAGACAGTTTTCCTAACCTCCAGTTTTGCTGTATGGGCAACAAAGGCTCCCTACAGGTCTTCTGCAGCAGTGGCCTTGGCAGCTTAATACGACCTTGGTGACAACAGATGTGTAGCTCACGCTCCTCTGCTCTATTTTTGGCTCCAGGAGAATGTGTCGATCCCCTGGTGTCACCTCTCTATGCTTCCTCCTTCCTGGCCTCCTCCAGATATAACTTCATGCACTCTGCTAACTTTGCCAGGTTGTACGGTGAGTTTCCTCTCCTTCCCCTGCAGGCTTGTGAGTACAGGTACCATTGTGGGATTATTTGGGTAGATGTATGGAACAAACACCTTCATGTGCAAAATCGCAGCATATAAAGTTATGAACATTTGTAACGACGAGCATCTTCGGTCTTATGTGTTCTTTAACTATTTTACACTTTTACAGTCCATACTGTTTGTCTGTTTACATGCATCCACCACAGTACGCAAGGTGTACGTGTGTGACGATGTGTACCTGTGAGGATGGAGGCACTGTGCGTGTATGTTCTTCTCTCAGGAAGCAGTGGGTGGTCCCCGTCCCCGAGGGACCGGCAGCCATGGCTTCAGATTGACTTACAGAGGAAGTATCGCATCATTGCCATCTCCACCCAGGGCACCTTCAACTCCAACGACTGGGTGACCAAGTACACCGTTCTCTACGGGGATCGCCCCGACTCGTGGACCCCATACGTCCAGAGAGGGGGGAACTCGGTAACATTCATAGCGCGTTATGGTTGAAGATGACTGTAGCTGTTCCAGGTGAAGGACATGCTGTATTGAGATTTATACTGTTTCTACACATAATCTGATGAGTTGCTCTCCACTTTGTGCAGACATTGTCAGGGAACTGGAACTACTACCAGGTGAAAAGACATGTGTTCCACTACGCCTTCACCGCCAAGCACTTGCGTTTCCTCCCCCTGGGGTGGAACACAGAGTTGGGTGGCAAGATCGGGGTGCGGCTGGAGGTGTACGGCTGTGCCTACGGTGAGGCTGTACAGTTGTGCACCTGCATCATATCATAATTTCTCAGCACATCATCATACACCAGCTTTGCCTGGAGAACCACTTGGAATGTTGGCATCAGGACAGAGTAAAACCACAACATTTAAGGCATATGTTGAATTCACTGCGACAGATGCTGTAGCGAGGAAATAAATATTTCACGTTTTGTCAGATGAGAACGCAGCAGCCAACATTTTCTGCACATGCCGTGTACCTGTTTGTCAGACTCGTATGTGATGCAATATGACGGGGATGACATGGTGGCCTACGCGTTCCCCGGGGGGACATCCCGCACGCTGCAGGACCACATCGCTCTCAATTTCAAGACACTCGAGCGTGATGGGCTGCTGCTGCATAGCGAAGGGATGCAGGGTGATGTCATAACACTGGAGCTGAGGGATACGCGCCTCTACTTGCACATCAGCATGGGTGGGTCGCAGGCGGCCATGTTGGATTTCAAATGCCAGAGCTTGTCTGGGTCTTTCCAAAGTAAAGGTGCTCAGAAAGGGCAATATGTGCATTATTATTTACTAGTTAGTTGCTTTTTGGGGGCTTTTGCTCAGGGTGGTGCATACAGCTTACAGTTTTAAATTTGATCAGCTTGTGTAATAATATATTTGAATGAATCAACTGAAGAACCTTTCTCAGGCGTAAAACGTCAGAAATATTTCTTGAATTCCTGCTCTCTTGCCCAATACACCCAACACCTGTGTTCTTGTCAGCATTACTGCTCATTACATTTCAATTTTATGTCATGTATTATAATTTTTTTATGTAAAATAATAATAATAATTAGTAGGTAGTAGCATTAATAGTAGTATTTCATGTTTAGCTGAGACTTGCAATGCTGGATACACTGTACAGCAGAGTTGTATTGGTGAATTTTTATCCTGCACACTCCCTTGGTTGGAAGCTGGACCTGCAGTGCTCAGCTGGACTCATCTCATGCAGGCAGTAGCACCGTCCATGCGGTGGAAGCCATGACCACTCTGACTGTTGGAAACCTCTTGGATGACCAGCACTGGCACTATGTGACCATCAAGCGGTACGGTCGCCAGGTCAATCTGACAGTGGACAGCCACACCGAGAGCGCCATCTGCAACGGGGAGTTCCGCTACCTGGACCTTGACAACCAGGTGGGAGGCAAGGAATCTAGTTGCAGCATTCGCATGGACAAGTGTAAACCGTCATTGTAACCGTCAGGTTACTGCACTTATTTGCGTGTTGAATTGGTTGAAGAATTGCGAAAGGAAAGCTCCCTTTTGACTCTGACAGCTGGAGACTTTTCAACATTTCCTCACCAAATTGTCTGTTGGTGCAGTTCGTGAGATGATGTATGACAAAAAGGTTTGATTCTGTGTCACTGCAAGTCCTATTTTATAGATCAAGCTCTCCCCTGCAGGTTAACCATGGCTTCTGTCCTCTATCAGGTGTATGTTGGGGGGGTGAAAGAGCCCAAAATGCCACACATTCCCAACAAGAGCAACTTCAGGGGCTGTCTGGAGAACGTCTTCTACAATGGTGTCAATATCATCAACCTGGCCCAACAGAAGGACCCACAGATTCACTTCCCGCATTTCCAGGTATGGTGGTGCAGGGCAGGGTCCCTGTCCCTATTACCAGGATCTGCTACCTTAGGCCCTTCCCCCTCTCCTTCACCATAATGTTCACTGTACATTTTTACACTTCACCGAACAAGCTGGAAAGTCCACCTCTGGATCTCCCGGCCCAGGTCTTCTGTACACTTCTATACTTAAACACAATATGCCCCTTATACTTCTTACTTGAGAATGTCCTTGGGACAGCAGGACACACACAGAAGACATGATTTGTACTTTTCTTGAGTAAGGTGCATAGCCTGGATTGTTTCATTTTAAACCTTTGTTTTGTTTTATCCTTTTGTATTCAGGAAGTAGTTCAACAGGAATCTTCACAGTCTGTGACCTCTTACCTTCTTCCAGAAACCTGTGCAGTATGCCTGCCAGGATGTCATGCTGAAGCCAATGACCTTTGCGGGGCCCAACAACTACCTGCAGGTTCCAGGGCTTTTTCGAAAATCCCGCATGTCCGTCAAGTTCACCTTCCGCTCATGGGACCACACGGGCTTGTTGATGTTCACCAGGTTTGCAGATGACCTGGGCTTCCTGGAGCTGGGCCTTAGCGAGGGCCAGGTGAACATCACCCTCCAGCAGCCTGGGAAGATTCTGCGGTTTGCCGCAGGTAAGAATGCAGAGGTGGCAATTCGTTAGCCATAAACATACCGCTTAGCACTAGTGGTCAGGCTGATCGCTCTAAAGTCTGCTAAAGCTAGTAAAATGTTTATCATATCTGTTAGCACGCTCACGTACCTTCTGGCTTTTTTCATTTTTGCTGTTGCTACCTACGATAACTTGCCTTAACCTCATGGACTCATCGCATGAGCCTTTGGTCACGTCCACCACAGACCTTGCTGATCATTGCTGATTTGAGCAGTTGCTCAATCTGTGATTAAGAAAAACTGTGAACAGATGTACTGACCAGTTTGTACAAAATGGCGGCTTACCCCCCCTCAGGTTTTGGTATGAATGACGGCTTCTGGCACACAGTGGATTTGGTAGCCCGGGACAACTTTTTGGTGGTAACTATCGATGAGGACGAAGGCTCTCCTCTCAAAATCAACAATGTGTTTGCCATGCGGACGGGAGACTGCTACTTCTTTGGAGGTATTTTACTACGTTTCCTGACTGTCTTTGGCGAAAACCTGTTCTCACAGGTGGCCTCAATTTGCATACTAGTTGACCATCTTGCGGCCTATATAAATAAAACTTTGAAACTGGTAGCATCGAGACACCTCTCTGGGGAGTGAAGCAGCCTTGTATCATTCTGGATGTTGTCTGGCTGGGAAAGTGTGTGCTGAGGGAGACTGTCAACATCACAGCTCAGCTTCGCCTCATCTCTTTCCGCACCCCAGGCTGCCCCAAGACGAACAACATGGCGAGGTGTGAAACCAAGCTTAAAGCTTTCCACGGCTGCATGCAGCAGATTTCCATCGATTCTGAACCCGTGGACATTGACGCCATGCTGCAGGAGCACTTAGGACGCTACTCCGAGATCCTGCTGGGAACCTGCGGCATCACAGACAGGTGAGCCCAGGCGCGACCTGAGAACGGTCCTTGGGGAGCAGGTGCAGTATTACGGCGAGAATAATTCTGGCCACGTTTCGCCGTCCTGGTTGTTCACTAAATTAAAGTGATATGAAGTCTCTTGTGTCTTCAGTCTGGCGATCAAATTAAACGCAGAATAACTTTTTGAAGTGTTTTTTTTTTCTGACAACTTGCGTGATGTTTGGCGTGAGAGTTCTGGTAAGATACAACTAACTGTTTTATCTCCAGTTTCTCTTTGCTCTATACACATGATCCAGTGTAGACTGATATTTTGGGAGTTTGAGGTATAGTTTCACGGCTCTTTGGTTTGTCTGGAACAGAATGGTCTCAGGCATTCTGACGATGCACAAACCTTGGAATTGAGAGGGTCTTTAAGGTCAGCATTCAGCGGTGGTTTGCGCTTTATAAACTGTGAGAAATGTCGGTACCACGTGTGTTTCCCCCTCTGTGTGCGCATGTCTCTGACTCCCCCTGTCGCTCGATGGCGAACGCAACAAAGAAGGTGTCTTGCTCGTGTGTCTAGGTGCACGCCAAACCCCTGCGAGCACGAGGGGAGATGCATTCAGTCCTGGGATGACTTCGTCTGCATGTGTGAAAACACTGGGTACAAAGGAGAAGTGTGCCACAAATGCGAGTATCAAGCCTGCGGGGTTGCATCTTCACTACTTTCCTAGCACCTACTGTAAATTCATCCGTATTCACGTTTGTAACTTGCATAACTTAGTGAAGTTTAAATACAGCCAGACTTGGCAATCTCACTGTTTCCGGTGCAGCATGCGTGTGTGTGTGTGCGCGCGCGCATGTTTGTGTGCATGAAGCAGCCCTTTGAAAGTGTTTCCTCAATCGACAGCGGTCTACAAGGAGTCCTGTGAGGCCTACCGGCTCAGCGGAAAGTGGTCCTCGGGCAATTATACCATCGATCCTGATCTCAGTGGCCCTTTGAGACCCTTCTCAGTGTACTGTAACATGAAAGGTATCCAACTTCCTTTTCTTGGACTGATTTATTTTTTGGAACTGTTACATTTCTTATGTGACACCATTATCCAAAGCAACTTTGCCAAGAATTACCCTCTGAACATAATTTTAATACTGCTGTGGGACAAGCTTGAAAGTGCCTTTCTCAAGAGCAGGTGCCCTTCTGGAATATGAAAAACCCCATTCAAACCACAAGTTTTTGCCCTTGACCACATTGCAACTCAATGAATCTTTTTTTGATGGATTTACGTTGAATTTATTTGTCACGGGAAGTCTGTATTTAAATGGGGCCGGTAGCTTTAGGTTGAAGGTTTGATGGGCAAACAAAAACAGATGACTGAAGCAGCAGTAAGAAGGATACATTATGTATTAATCTCATGTTACTGCTAATAAAACCAGATCAGGACTTGAAGCTTAAAGTCATCTTAATCCGATCAACAAAGGCAATTAGTGTCTTCTGATCCTCTGAAAGATCAGCAGTTGTAATCCACTAAAGCTCTCCCTTTGTTTATGGTGTAATGGATGCTGTCTTCCACTGTACGGTTCATCTCCAGGAACCAAAGGGTGGACGGTGGTGAGACATAACCAGATGGAAGTCACCAAAGTGACGGGCAGCTCCGCGGACCAGCCATACCTCGGCTTTGTGGAGTACCACAACGCCTCGTGGGATGAAGTCACCGCCCTGGCCAACATCTCTGAATACTGCGAGCAGTGGGTTGAGTTTGCCTGCTACAAGTCCCGCCTCCTCAACTCGCCCAGTTGAGTATGTTGCCGGCAACAGGCGACGCTAACTTCTGTCCAACCTGAGATCAGTGTGGGACGGCAGTGACATGTCTGTCAGCGTCCTGCGTCGGAGGTGAACCCTAGACTGCTCCGCTATCAAGTGATCTTCCATTTTCAGGGGTTTTGAGAGTTTGCATGCCTTGCCAAAACATCATCTACATTTTCGTCTGAACAAATTCAAACTGAAAAGCGTGTGTTTAACAGAAGAGTGGCTTGTAGTCTTCAAACCGACATGCTGTGCTCACATGCCATGGATCTGATGGAAAATGTAGGGTCTGAAAGTATCCAGCCACTTATTTCCACTTCTCAACCAGGTGGAAGGCCATACAGTTACTGGGTCGGTCGCCACGATGAGGCTCAGGTGTACTGGGGTGGCTCCTTCCCTGGGGTCCAGCGCTGTGCCTGTGCCGTCAGCGGCACCTGCGCCGACTCGAGGTTCTTCTGCAACTGCGACGCCGACTACCGGCAGTGGTGAGATACATGCTGCTTTCAGCAACAGACATTAAGGTTACTTTTCCAATCCTGATGAACTCCTGTTGAGGCGAGTCTCAAGGTTGGAGGACATTATCTGCGCAGTGTTGACGGTCCTCATGCCCCCCCCCCCCACCAATAACACGAACACTGACGCAATACCGTGTTGCATTTGTAAAATTTTACCTCTGTGCTGGGCAAACAGGTATTCAGACCAGGGGTGGCTGAACTACCGGGACCACTTGCCTGTCACGAAGATCACCGTTGGAGACACCAACCGCACCGGGTCAGAGGCCCACTTCCGCCTTGGGGCTCTACGTTGTCACGGAGACAGTGAGTATCCACTCTTCCTCCACGTGAGAGGAGGTCTTATGCTTCTCAGTGTAGTGAGCAGGTATTAGCCTGGCGAGAAACGTGTCACTTGGTGATGGAAAATATATTAGCAGTAGCGCTCAGCAGAGGTACATGCAAGTACCTGGGGGGCAAATTAGGCAGCTTGAACCCCCTGCTTTTGCTTATATGTCCCTTATTTTAAATCTGTAGTCACAGACTAGCTTATCGGCTGATTTAGAATGTGTCACAGGGTAGTTTAGGTGGTAATCGCCAGTGAGGGCAGCGGCTGTATATATACCTGAGACAGTAGACTGCACGATGTTTTTGTGATGACGCAGTCCTGACCACGTGCTGTTGTAAACAATGCCGAGTAATAGGCAGCACCTGGAACACTGTGGCCTTCACTAAGCCGACACACATCGAGTTCCCCACCTTCAGGCCTGGCACTAGTGCGGACATCAGCTTTTACTTCAAAACGACCGCTGAGCACGGAGTCTTCCTCGAGAATTCGGACGATCACCATCGCAACTTCATTCGCCTGGAGCTGAACTGTAAGTGTTGCAGACTTGAAACGACACCGGATAAACGTTTCAGTGCTCGGGATGTGTTGTCTGTGTTCGAGATCTTCTCCAAAAGTCTAAAGTAGGGGATGAAACCATTTCTCTTCAAGGCTTTTGTCACTTACAGTTTATGAAAGTTATCAGATGTTAAGATATTTAGCACTTTTGCCTTTTCTTTGCACTTTTGACATCACCCATTTAGTACTTCTCGGCCACAGAGAGAATATCGTATTAGGAACGTATGTACGCAGTGAAACAGACGCTGGGCTTTATCGCAGGTCCACGCCCTGTTACTCCTGTGCACTTACTTAGTAGTGTGACTCTCCACTGCATGCGTGTCCCTGGTGTGTGTCCTTCCAGCCACAGCGGAACTGCTTTTCGTCTTCATGGTGGGCGATGGTATCCTCAACGTCACATTGCGCTCTCCAGAGCCCCTCAACGACGACGAGTGGCACCACGTCAAGGCAGAGATCAACGTGAAACTGGCTCGGCTCAGGGTAGACTACCAGCCCTGGTCCGTGCGCATCTTCCCGGGACAGACCTACGTCACCATGAAGTTCACCCAGCCGCTTCTTGTGGGTGTGTCACTAAGGGCTTCAGGCGATTCTCTTCCTGGCTGCCCTCGTTCCCAAATACCAACCTGGCAGCGTGATCCTCAACACACTGAAGATAACCTTTACTTCCACTGCCCGGTGAAAGAGCTGGAGGTGTTTTATAAGCCAGAGGTGCAAGTAGCCCAGACCTTGCTGATCGCACCACCGTTAAAAATCGCTGTTTTCCGAAAAGCATACCAGTTTAGATGGCTCCACCGGCTATTTCTTAGTGCTTTCAGTTCTGCAAAAAGTGGCTATTTTACCAGCTGGGTGTATTACACAGCTAAATATATAACCTCAAAACATAAATACCCCGCATCTGTGAAACGGCATAATGTTAAAGGTGTTCTGCCCGTTAGGTGCAGCCAAGGACAAACAGCGGGCTTACCTGGGCTGCCTGCGAGGGCTGCGAATGAACGGCGTGGCCCTGGACCTGCAAGGGAAGGTGAACGCGGAGGAAGGCGTGAGGCATCACTGCACAGGCCAGTGTCTGAACGCCGTGATTCCGTGTCGCAACGGTGGCCGCTGCGTCGAGGGATATGCCTCTTACTCCTGTGACTGCGACAACACCGCCTTCGAAGGCTACTACTGCCACAAAGGTATGTTAGAAAGGGGGGCGCTAAGCTGCACTACTAGTCCTGTTGCTGCTACTTATTATTATTGTTGTTGTTGTTGTTGTTGTGGAGAATGGCAGGCATGAACTGGACACGAATATACGTGAATGAACCCGTCTGGCAGCCTAAGCTGGACTTCATTCAGAGGAAAATCCTTTCTGATATTCCGTTTCTGCTCATTCTGCCTTTGAGAGTCGGGCCGTGTTTCTCGGTTGGTCTGTGTATTCCTCCTGTTAAGACATCGGAGCCTTCTTTGAGGAGGGGGCGTGGCTCCGCTACAACATCCGCACGGAGGCCATCTCCGAGGAGGCCCGCTGGGCGTACTGGGTGGACCCTTACAACTTCAGTCTGGGCTACAACCAGATCAGTGAAGAGATTGAGTTCAGCTTCAGCACCACGCAGACCCCAGCTGTGCTGCTTTACATCAGCTCCTTTGTGAGGGATTACATCGCTGTCATCCTCAAGAGAGACGGTATGCAGACGGCGTCCGAACGCCACCGCTGTCCAGCAGCCACGTTGATTTTGACCTTTAAAGTTGGGTAAATATGTCTACTGAGGTGCTCCTTTAAGCCTCCGGATTTTTGCTCATCTGCCGTCCCTCCCTCTTCAGGCAGCTTGCGCCTGAGATACCGACTGGGCGCCATCGTCAACGTGTTCCAGATAACCTCCGCAAACCTGGCAGACGGACATCCACACTTTGTCAACATCACCAGGCACAACCGTACCCTGCAAATGCAGGCGAGTCCCTGCTCAGAAGCACACCTCTGTGCACACCTGACACAGATGAACTGCTTATAAGCCATGCAGAGAGCTAAACATCTAACTGAGCCAGCTGGCAACTGAGGAGAGGAAAACTAAAACACTCCCAAAAGCTGAAGGGAAGAGAAAGAAAGATCCAGGTGTCTGAGTACTAGTGGAAGCCCCCCCGGGCATTCTGTGGTCCTGGCATGTATGGATAAGTCCAGTTTTGTGTATGGTCATGTAGCTGCAGACTGAGGGAGACGCCACGGCTGCAGGACACTGTTGCAGAGTCTCAGTCAAAGGTCATTATATAATGTGCTGCCGTGTGTCACGCAGGTGGACTACATGGAACCCGTGAAGGAGCGCGTGTTCGTTCTGGAGGACAACTGGTTTGATTCCCCCAAATCCATGTTCCTGGGCAGGGTGATGGGTAAGTTTTTTTGTCTTTGAGCTTCAGCTTCAGAATTTAATCGTGGCAAACTAACGGTTAAAAACCCAAATGTGCTCGTTTTATATACAGACTTGCCTTGTTTTGTCGCCCGCGTCGGTCTCACGCTAGTCTGTGGCGAGAGGTGAGCCAGGTCATCGGCAGCGTCACCTGCCAAACACCTGTCACGACAGTCTGACCGACAATCGGCACAGCGGGGGGCTAATTTACCAGCTACGTTCCACACGGACATATTCAGTGTAGGATTTTAAACGGCTTTGATGCCGCGTGAGAACGGGACGCCTCGCTGGCACTCAGACGTGTAGATTCCTTAACTGCTACACCCCCTGCTGGTCACTGCAGCAGCTTCGACAGAGTTATGTGGAAACGGATTTCAGGTTGCAACGTTTCTTCTTTCTTGGCTTCAGAGGTCGGCGACATCGATTTTGAGATCCAGAGCCACAACAGCCCCGGGTTTGTAGGCTGCTATTCGGGAGTCCGTTACAACATCTACGCACCTCTCAAAACCTACTTTCGCCCCAATGAGACGGACCCCCCCGTAACAGCAGTGGGCTTTCTGGAGGAGTCAAACTGTGGGGCTTTTCCTCACATAATGGGCGCGGTTCCCCTGGAGGAAGACCCATGGTACACAGATCCAGGTGAGACTAACGTGTAGAGCTGTGAGATACTCGCACATAAGCAGTAGCATCTAGTCAGCGTCCCACCTCTCCCGTTGGTGGGGTCAAGCTGCCGTCGCGGGTTTGGGGGACGTGTGGCAGTAAAAACGTTGTACCTGTACGCTGGAGCTGCACTCATGTCTAAGAATTCAATGAGCACCACAGGTCACACACTCCTGTTCTTACCGGTAGGTGTGTGTCTGGTCTTTGCAGAGTTCCTCTACATCCACAACGACCTCTCCAGCCCACCGGTCATGGCAAGTAAGTGTCACCGTGAGTTTATTGTTCACGTACAGTCGCACTCGTTTCACTGTCGTGCCTGTTGACGTGGATATACGGCCACAGACTTCAACCACTTGTCCTGCTGCAGAGCGGATGCTGTAGGGTATGAGGCACGGTGCAGCTAGATGGCTCCGAGACCCCGGGGGGGATGGCGACAGAACGCTTCTTTGTTGAGCGCAGGTTCTCCCCGACCGACTCCTCTCTGGCCGGCAGGGAGGCAGATCATCCGTAAAGATCAGCCACTTACCTAGAGAAATGCAGGCGACTCTGCCAGACGCTAACTAGACAGCGATTATCGTATTAAACGCTCAAGGTTCATAAAAAGTGGATCACGTGCAGACAGTTAACTGATGTTAACGTCTTCCATGTTCTTCTCTGCCAGCTTCCCACGCTGTCGATGTGAGCAGAGGACACATTTAAACACGTTAAAAATTAAAAAAAGAAAACCGTGGAGTAAAACCGAATCTTTGTTGCCTATCATCTCCCCCACTATTCCAGTGTAAAAGACCATGTCTTTTTGCCACGTTCTCATAAGACCACCTTTCCGAAGTTCACCCATAAGACGTCTAAACCGCAGCGAAATCTACTGCATTTCCAACCCAAGTTCTGTTATCTGCACAGTCCACTGGGTGCCTGGAAGTAACCAAATTAACCCGCCGCAGAAAATCTTTTGTTCAGCTACGGTGCTGGGTGACAAAATTTGGCCCTTTCTTACTATAAACGTACCGTACGGTGGCACCGTGTCCTTTCTCAGCCCCACCGCGACTCTGCCCAGGATTAAGCGGTTGAGGAAAATGGCCGGAACGATTGGCCCGACTCGCTAACCCGGCTGTTCTCTGCTGCGCCGCCGTCACAGTCGTCGTCCTCCTCCTGCTGGTGCTCGTCTTCGGCAGCCTGTTTGGCCTCTACACTTATTTCTACCGCTACAAGGGCAGCTACCGCACCAACGAGCCCAGCGGATCCGTGGCTCCCGGCGGCGCCAGAGAGACCCCACGTGGAGAAGAGCCTGTCCAGACTACAGGAGGAGCTCGGGGGTGAGCGGTGGCCTCACAGGGGAGCCGCCACCGCGACACACAGGCTCCTTCTGCAACCGTTCAGCTCATTTCACTTTTATACTCCTACCTCCTGGTTGGAAAATGTCACCTTGCGTTATTCTTTCCCCGTGTGTGTGTGTGTGTGTGTGTGTGTGTGTGAGAGAGCTGCCCAGTGCAGCGTGGTGTCACTGAAGGGCCTCGGATAGCAGTAGATTCTGCGTAAGAGTTTTATTGCCGTCATTTGTGACAGCTGAACAGGAAGGAGATTCAGCCTCCGACAGGGAGGAGGTTAAAGGCACCGGTCCGTCCAGTGGGGTCACACAGCCGAGGACAGCACAACTCGGCCGGGTCACAACGGCGGGCTCTTTTCCCCGACTGCGCTCACAGGCGTCAGTGTGTCTGTCCGACTCGGCCGCCTGCGCACACGCAGATGTGTTTAAACATCACACTTAGGTGCTGCTTTCAGCTTTAATAAGCAATATTGTTAAGAAGCTGCCGAGGTCCCGCTGAATGCTGGGAAATTCAGAATCTCTTTCCCATCTGCTACAAAAAATACCTGTCAATGTCGGTGTGTGTGTGTGTGTGTGTATGTGTAAGATAGAGAGAGTATGTGAAGGTGTGTGTGAGAGAGAGAGAGTATGTGAAGGTGTGTGTGTGTATATGTGAGAGAGAGTATATGAAGGTGTGTGAGAGAGAGAGAATGTGAAGGTGTGTGTGTGTGTGTGTGAGAGAGAGAGTATATGAAGGTGTGTGAGAGAGAGAGAATGTGAAGGTGTGTGTGTGTGTGTGAGAGAGAGAGTATATGAAGGTGTGTGAGAGAGAGAATGTGAAGGTGTGTGTGTGTGAGAGAGAGAGAGTATATGAAGGTGTGTGTGAGAGAGAAAGTATATGAAGGTGTGTGTGAGAGAGAGCGAGAGTGTAAGTATCTGAAGGTGTGTGTGTGAGAGAGAGAGAGAGAGTGTAAGTATATGAAGGTGTGTGTGAGAGAGAGAGAGCGAGAGTGTAAGTATCTGAAGGTGTGTGTGAGAGAGCGAGAGTGTAAGTATCTGAAGGTGTGTGTGAGAGAGAGAGAGCGAGAGTGTAAGTATATGAAGGTGTGTGTGAGAGAGAGAGTAAGTATATGAAGGTGTGTGTGAGAGAGAGAGAGAGAGTGTAAGTATATGAAGGTGTGTGTGAGAGAGAGAGTAAGTATATGAAGGTGTGTGCGCGCGCCTCTGTGTGCCCTATTTGCGGTAAAAATAAAAGTGCGGATATAAAGTGACCTGCACCTCCTTTCTTGACGGGGGGTCGGGGTGCTGATGTCTCATGTGCTCGGTTACCGTGTTACCGTACCCTGCTTTTGGCAGCCGCACTGAGGAAAAACCTGTTAGTGGAATCTGAATGAATCGTGAGGGAAGCGCAGATGAAGTTTATTTCTGAAAATGAGAAATAAAGTCTTCGCGTAGCACCACCGTCTCCTTTTCTTCCACTTCAACCTCAAGCGTGTTCCCAAAGCGAGCGGCAGAAGCGCGGAATCCAGAGGACGAGCGCGTTCGTTCAGAGCAGCGCTCGGCCCCCCACGGCCGCTCTGCTGCACCAACGGAAACTGACGCCTCGTCAAGCTTTTCCTTTATTAAATACTGTGAGAGGTTACATTACACACAGGAGGGTTTATGTATGTTAACTGGTACAAAGAACAAAATGGGATAAAATCTGTTTTTCTTAAAAAGCTGTGTCACTCCATGGTGGGTGAGAAATGACCGACGGGTTCGACAAACACGTGAAGAAGCTGCAGGACCAGCG
This sequence comes from Arapaima gigas, assembly GCA_900497675.1. Lineage (NCBI taxonomy): Eukaryota > Metazoa > Chordata > Actinopteri > Osteoglossiformes > Osteoglossidae > Arapaima > Arapaima gigas. The sequence goes on along the minus strand of UFQX01000821.1, from coordinate 110,133 downwards.
ACGTCGTGGCGACCAGGCACTTCGGCTGCGCTCCAGCCTCCCGACCTAAACCTTCTAACTGGCACCCAACTTTGCCGAACAGTTTCTTAAGTCTGGGGCTTCGCCGGCAGCTTGTGACATCACTGAGGTGGGTGGGGGGGGGGGGCTTCAACAGAGAAAGTACCACATTAATGTTTCAAAGTACGACATTCGCTATTAAACACCCGCCGGATTAAAATGTAGAAATGGCCGCGTGAGATGCGCTCGTCTTCTATCTACACTGTAAAACGCAGCGCGGGTTTTCCCATCGTTCCTGCAGGCGAGCGGTAGGCGGAGCCTCGCAAGTGACGGACAGGCCGGCGCGCCTTAATCCTCGAACAAAACGGCGGCTGTTCGGCAAACCTTTGTGCAAAACGGCGAGAAATCAAACAAGCATTAAAACGTACCTGGTGGGAACCAGGCGAAAGCTGCTGCCACGCAACAGTCCAAACCGCGCAGCACAACCAAACGACACAGGATGTGGCCAACCTGTCAAAACGTGACCCCCCGCGGCCACAACGAAAAGCACATCAAGCGACAGGAGAGAAACGGTGTATTGAGAGCCCGGGGTTCCTTTCTGCCCGTCCCGCTGGAGACGACGTTCCGACCTCCGTTTCGCAGACGCCTCGTAACCGGATGGAAGCCGGAGGAAGAGTCGTGGGCGTGGACACCCGGCGGACGCAGGGCAGAATCCCAGCGCGGTGTTCGAAACTCGGCACGAGCCAGTTTTGCGCGTTCGGGTGAAAGTCGCCGACGCCTTCGCTCCGCCACAGGAAGAGGAACCCGGCGACCGCAACCGTCAGCTTGTACGATATTGCGCACGGAGATTACAGTTCAGCTCGGAGGTACAAAAAGCAACGCGTCTATGCAAATGAAGGCGGAGAAAGTGCTGCTCTGCTTCACTCCGGTTTGACCAGGTCCCCGTCGCTGGAGACTGGAGGAGAGCAACGCGCATGCTGAGCTGCTACACGGTGAGAGGAACCACACTATAAGCCGCATGTGAGAGAGTGTGTGTGTGTGTGTGTGTGTGTGTGTGTGTGTGTGTGAGTGAGAGAGAGAGTTTACACAGCTGTCTGGCTGGTGACGGTCTCCTCGGGTCTGGTATTGGGGGAAACAGTACCAGTGTCTCAGCCAGGGAATCGGAACGATGCACGGCGGGGGGCCGGTTACATGACATCGATCTCCCTTTCAATCCCGACATACTTGAGGGCATCTGCCTGGCTGTACCTGAATAACAGTGAAAAACAAACATGGTTCAAGTGCTAAACGTTCACACGATGCTCCAATGCTCTGAGTACGTTCACCCTCCCCGGTCACAACCCCGCCCAGCTGCTGGCTGCAGCGCTCTGGGGAAAAACCTCCGTGTTGTCTGCCCGCGAGAGCGTGCCGATGGCATGCGGTCCGACGACGGAAACGAGAACCCACCTGTAGTCGAAGAAGAGCTCCTCCCCTTGCTGGATGGCCCTCTTAGCGAAGATGCCGATCCTGTGGTCCCCGTTGACCATCACCACTGCAGCACGAGACCCAGCGGTCAGTGAAGGTTGCGGCTGAGCTCGGTCAGCCTCCGAAGCAGCCCCCCGGAGTGCCGTGGCCGCCTTACCTTTAGCGTAGCAATTCGGGTTCACGGAGTGGTTGGCAAAGCGGATTTTGTTCCCCTTACGGGTGGCATCGACGACAAAGTCTGCGGGAGGGACAAGACCAGAGCTCATTCCCGGCACCCGCCGGATCCATAGTCAATCGGCAAACCTCTCCTGTCTCTTTCTGCAAACATCCCTCCTGTGACGCTCAGCAGAGAGCGGACGCCCCCTGGGGGGCACCTGTTGAGCTCATCACCACCGCAGCTCAGACACAGTGAAGATGGCTGCTCACCGTTGTTGAGGTTGAACAGGAAGCTGGACATGTACTTGTCGTAGATCCTGCCTCGTCTGTCTGCCTCGTCCTGGGAGATGAGCTGCGGACACATGGAGAGACTCTACTCTTTCCGCTGCCTGCTGGGGGGGGGGTTGGGTAGGTGGGCATTGGGATACCAGGTGGACAGGAGCGTTTCTACAAGACTTGCCTCTCCGCAGTACTCGGAAATGAACTCGTTCTTCTGCACGGCCTCCTTGATGAAGGTGCCCCACCCGGCGACGTCCGACGGAGCCAAGAGAAGGTGCTGACGGGGTTCAGAAGCGGTTCGGAGGTCAGCCAGGTCACACGACACCGCGCCAAGCGCCCCAGACGGGCAGCTCTTGTCACGCAAACATTCTTCTTCAACACAGAGAACACGTGACCCAAACAACAGTACAACTATACTATAGCAGAGTGTGCAAAACAGCCTCATTCACGACCTCGCAGCCTCGTACCCTGCCCGCCTCGCGTCCCGTGCTGCCAGGAGAGGTTCAGAGCCACTGAGGCGAGATGCCCGATGACGTCGGAATCACACCGGCTGTTCGGATGGATGCTTAGATTTGACCAGTAATTCAAACCGATACTTAGGCCGCGTTTACAAAAAGAGATGCCTTTTGGGGGGGGGGGGGGGC